>PVJC01000069.1:42837-181197 GCA_004026665.1 Murina feae | reverse complement strand
GTTTAGGTTAGTCCCTCTCTGGCCACTGGGTGAGGCTGGCTCCTGTATCTTTAAGGAGGTGTTGCTGCAGAAGCCTCTGACGCACTTGGGAGGGGCGGGGCCTCGGGGAGTTCGCCGGGTGGGGCGGAGCAAATAGCTATGGCGCTTCTCAGCCCTGCGCTGAGAGACACCAGGTCTCTGTGTCCCGCGTAATTGCTGTAAGCAACGCTGAGAGAAATCCGCTTTGAATTTCCTCCCGGTGCCAGTCAGTCCCCCTTCTCTGGGTGTCTGTGGGTCCTTAGATACTTGCTTGGAACTGGAGTTCAGAGCCGCTGGGAGCTTGTGGCTCTCTCCGTTTTGGAAAAGAACCGACCTCCGGTACCAGCCCTTCCCCGAGCTCGTGCGCGCGCCTCCGTACCTCTGTACTTTGCTTCCGCCACTCCTCTGAGTCTCAGACTCTTCTCTAGTTGTAGGATTTTCACTCAGCCAGCCTTCCTGTGGGTGCGAGTGGTGTCCGTGTGTTCTTTTCGTCGTTTTTCTGAAATAGTTGTTCACAGCTGCATATACGGTGTCTACCCTATGCCGCCATCTTGTTTTCCTAGATAGATAGATTTTTATATAACATGCTTTCTGAATTCCTCTGTGAGTCTGAAAACATGAAACTTGGTTTACCTCTCCTAGTGGAGGCATGCTTTACATGAAGGTATAATTCTAGCAGATTCAAAACTGAAATCTGTGTTTCCTCCCAACATTTACTCTAGACTGAAAAGCAGAATAGAATGAAGTTAAACTTTTTTCCCCTAGCCCATTAGCTCTAACAATAGTCCAAATTCCTCTTGGGCATGTTTTCCATTTCTTTAGTAAACTTAATTATTTTTTTTTTCTAACCGGTCTCTTTATACTTGGATCATTCACAGTGAAGTCCCTTTCTGGTTTTATTTTCAGTAGCAGCATTCCTGACGCCACTTCCCATTGTCTTGGCTCTGGAGGGCGGTGTGGGTGATGGTCTTCTGTCAGTCTGCTTCCCACTTATTTTTTAATTTAAACTTTCTAGGGCTATTCTTTGGACTGTTCCCTATGTTTTCCTCCATGGGGATCATTTGTAGTAATGTCTGTTCAGTGATTGTTGAGTATCCTTGTCTCATCCACCCTGGACACCTCTCAAAAATGCTTCTCATAAACAGTGGCCACCTAGTAGCCATCATTAGGGTGAATAAAGTAGAAAATATGATATGTGGTCTGCAGACACATGGCATTTATCCTATATTCCAAAATTACATGTGCTAACTTAGAAACCATATTTTATGTAGGATGGGGTGGTCTGGTAAGTTGTCTGGCATATCCTTATTATCTAAGGTAACACTTCTCACCCTTGGCACTATTGACATCTGGGGCTGATAATTCATTGTTTTGGGTGCTTGTCCTGTTCACTGCAGGACGTTTCACAGCATCCCCAGCATCTACCCACCTGATGCCAAAAGCATTATTGTTCCTGAGTGTGACAAACCAAAAGGTCTTTAGACATTGCCGCATGTCCCCATGGGAGGTTAGCAGATCCTCTCCAGTAGAGAACTGCTGATCTGAGATGAGGTACTAATTAAAGACAATTGTCCATTGCCAACATATAAAAAAAAAGAACACACAGAAATGAAAGAAATTTTGAGAACAGCATGTTGATAACTGTTAGAATACATTAAGTACATCACATTATCTCGATGCAAAACATTTATTTTGAGTGATTTTGGTATGTGTCTGCATAACAGTAGTTTCAAAGGAAAAGAGTTTTGCTTGAAGTGAGAATTTATCCAAAGGTGAAATAAGAGGATCACATCCCACATTGCCCTGGAAAGATTCAGAATTCTTTTTCTCTTGACAGTAGAGGATGTTTTTTTTCCCCTTCCTTTAAATTTTTTTCCCCACTTTTGGTCCACCAGGAATATCTCAGACTCAGAATAAGGTATTGATATTCCACAAAAGACAAGTAAAAAGGACTAATGCTCAAGCTCTCAGTTGCAAATGTTGTGCAGAGATGTCCCAGAGTGCCAAGAGGAGAAAATTCTTTCTTTTCAGCAAAAAAAGTGCAAAAACCTCAGTTAACTTGCAGAAATAAAAGGAATAGAGGACCTGTCTGTCACTCAAAAACAGTTGCAAGAAATCAGCGATCTATCACCAGAATGGGTTTTAAATAACTCATTCTGCTCCACTTTTATGGGACACGTTTCCCTGAACATAGAAACCTCGCCAGGTCTTTAGTGACAGTTAGGGAAAGATGGTGCCCAGCTCTCCACACAGGCGTTGGCAGGGCCTCCCACGGAGCCTATGGTAAGCATTGCGGTGCACTGCTCAAACCCACACTGGCTCTGTGCCTTCAATCTTTCTGCTCATTGATGGTGCCTTCCTTTTAATCCAATACAGGAGACTGAGAGCTTCTTCTAAGATCTGGGTGAAGAAAAGACCCCTGCACACACTGCTCAGTGATGTGGAATGGAATTATCTGGATCTTGAACACTGGCAGAGCTCTGTCTGCGGTGATGGCCCCATGCAGCCCATTTCTACCATCTGTCAATAACGTTCCCACCATCTCTGCCCCCAAACCACTGCCTTTAGCCTCCTGCCGAATTGATAATGTGAAGCCATTTTCTGCTTAAGAAATCTGTGTTCATCACTTAAAGAGGAGAACAACCCTGAGTTAAGCAAACATCTCTCAGTTCAATCACATGCCCAGCATTTTACTGGTACTTCTCCTACTTTCGAATGTTAATTACGTGGTCCTAGGCACTAAGAGATTTCTAACCACAGCATGAAGCCTCACCCACCCGAGACAGAGCCTGTGCTATCCTGGAACTCTCCTCCATATGGACATGCTGTTTTCACTTCCAGTACTCTAGACTCTGATCCCAGGAGGGTGAGTGGGGGGAGGGGGGACTGCCTGGAGCCTGCAGTCTTGAGTAACACCTCTGGTTCTTTTCAGCCCCTCACACCAGGCACAGTGCAGGGAGCCAAGCTGTCCCTCTAATTTCCCCACCCTTGTCTGGAAACCTTGAGCAAGACTGCCTTCTGTCCTTTTGCCCCTACAGTGTGGGAAATTGGCGGTCTTCCTCACACAGATGTGCATAGTAATGACCAAACTGGCATAGGAAAGGCAGTTCTGGGCCACAGCAACTTCCACAAAAATAGCCATCCATATCAATACATCAATACTAGTATTTGATTCCAGAAAAGCAAATCTGGAAACTTGGACCCAAGTTGAGCACCCGGCAGTCATAGGAGAGAGTGTTCAGGGCTGAGCCTGGCTTGCCTTTGTTCACACATTATTCAGCAAATATTTACTGACTGCTATGATGTGTGCTGTGAAAACTTTGAGGAACCAAAAGATTAAAAAGACACTGTTATCAAGATGCTCAGGAGGATTGCTAAGTGACCTTAACCAAACATTTGCAGGGACCATAGCCTACATTTCACTAGGGCCCATGGCAAAGCCAATCCAGCTTGCTAGGAGACATACAGGAGAGAACTAACCCAGTTGGGAGGGAGAAGTTCAAGATGGAAGAGTCAAGAGTGGGAGAAGTGAGGCCAGAATTGACTGTCATTTGCTGACTGGTCATTTCCCAAGGATTTTAAATCCTGACAATTCTATTTGAATGCCCTGTGGAGGGCTTGCCCAGGAGGTGCTGGAACGTGGCAGTCTTACTGCTGTCAGTGTCACAGGCAATCAGAGAGGTGAATTCTGACTGTGGAAAATGGGGGGTCCTTTGGCAGGAGCCCCTGGCTGATGTGTCCTGGCCATGAGGCAGCATCTGTATCTGTGCTGCCTCAGAGCAGTTGAAAATCTGTGAGAAGTACCTAGCAGAAGCCTATGCACCCTTCTCCATCAACTCTTGGCCCCCCTCCAGTACCCATCTGACCAGGCTTAGCCCCTCCTGATGGATACCTTGCTTCTGCAATCTCACCTGTGAAGTGGACTTGATTCTCTTTTAGAGAATAGTCTTCTCTATACATGAAATGTTATATTTTTTGCCATTATGGGGTCCATTTACTGAAAGTCCTGCTATTCCCTTCAACTCCCACGGGTACCCAGCGGACACGGTTGGCTGGTCCATCAAATCCCAATGCCATTCCTGCTGCCCTCTCACCGTGCGTTGTTGGAACACCACATTCTCACTTCCCATCACACCATGTATTGTTCAAAGCTTCTAAGACTTCTCTTCCTGATTGCTTCCTGGGGTTCCTGAGGAGGCCTCCAGACACCTGCATGCAGGCCTTTCCCATCATGCCTAGGGCTGACAGGTGACCCCCTTTTCTGGGGTCAGATG
Source organism: Murina feae (assembly GCA_004026665.1). Taxonomy (NCBI): domain Eukaryota; kingdom Metazoa; phylum Chordata; class Mammalia; order Chiroptera; family Vespertilionidae; genus Murina; species Murina feae. Next base: position 176,905 of record PVJC01000069.1, on the reverse strand, counting down.
GCATGCAGGCAGTGGCTCCTCTCCCACCTGAGAACAAAGCTTTGTGTTTTCAGCCTCGGCTCTTCTTGCTATGCAGTCTTTTGGAAGCAAATTGTTTTTTTATTCTCCAAATACCCTGAGACATGGATCACTGTCATTGACCAAGGTCACAGAGGGACTTGCCAGGCGATAGGAGCTGAAAAGGCTTACCCCAAATCACCAGCGCATGTGTGGACACCGCAGTAGCAGCCTGTCCCCTAAACTGCATCATGCTCCCAGAATAAGCATTTCTGTTGAGTTTTCTTGCCTTCCTACTCCTCACCTGGGGGTGGCTCTTCTACAGCCTGTAAGGCTCTTTCCCCTTTGCCTGGCTGTTCATCCCTCTGTAATAAACAAAAAAAAGAATAAAGCGGGAACTGGCTGAGCGCATGCCTTGGTGTAGCTTTGCTTGTAGTCTTATTTTATAACATCTTTGCTGTGGGCACTGTAATTGCAGAGGCACTTACTACCTCCCATTTATAACTATTATTAATTTAAGATCTACATGCTAAGTGTGAGCAAGGAATGTCCCAGATCATTATCAATATTCTAACACCCACAGAAAAATTAGTCAGGCACCTCCAGCTATCAATCTTCAGCTCGAGGAGATATTTGTTGCTGGCAAAGATGATCCTGATGTAATAGAAGCATTTAATGTAGAAAATGTTGTTCTATTTCTCTTCCTGATAGTGCTAGACAACCGGGGTGTCCAGGTGGGAGAGAGGCGCTCCAGGAGAAGGCTGCTCACGGAAAGCAATCTGTTTGCTAGGCTGATCAATATGAAGACTAACTTAACCAGGTAGAAGACTTATCAATCTTCTTATTGATCAGTTCAGCAAACATATTAGTGTGCTGGTGTGGCCTTCCAGGGCTGCCGAGCGGCGCTTCATCAGATCCATGGCGGATGAGCTATCTCTGACGTCGGCCCTGGGACTTCTTGCTTACAGTCCACGTGCCTCTGGAAAAGGTCACCTCTCTCCTCTTCCTGTGCATCGCTGTCCCCAGAGAAGGGGCTGGATGGAGACATTGATGTGGGATTACATAGGTGGCCACAACGAGGTAAATGCAAACTTAATCAACTAGCTCTTGTTTGTTAAGCATTCCTGTGACTCTTAATTTGAAAAGTAAAAGCCAAAAGCATAGCACGAGCTTTTGTTTGTTGGACATTTAGTGAAAGCTCAAAGAACATGATTCTAAGGCTTCCCATTAGTGGGAGACCTGGCTGCGGTCATTCAATGGCCCTCACACCTGAGTGCAGATTAATGCTCAGCTCAGAATCCGTGCAAACACGTTCACGTTTCATCCTTTAGCAAAAGCTGGGCTTTGAAATGTTTTGGACAAGTGTCAAATACTTTATTTGGAATCACTGGCATGAAGTAATAGAGAGGTTTTTGAAGTGATATTTATGTAACTTTAAAGCATTTTATTTATTCACTCAGTAAATAATTACTGCACGTACAGTTCAGTGCTGGCCTCAGATCCGTCTGTTCTGTGCTGCTGACGGTGACCCCTTGGGGGGAAGAGGACGGGAAGAATCAGGTGACATCATCGCCAGGAGCTCTGTTCTAACTGAGGCACTAAGGAAATGGCAAATCCTGAGCTTAATTATTCACAATTAATATTATCTGCAACTCGAGTAATTTTATTATAAAACTAAATTCCCTTCCTAGCTAATTCCATAATTGTTCACCTCATTGCATGAAGGATGACTACTTGGCCCGAGATCAGTTGCCTCTCACTTCCCTTCAGAACCTTTGGAGCTGAAGTTCCGTTCCAGGGGGACTCAGACACACTCACCTCTTAATGTATTAGGACAGGATAAAGGCACAGCGGCTCTTTCAGAGCAAAACGTGCTGAGCCATGAGGGAAAAAGAAAGGTGGTCGATTTCTCAGAGGAGCTCTTGTGTGGTCCCTCAGGAATTCCTGTGAGGTTCCTGGAGAGAAGAGTCAAGTGCCAGAGGATGTGATGCTGAGGACGGGACCCTCAGTGGGGACAGGACAGCCACCTGTGATAATTACTTTTAGATCTCCTGTAATTTCATAGGCTTATGCAAATGAGCATATCATCTATTGGTTAATTCCTTCAAAGTATTTCTGAAAAGCTTTACATTTTGCCAAGAATTGGGGTTAAAAGATGAAACTACATGTTCTCTGCCTTCAAGGAATGCAGCGTCTAGACAGAGTAGGCAGGTGCTGCCATGCCCAGGTAGGAACTGCGTTTCCGGTGTGTGGCTGCTCTTCTGCCTGGTTAGGTGTAGGAACCGAAAAACTCTTACCCTGTAGCACATTTCCTTCTGGGGAATATCACTTCAGTGGCTTCCAGTGGCTTCCTTCCCTTCTTCCCTCCTTCCCTCGCTCACTATTTGCTGAGCACAATGTAAATGCTAGAGAGGAAGCAAACATCGGGAGATGAAGCCAGAAGGACCAGGTTTCTGGGAGAGCCTGATCTGCTGGGCTAGGGAGTCAATATTTCAGAGCCAAACAGTGGTGGCTGAAAATCACCCTTCTTCTAGAAAAAGAGAAATGCAGGACAACTCATGTCGGACTTAGGAAGATCTACCTTGTGAAGTGCACAGCTTCGTAGGGAGATGGAGTTGGGGTAGGCAAATTAAGCTCGGGTTGGCATGCTGAAAGGAGTCACCTTTATGGTTCTTTCTGAACCTGAGAGATTATGAGACTGTTAAATGATGGATGGAAAAAGTCAAATGTTACCCAAAAGCCTGTTTATATTGTGGGTACCAGCAATGTCGTCTAGGTCAAAGATTTAGAAATACCATCTCCAAGCTGCTTCTCACTGAGATACTCAACTTACAAAATGTTTGTCTAGAGCTTAGGAGGCATATTTCTGTCTTTTCTAGGAGGGAGACACCTCCCACTGCAGACACCACCCACGCGTTATCAGCACTTTTCTGAGCTATGATGGTGCTGTGCACAGAACCCTCCCTCCTCCTTCCCTCCCTCCTCCTTCCCTCTCATCTCCTTTGGGGTCAACCTCACACATTGATTGAATATCTAACTGTGCTGAAGAGGTAGCTCCTGACCATAGAACTGGATTTCTCTCTTTGCTCAGAGTTAATTGGCCATAAGGGGCCCGGGTTTCTATCCTGGTCTCATTAGCAGCAAGTTTTAACTAAATGGCCTAACAGACCCACACCCAGAGCCACCATTCTCATCAGAGGGGCGGATGAAAGGCAGCTACTCATTTGTCATTCATTAACATTTACATCACGATGGCCAGAATTCTGGAGGCCGCTGATCTGAGGGGAAGAGGCTGGGAAGCTTCTAGTTCCCACCAATCTGGCACCTGCATCTGTGTGATGAGCCCATGGTGCTCCAGGAGGGAATTACAAGGCAAGTAAAAACCAAACAATGGAAAGCCACTTGGCTGACACAGTGCAGTGGGTGAAAGACAGGGCACAACCCCACAAACATTAACTGAGGGGAAATAATGAAGGCTGACTCACAGGGCCTGTCAGGACACAGGACACTCTCTTCCGGAGCATGTGTGGGTGATGGGGAGGGGCCAAACAGCATGCGCCCCATCCAGGAGGAGCCAGATTTTCATGAATGGGACAAGAGTTTCTCCCTTTCCTCCTTCCTTCCTTCCTTCCTTCCTTCCTTCCTTCCTTCCTTCCTTCCTTCCTTCCTTCCTTCTTTTCTTCCTTCTTTCCTTCCTTTCTTCCTTTCTCCTTTCCTTCCTCCATTCCTTCTTTCCTTTCTTCCCTCCTTCCCTCATTCACCATTTGCTGAGCACAATGGAAGTGCTAGAGAGGAGGCAAACACAGGGAGATGATGTTGGAGGAACCAGGTTTCTGGGAGAGCCTGATCTTCTGGGTTAGGGAGTCAATATTTAGGAGCCAAGTTTGGGTGCTTTGGTTTCCTGAACAATGTGTCTGTGTGTCCTCAACAGTTCTGTCTGCATTGGGTCATGAGCTTCTCATCTGTGGGCTTAATTCAGGTGAGTCTCATGCCTCCCCAGCTGTGTACCGGAATTCGGACCTAAGGATGCATCCTGAAAAAAAAGCAAATAATTATCATATATCTGAAAGAGCCAAATAAGTTTTTCTTATTTATATATCCCTCACCTAGGGGGAAAAGAAGGTAAAATTATAAATACCCACAAGTGGTAAGGAACCTCAGGGACTGTCTCAGACTGGGCTCCTTAAAAACCCACCCCAAAGGGGAAGTTGTGTGTGGTGCTGGCTGGGAAGAGTTGGGAAGAGGCATTGGTGGGGAGGTGAGGAGGTGAGGAGGCAGGCCTGTGCAGGGAGAAGACAGCTTGCATGTGGTTGAGCTGAGGTATCAGCTAGTTCTGGAGCAGGTGGATGCACAGAGCTGTCCAAGGGGCTGGTGGTGGTCTTCTGTCATGTCCAAGTTACTGCTGCCCCTGGGAAGGGGCGTGAACCAGGGTAAGGTGACTCTGGGCTTTTAATAGGTGACATTCCCATCACCCCAAGGGGAGGGGTGCTTAAGCCCTGAAGAGGGCATCCAGGTGGAGGATCACAGGACCCAAGCAGGGATCACTTAGTCCAATCTCCAAACCCATGAAGGAGACCCCTGTACCACACCTCCAACAGACACTATCCTGACTTCTGTTAAAGACTTTCCAGTCCCCTTGGCAAGTTAGTTTATGCTGGTTAGCCTAGTTGTGGAACTTTTAGACATGCTTTCTCTTTATCCTGCAAAATACGTCATTCTAGAACTCTCACCTATTACTGATATAGACGCAAGCGGTAACAATCACCCGATGGTCCTATCTCTGTCATAGAATAAGACTATTTCTTCTTTCCAGTCACAGCTCTTTGAATAACCAGTGAGAGTTATCATGTCCCTTTATGAGCCAACTTTTCCTTTCTCAGTTGAGTACATAGCTACAGCATCAACAGAGCATAATCACAGCAATGATTAAAGAACAAATGAGAAGAGATCTTTAGAGAAATCCTGAAAATCATCGAATACAGGGAATGGAAAGAATAGGGCTTTGAGGAGAAAGAGAAAGTGGTGGTCAGAAGAGGGCTTCGGTCCAGCAGGCGATCCTTTTATCGGGGTGCTAAGTTTCTGACCCAAATGATGGCTGCTTGGTGTGAGGGTGGACCACATCCTGCCCCACATCTACACTAGGTTCACCTTGCAGGTGCTTTCCAGATGCTACTTTGATGGAATTTTAGTCCCACCTGCATCAACCTTTCGTCAAGTTTATGTTATTCCCTTTTGTGGTACCCAAAGGCAACTGGACTCAACAGTACTACTTCGGGAGATTGTGTGCTGTCACATTACAAAACAGATATTCTGGGTGGACAAAAGCCTGTGACCTTCCATAAACCTAAAAACTCCAACAAACAAACAAACAACAAAATCTTGGTCCTCCCTCTCCCTCAACACCGACTTTCATGCTTTCTTTCTATCACATTGTTGCATCCATAAGTCGAGGTACCATCTTCTCTTTTAAATCATGAGAACAAGCTCTTAACTCTACTTTTTGTTTTCATACCAATCCCAGATTTCTTCACACTTCAAAACATGTGTCTGACCATGGTGCCATCTTGCTTATGTCTCTGATGCCTTCTCATTCCAAAATTGGATAAAGCCAATTTTCCTGCTGAGGAAGGCAGAGGATGTGAGGCTTGACCACTGCCCCCACTGCAGTCTCCGCTATGACACTCTGGTCCCACCATTATGTTCTGATAAATCTGTGCCCCACCTCACCAGCAGTGCCCATTCTTCCCACCTTGTACCACGGAGAACTTCTTCCCAACTCCAGCATTGACCTCTGTCGAAGCTCCCTGGAGCTGCTCCCTAGACTGTCTCCCTTGCCCACTGCCACACCCCATCTGTGTCATCCATGGGACTCAGCACAGGGCCCTTGTGCCTTACTTGGTTACTTCTTGTGTGTGTTCTCCAGCTCTCTCACTAGGATCTAAATTTCCCGGGGGCAGATTGCCTGTTTTAACTATTAAATATTCAATGATCTGCACGGTGAATGGAACTAGATAATTGGAAACACTTTACTAAAAAAATGTTCAAACGTGGGTGTAAAGTAAGTGCACAATTATAATGACAAGTGCAATGAAGATGCCTGAGTTTATCAGAAAGTGTGTCAAACACTCATGCTTAAATTCTTAAAGTTAGCTGCTTATTACATATGCTAAAAAAGGTCAATTTTTCAACATGTTAACCCAAGCCCTTGGCAACATATTTTTCATATTTCCCAGAAACCCTTGAAAACTTTGTTCATGTTTTTTCCTCCTCAAGAAGGTAAACTTGCCTTTGTTCTCATCTATCTGCTCCCTTTATACTGTCAATATGCTGCTTAGGTATAGACTCATGAGAACAATCACACATTCACTCTGCAATCCTCTCTCAAGCCATTGCTAGTACAACCAATTTAAAGAATTCTTGCATGTTTTTTTGTGGAGCTAACAGAGTGTTACAGGTGTAAGACACTCCAACACCTTGAGGGACTCTGGCTCCCTCAACAAAGTCTCCAGAGAAAAAATGTTCCTGGTAGAACAATCATATCAGATGGGGGAGGCCCCTGGAGAGAGTAATTTGCCCACAGGAACTGCACAACTGAGGAGATTGTCAAAAATATGCCTTTCACTTTGGCTAAGACAACAAATGAGTTGCAACTCTTCCGACCAAGTAATTAGGGATAATATCACAGTCTTGAGCTTTCTTTTAGCCAATTAAGGGGTAATTTAAGTCCTTGCTATTGCTTCATGCTGCCCCTGGATTAACTGCACAATCCCCTCCTCATTTTAGTGTTTTAATATCTGATGAACACTTCCTTACAGTTTCTGCTCTGCCAGATAATTCAGCAAATGTTTCAAAGACAAAACAGGGTAAAACCATGTGGATGAGTATGTAAACTGAAACCCAGGCAATTCCCAATGAAACATCATCTTTAAGAAAAGTCAACAACAGTGGAGGAAATCTGGATGGTTCTGGATGGCATCTTCTGCAGTGTTGACTGGGAACAATCAAAAGGAGAGGCTGACAACACAAGAGGAAATCCTTCCAGCACTCCAGGAGAAAGGGGTCCCTTTGTAGTGCGGTGCACAGAGGTGCTGTCATCCCCGCTACACCATTCCTCAAATGTCTCCGGATCCTGCTTACACCCTGGAATCAACCAGTGATGCCTTCGCACCAAGCACATGCTTCTAAAAGCCAAAGGACCAGTAGCAACTCCTTATTTCTAAATTCAGCGTGTCCTAAAATAATGTGTCCACATACTTTGAATAATTATAAAGGTGGTGTTTACTAAAATACATTTCATTTTCAAAATTGAGCTATCAGCTGCTAACGTGTGAATGGGTGTTTTGGGGCACGCAGGGAAGAGCCTAACACTAATGAACTGGCCTCTGAGGACCAGCTCAATCATTGGACGACCCCTCCCTGTGGCCTCCGTCAGTCAGTATGCACCCTGAGCCCCACACTATAAAGATGACAGTCAGCTTTGCTTAGGGGACCTGTGTTTGAGAGGCACATCTCCTCTGCTGAAGTAAGTAATCCTAAGGCTTTCTGTACTAGCTAGTGAAGGGTTCTGTCCATGCACAGCCAGAACCCTGGGCAGGTCTGCTGACTCTTATCCCCTCAGAGAACAAAAACTGTTGTAAATCTGTGAACAAAGGAAGTAAGAAGAAAAGAGAACAGAAATCAGAAAAACAATAAGATAATGATTACAATACAACTCAGTTACTTAGGTATGCTTTTTGTCGACCTAGCATGAAATTTAACAATTATTTCTAGTGACCACATTAGGAAAGTAAGAATCCTTACTGTATATGTGTATACAGTTCTATTAGAAAGTCTTGAAAAAATATAAAACATTTGCTATTTCCCATCCTAAACTTAAGAACCTAATGGTCAGCTAACTATGCCAAAGTTGAATTTGGCTTTGGACAAATTTTGATTATTCACATAATCTTAAAGAAATAGGACTTAAATTTGCACTTCCTTTTTGAGTGACTGAGCAGACTTGTTTAGTTCCTTGGGACTTCAGAGCACCAGGCTGGAAGGGGTGTGAGCAAGGCCTAGATTTGCTGACCATAGTCAGTGGGAAGACATTTTAAAACAATTTTCAGGATATTCTTTGTGCTGTGCACCTAATGGATGCATCAGAAAATATCTGATTAGGGCTGCTTCATCTTCCTCTGTATTCTAGTGAAATACTTTGTTATGAGTATAGGCAATGTTTTAGAGTTTGCAACTGTGGATACATTTAAAGCATAAGACATAATTCTATGCAGAATGGATTTTTCAGTTCCTTATACTAGTAATAGTACAACTGATTGAGTGATTTATTCAAGTTAATTGTGTTAACAATTTTTTTTAGTGAAGAGAAAAAAATTACAGAAATATAATGATTTTGCAATCGATGTGATTCTCCCAGTGATTAGATCTTCCCGCATTGTTCCCTTTGATTGGCCTTTAGTATCAGCCTTGAATTCCTCTGTGCTACAAAAATGATTTTGTGAGTTCAAAATTATAGAGTGGCTATCAATGTGGAAAATAAAATACAATGAGAATAGCAGTAAACATCTCACAGCTTAAGGAATGCAGAAATTTTTCTTTACATTTTCAAATCAAATATGATATAAAGTAGACCCTTGTCATCATTTATGTCTTATGAAAAGTATCATAACCTTCCAATTAAGTTTATCCCAGAAATGACAGACAGAATTTCTGACTGGAAGAATAGGTGGAGCTGGAATGGGAAGGAGCAGGGGAGTTTAAAGAACACCAAGTCACTTAAGTGGTCTTTGCTGAGTGCCACCTGTGTACAATTTTATCCACGTGGAACCTTTGCTTTGTCAGTGGGACATGAACACTGACAGCTGGGGAGCCGGCAGTGTTGGGTAAGGCAGGGAAGTGCAAGCATGTCTGAATCTCAAAGCAGTGGACCAAAGGGGCTCCCTGACACACACAGAGGACAGCAGGAGGGAGCCAAAAAGGATATGTGTCATGCTGAGGTGTGGGCCCATCCATGTCACAGCCCTGGGGGTGACCCAGGGATCATACAATCTCTCCCTCACTAAACAGGTGAGGGCAGGGACTGGGTCTTGGAATAGAGTGTTCATGGCTCCCGAGTAGGGTCACTGGAGTCCCTCAGAAATTTGTGTTGGAACAGCTGCCCCATCTCTCCTGCCTCTTTAGTGCTTGCAGCCTCACCTGAGGCCAGTCTCACATGAAGAGAAAGCAGAGCCTTTGTTTCAGAAAGTGCTGCAGTGCCTGGTGTCATATGCACTGGCACTGTGTGTCCATAGGCCTCTAAGCCCTCTCCTCGCCTAGCTTGCACTACTATGTGCCCAGGTCCCCTGTGGACACCTTTCTACAGCTGCTCCACCTGCCAGACAACAGATTACTTGGCAAATCATTATGCTAAAATGCATTCATATTTATCTGAGATATATAAAACTCCTAGAAGAAAACACAGGGAAAAAGTTCCTTGACCTGGGTCTCGGCATGACTTCTTAAAGAGCACATCAAAAGCACAGGCAACCAAACGAAAGTAAACACATGGCATTCCATGAAACTAAAGAGCTTCCGCACAGCAAAGAAAACATTCAATCAATTGAAAGGGCAACCAGAAGAATGAGAGAACCATGTATCTTCTGCATGGTTAATATCCAAAACACATAAAGAAGTCATACAACTTGAGAGCAGAAAAAGAAAATAATATGGTTAAAAATGGGCAAAGATCTGCACGTACATTTTTACAAAGAAGACATGCAAATGGCCAACAGGTACATGAAAAGAAGCTCAACATCACCAATCAGGTAAGTACAAACCAAAAACATCATGAGATAATCACCCCACACCTGTCAGAAAGGCTGTTATCAAACCGATATAACAAATGTTGGCAAGAATTTGGAGATAAGGGAACATCTACATTCTTGGTGAGGCTGTAAAATGGCGCAGCCATAACGGAAAACAGTATAGAAGTTCCTCAAAAAATGAAAAGTTGAACTGCATATGAGCTAGCAATTCTACTTCTGTGTGTATAGCCAAAGGACTTAAAAATAGTATCTTGAAGAGATATCTGCACATTCATGTTCATTGTGGAATTATTCACAATAGCCAAGATATAGCAACAACCTTGAACATCAACAGATGACTAGATAAAGAAGATGTGGAATGTATATGAAATATTATTCAGCCATGAGTACAAAGGAAGTCCTGCCATTTGTAATAGCATGGGTGAGACTTGAGGGCATTATGCTAAGTCAGACATAAAAAGACAAGTACTGTATGATCTCTCTTATATATAAAATCTAAAAATAGTAAAACTAGTAAAAACAGAGACTTGGAATGGAGGTTACTGGGGCAGGGAGGTGAGGGGAATGATAGATGTTTAAGGGTAGAAACTTGAAACTAGTAGATAAATAAATCCTGGAGTTCCAATGTATAGCCAAGTGACTATAGTCATTGATACTGTATTATAAACCTCCAAGTTGCTAAGAGATTTTAATTATTTTCACCAAAATATGAAATAATAATTATATGACAGGATAGAGGAATTAGTAAAGCTACAGTGCTCATCATATTGCAATGTATAAAAGTACCAAATCAATACCCTGTACACCTTAAACTTAGTGTTATCTTTTAATAAAAATACATAAATAAATAAAATGCATTAAGATATAACTTATAAATGCGATAATATGTGTGGAGAATATATGTGTTCAATTGTAAAGCCCTATGAAAGTGCTAACTCTTAAGAATACATTCATCCACAGTCCGGATTATAAGGCTGTTTCCAATTCTGGGCTCATCTTTTCTCTGCTCAATAAATATCCCCAACTTCATCCATTTACCACAGCTCTGGGGAAATAGGAACTTTGCTTATTAACTGGAAGAAAAGAGCTTTCTTCAAAGTATTTAAAATACTATTGGTGGTAGGAGGGTATAAATGGTGCTAATTAGGTTGTCACAGTGGGAACTCTTTATTCAATGACTTATATTTGCCTGATCCCAACACTGATGGTAACAATGTCTGGTATGATGGTAGATACATATGTAAATGCAAACATATGTAAATGCAAACATATGTTTGTACAGCTTTAAAGGTGGATAGGCATCGGTATTTATTCATACTCAGCAAGAAAAAAAATGGTAACAAGAAAATATAGAGAAAATGGATATAGAGAAAACTGAATGTCAGATGGAATTTGGTGCAAGAGTGACCCATGTTTGCCCAGTGGGGAAGCTACCAAACCATGTCTGGGAGGACCAGACACAGAGGTTTGCCCATGAACCAGGCAATTAATAAAAGAAGCCCGCACACATTGATTACATAAAGATTATATAATTCTAAGGTGCCCTGCATTTATAATAGGTTTGTCAGTGCCTCTTAAATTGCATAACAGGGAAGGAAGGCAACGAGGGAATATGCAAAGAACAGATGTAAAGTGGCAAAGACTGCAACTGGCATGTGCCCACTGAGATGGAGCCCCCCAGCTGGACCCTGTGTTGGCCTCCTTGCCTCAGGAGGCCCTGCCTTTTCTATCCTTCTTGGAAACCTACTCTGGAGAAGCCTGGATCGGTAATGTCACATTGTGCAAACGTGGTTGACACATTCATAAGAGATACTCTGCCCCTGCTTAATGTGCAATAAAATACTCCAAAATTAGAGCAGTATTTCTATCTTTGCATTGATTTTCTCCAGGCATGTTTAAAATTATGTTGCCTGTTAGCTTGTTTGTACAAATAGACAAAGAAAATCCCCGAATCAGGCCATGTGGTCAAGGATTTATGGAAAAGGGGGCCTTGGATAAATATTTCCTGTTTTAAAAAAAAATCAGGCAACGTATAAATTGCCATTACAACGCACTAAGGCAGTTTAACTCAATTTAGCAACTAAGTCAATGTTTAGCCAAGCCGTCAGGCGACTGCCTTATTAAAATCCCGAGGCTCTTTAGTGTCTGAGGTGGGAAAAAGGTTAAACTGCGTCTCCTCTACTGAAGGCGCTGAAGGATGTGGAGCCCAATTAAACCTTCAGCGCTGCTCTGGCTCATAAACACTGGCTACTGACTCCCCCTGGACCACCCGCCGGGCAGCCGAGAGGGGATCCAGCAAGAACCTTTCATGCCATGTCCCTGCCCGGGGTCCGGCTGAGCCCTTCTGGGTGAGAGGCGACTCGCTCCTTGTCTATTAATCATCATCTCGCTCCCAACACCTGGGACTGACTTCTACTCCCCCGGCTGCTATATTGACAATATTCCCTGTTGATTTCCTCATTTTCTCAGCCCCGGCTAGACTGACCTCTTTAAAATTCTTTATAAACGTCAGTAATTGCTGCATCCAACTTCAATTCATTACTTTTCCGGGCCTCATGTATTTTGATGATATGAAAGTTGACCACATTTACATGCAAATTGAAGTTTTATATTAATAAGGGCCAGTGAAAGGAGATCGCACGGTAATGCTCCATGATGACTTTTAAATACATTTGCCCGTGTCTCGGCCGGCATTAGCATGGTCAGACCAGGAGGAAGTCATGTTGGTCTGATTGCAATTTTGTTTTCCAATTCAAAGTACAATTTCATCAGGTTTCCCTGTCATTTCTAATAATGACTTAAGTTTGCTTGCTAAATTGCAGAATTTCTCCAGCCTTCAGATCGACTGGGAACAGGTGAGACACCAGCTGCGGCTGCGCGATGTGGTTCATTGTGGGCCGGGGCACCCATCAGCCCCCTCCGGCTGCTTTCATGATGGAAGCGGGCCAACAGAGGCTCCATACAGAGGAGACTGATGATCTTAAGCACAGAAACCTTTATCCGAAAACTCTGAGAGCCCAACAACACCACATTTACTGATACACCTCAGTATCATGGTCAGTGGGCAGCACCGCTCCCAGGCAAGTGGGAGGTTTCTGTCAGGTACACGGACTGCGTTTGTGTTTTCGAGCACCGAGGGGACCAGGATTCTTTTCTTCCCTCAAAGTGAATTATGTGTATAAATCCAGGATAAAGTTATGCATCCATGTCATGAATAAGACTATATGATCTAGGACCTCACTGGAAATGGACCTTAAATGAGAATAAATCTATGAACCCCCCTCCCTTCCCTTTAAATTGCATGTGGATTGTGTGCCAGCAACAAATCCAGATCAGTCAATGTGCTGAAGGGAAGTTACTGATAAAATCCTCACACAGCAGCACAAGGAAGTTACATGACAAGATGTTTAGAAAGAGCTGATCTGCAGCGATCTCTTGTGACTGTGGAACATCATTCAGTTTCCCTGTGTCTCAGTTTATACCATTGTGAGTTGTGAGAGTGTAACTTCCCTTTACCTCTGAACTTCCCTTGGTTCCCCACTTTACCAGAAAGCCAGCTTCCGCTTCTTGTGAAAGATGATGTTGGCATCTGATGATATTTTGGGTAAAAATGCACCTTTGTCATCATAGATATGTCCTCTGTTAAATAGGCTCCATTCATGTCACCTGATTTAGATAAGACAATAACTAATCTATTAGTCAACAAGTTTTCAGTGCATTCAACTTTTATCTGGTTTGTTTTATCTCTGAGTGGGTAAGATGCTAATGGCAGATAGAAACTGAGAAAGACCACAGAGTGTATAATAGGATTCTATTGTTTCTGACCATTGCAGCATTTACCCAGAGAATTGTCCAAATCAACACGGTCAGTTCTCAATTACTAGCTTTGGCAGCTTAAAGACAAGCCTTGTGCATTGTATACATAAGTTAGGAGTTCACAAAGAACCAATGACAAGAACAAACAATGACTATTTATGTAAAAACAGAGATAAAGTTGCTTGTCAGTTGGCTGGTTTCTGGTTTCAAAGTCAGGTTAATCAATATGTATAGTGTTTCTGTGTTTTGTTTTGTTTTAATCTCAGTAATTACAAGCAAGACCCAAGGAAAATGTGAGAGAGGTTGTATTAAGGCAACTACACTTGATCTGGGAAAAGATGAGCCCTTTCCTGTGTCCAGGACAGAGGATAAGCTTGGACACTGATTTGTTCTGACAAATGATGTTTGATTGATGACAAATGCTTGGTAATTAAAACAATAAGTATGTGGAAGAAGTCCACCATGCCCCTGTGTGGATAGGTGTCTTTTGTGCCAATGGTTCTAATCTTTGCTTTGATCCACTAATTTTGATCATTTGCTGAAAGCTATGGATTCTCTCTCCAGGAAAAAATATAAAACAAAACAAATACTTTCAAACCTACAAATATGGTGATTTTTGCATACAGTTTCAAGATTGTGTGAGGCAGAATAATGGCCCACCATAAAATGTCTACCTCCTCATCCACACCCCTGTGACTATACTTGGTACACGGCAAAGGAGAGCAAAGGTTGCAAATTGAATTAAGGTGATTAATCAGATGTAGGCAATTATCTCAGATCTTGAGATAAGATAGTCCTAGATTATCCCAATGTCTCCAATGGCTCCAATGTCTTCACAAGAGTCCTTAAAAGTGGAAGAAAAGGCAAAAAAAAAAGAGAGTTAGAGAAACAGACGTGAGAAAGAAGCAAATTAGAGTAATGCAATTTGAGGAAGAATGTGGCTGACCTTGACTACAGAGGAGGGGCCATCAGCCAACGAATGTTGGTGGATAGCATCAAGGATCTGAAAAAGGCTTGACTTCATTCTAGATCATTTGGAAAAGAGTACAAACCTGCTGACACCTCAATTTTAATCCACTGAGACCTGTGTTGGATTTCTAATTTACGAACCTGGAAGATAATAAGTTAGTGTTAATTTAAGGCACTAAATTTGCAGTAATTTATTGCATAGAAAACTAATACAACTCATTGAAGCCCATCCAATAAACAGTTTCTGGAAGCCTTGATAAAGCATATATGTGGTGACTCTTTATAAACATACAACAGAGTGTTATAAGTAAACTCAGTCACTTCTTAGAGCACCAAGAATTTCAGTGGAAGCCAGTGCAGTGTGCTTACTGCAGACAGATTATTTTAATGCCCAACCTGAGCCTGAATCCACAAAGAAGAAGTGGGCCTCCTCTGTAGGGAAATAGGCACCTGGAACAGAAGCATAATTCTTTGGCTTACCCCAGTCATCTGGGGATACAGGTAATGAAAAGGAAGGTGGACCAAAAATCACTTTTTTAAATTGCTGATAATAAGAAGAGCTAACCTCTAATGGTGCCTACTCTGTGTCTGACTCGGTTCCAAGTGTTTGTGCACAGTATCTCATTGATTGCTCATAAAATTTTAAGGGAAGTACAGTTACATAGACTGAGTTAGAAAAATCTCACTCAACATCATGTAATTAGTGACCAGAGGAGCTGGGGATGGACGGCAAGCAGTTTACTCCCTTCTTTGCTTCCCAGCACAACAAGCCTCAATTTCATATGATAGAAACCTGCTCCTTCTGCTCCTCCCCAGTTCTGTTTTCTAGCCACCTTCTCTCTTAGTGGTACCTAAACTCTGGAAGAATCAAAGCTTGGGGCCAGGCCTTTTTTATCTATGCAATTATTTCTGCCCTTGGGATCGACCCTCTCCATGGTTCCATTACCATCTATGAGTTGCACTCAAAGCCAACTGGTCCTTTGTCTCAATTTGGGCACCAGAAGGATGACTTGCGTGGAGCTCCTGACTGACATCTCAACCCCAAATCTGTCCCTTCCCTGGAATCCCCCACTGCAGTGGAGTCCACTGCCTCTTACCAACTGTTTATCTCAAAAACCTGGAGATAGCCTAGATTTTCCCCCCCCATTATTTTTACCCTCACTCTAGCTCATCATAAATCCTTCAGACTCTACCTTCAGAGATTATTTCAGTACCTATGTCTGCCCACAATCTCCTTTGTCAACTCTTGTCTAGATCACAGCACTTTCTCACTGAACAAGTAGAATTCCATTCATGCAGCCATCATGTCCATTCTCTACCCATAATCTAGAGTGGTTATCTGAAAAAGAAAGCAGAATCATATCATACCTCTGCTGAAACCCTCCAAAGACAAAACTAGAAGTCACACCTCTGCTCTTTGTCCACCCCTACCCATGATCTCTTAACCTTCTCTTAGGTTGTTGGCACCCATCTACCTTTACCTCCAGCAGACCTATGTACTCTCACTCAGGTCTACTGCCTGACAATCCCTTCTCCTTGGTTCTGGTCTTCCTGTCTTCTTTGTCCCTGATTCCAAATACCCCCACCTACCTAATCACTTTCCCCTGCTATTACTTGACTTGTTCTACCCTGGTTGCACAGATGTACCAGGTCACCTCATTTCTTTATTTACCTCCTTGTTCATTTCCAGTTGGCTCCACCATATTGCTAATTCCTTGAGGAAGAGACTTGGTCTAACTTCTCACTGCCTTGTCTCCAAAGCCTAATTCACTACAAGGACTCAGTATTGTACATTGTTGTTGAGCTATAATAGCACATGTACACATCTGGCTTCTGGCAGCATCATGATTCTCTGGAAGAGTGTGTAGGGTCAGTGGGGGTACAACAAAAGAGGGTTCCATATGAGTGTATGGAAGTGTTGAAATGTGGTGCTTAGGAATAAAAAAAAAAAGAACAGTCATTGTCTCTGTGTCTTTACGTTCTTCCTTTACTTGAACACCCTTCCCATCTGTCTGCAAATGTTCTCTTCTTGGTCAATCTGAGTACACTGTCCACATGGCTTCCTCTGCTTCTTTCTGGTAGCAATTGATTCTGCTGTTGAATTCCAAGACTTGCATATCCAGGGGACCTTAGGGCTCTTAAGCCCTTTTTACCTAGCTTGGTAGGTATTCTAGACATCAAATCCTGCATGATAAATCATAGCAGGGACACCCTGAGGCTGAATTAGCACCCAAGAGTTGGTCAATAAATATTTAGGGGATAAGTTGATGAGTCATTAAAGATGACATACAGCCACCAGACTCAGAGGGTGACCATGACCCTCAGAAATGTCAAGTTTTAGCAATGATTGTGGCCCAGCCCAGGAAATCCTCTCGGTGTGGAATAAACCAGAACTGTTGATCACCTTAAAGACACATCACTGTAATAATACCAGCTGTTTAGAAAAGGTTGCAATAATTTTTCCATCATTTATAAAGATTCAGAAATAGGATGTTCTGCATATTTTAAGTGATATGCTAACTGATGATCAATTTTCCCAGAAATGGAGATGGTATTCCTTCTTAGAAAAATAATATTTCACCCTTTCCAGGTCTAACTAAGCCACCAACAGTGAACTGTACTTTGTAGTAAGTGAGATAACAGAAAAGTCACTCTAAGAATGGTTCAGCTTATTTTAGTTATTTAAGTTTGTGCTGGAGATGAGAAGGGAGACTTGGCCTCACATAAAGAGAATTTCAGCTCCTGTTTGGTTTATTTCAGGAACTTTAATTCTCCTCTTTTAGTCATGGTCAGATGCTCAGAAGATGACTTTTCTAGTGAGCACAGAAGCAAACAACTGGCACTAGTGGAACAATTACCATCTGAATCTCCCTTTCTGCCTTTTTCCCTTAAACCAGTATAACCCTTTATTATTTTTGTAATGTCTTAATCAGAAGCCCAATATATAAAACAAAAACCAGCAGCTGTGATTACAGCTGAGGAGGTGAGATGAGCCAGAACTCCAACACGTTGCCCCTCACCAATGGTCCCGGGTGGATGTGGAGAGGAAGGAGGTCAGGTTCAAGTATGAAGACACTAATCCAATCTCACACCTAATAGGGTCAACAACCTGGGGGGAAACTGTGGGGTGGGAAATATAAGGGTCTTCTCTGGCATCAAAACTGCATGTGCTTTCTTTAGCAGATGGCAGCATCAAAGGGCACTAAGAGCAGAAACATCTGCACGGTGTAGCAATGTTTCCACCATGTTTTTGTGTCTATTCCATTACCACTAACCCCACAACACCCACACAGAGAAAGCTAAAACTTATCTCATGGGCTCACAGCACCCTGGGGAAGAGCAATTGTCTGATAGAACACTGTTAGCTTAGTCCTCCCAATACACTTACATTTTTCTGTATTGTTGAGATAATTTATGAGATAGAAAGAAACTCTGGACAATCATTTTCTTAGACCAGATATATTATCATATATATATATATATATATATATATATATATATATATATATATAATTGATTTTTTTACAGAGAGGAAGGGAGACAGAGAGTTAGAAACATCGATGAGAGAGAAACATCGATCAGCTGCCTCCTGCACACTCCCTACTGGGGATGTGCCCGCAACCAAGGTACCTTGACCGGAATCGAACCTGGGACCCTTGAGACTGCAGGCCAACGCTCTATCCATTGAGCTAAACTGGTTAGGGCCAGATATATTATTTAGTAATAAAATTAATAACCAGCTGTGCTTCACTTTTAGGTGTTTTTTTTTTTTTTATGTCCATTATCTCATTTTACTTTTACAATACCCAGGGTAGCAGTACTGTAATTAGTCTCATTTATTTCTTTCTTGTTATTTTTTTTTATTTTTTTTTTAACATGAGGCAGCTAAGGGTAGCAATGGACAGTGACAGGATTGAAAGCCTGGATTTTGGTTTATTGCTATATCTATTCCAGCACAAAGTGAGCAACCACAGGACTGGAATTGTTTCGCCTTTGGCTCCGGTCCATGTAAGTTTGTGTCTTCCCACTTGACGTCCTACTCTATAGACCACAGGAGAAATCCAAACTTTGGGTTTTAACTTTGACTTCTGCCCTCTGACATTGACCATGGCACCTGGAGAGTCTGGTTAGCTCTCTGTACCCTTGCCAGTGTGGGAGAAGCAGCTGGTACAAATCTATTATTTGAATCAGATAAGTCAACATATTCAAAATCCTTCAATTCTATGAGAAAGTAAAACAAAATATTCTAACCAGTTGTTAAAAAAAACCTCCTGTAAGATTCCACACAACAATGATGTATCCCTCCTGCAGACCACACCCTCTATATACTTGTCCACTTTCTTTCTTTTGGGTATAAGCCCAGAAGTGACATTGTGGCACCACATGGTAGTTCTAGGGTTAGGTTTTAGAGGAACATCCATATTGCTTTTCATATTGCTGGACCAATCTACATTCTCACCAACAGTACACAAGAATTCCAATTTTTTCACATCTCCACCAGCACTTTGTCTTTTGTTTTCAATAATAGCCATTTCAAAGAGTGCGGACCTCTTGCAGTTTTATATGCATCTCCCCATTGACTAGAGCTGTTAAACCTCATTTCATGTGCTATTGGTGATTTACACCTTTGGAGAAGTGTCTATTCAAGTCCTTTGCCTGTTTGTTGTTTGTTTGTTTGTTTGTTTGTTTTTAATTGGTTTGTTTTTGTTATTACTTGTAAAAGTTCTTCATGTATTTGGGAATTAATTCCTTATTAGATACATGATTTACAAATATTTCCTTCTACTCTGTGAGTTGACTTTCATTCTGTTGATTGTATTCTTTGATGCACGAGTTTGTTTTTTACTTTGATGACTGAGTTTCTAAAGTTCGATTTATTTATTTTTTTCTTTTGTTACTTGTACTTCTATTGTCATGTCCAAGAATAATTACCTTGTTGAGAATCATTTACCATTAATACAGTGTTTTATTTCTAGGCTATCTATTCTAGTCCATTGGTTTATATGTCTATCTTTATATCAGTACCACACTGTTTTCGTTACTATAGCTTTGTACATTTTAAGATGTGAGACTTCCAACTTTGTCCTTTTTAAAGATTATGTCAGCTGTTAATGGCCCTTTGATATTGCATATGAGTTTTAGGATACATTTTCTAAATTCTGCAAAAAATATTGTATGGGTTTTGATAGGAATTCCAGTGGATCTTTGGGTCACTCTGGGTGATATTAGCTCCTTAATATTAAGTCTTCCAATCATTAAAAACAGGAGGTCTTTCCATTTATATCTTTGATTTTTTTCCAGCAACATTTTATAGTTTTCAATGTATAATTTTTTTTTTATTTCCTTGGTTAGGTTATTTTTTAAGCATTTTATTTTTTAGATGCTATCTTCAATTGAAAGTCTTCTTAATTTTCTTTTCAATTTGTCATTGATTTTTGTATGTGGATTTTATATTTTGCAACTTTGCTGAATTCACTTATTGGTTCAACAGTTTTTAAAAAATATTTTGAGTTTTCTCCATATAGAATCATGTCATCTGTGAGTAAGTCTATTCTTAGAGTTTTGAACAATTACACATGTTTATCGAAAGTAATCTTCAGCCTGTTTTAAAGTAAGTGAAGGGGCACGTACACATCATTCTGTGGCCCAGCTCCTGGGTGGGGAGAGGTCACCATCTTTGAGACCTCCCCCACATTAATAGTAACTGGGGTCCTTTTTGAACATTTTTATGATTTAATTGATAGGTTCATTTCATTAATGATTTATATTTGTATTTATTTTTCTAAAAAAAATTAATGCTGTGTGTCACCACATGTAAATGTATTTAAGCCATTTGAAATCAGCTGAAAGGTCCTCTGGCCAGATGATCAGCTTTGCGAGCCCATGGCCCCTGCTCTGCTCACACAATTGGAATTACTTTTATTGACTCTGTCTGCTCCCCCCCTCCACCCCGCTCCCTCTTGGAAATGACAACTAACTCTGTGCTGTCGACAATGGCTTCTGTATTCACAGCTCCCCTCTGAGACAAGGGCTGTAACATCAAAGGTCTGCAGTGTGCTGCCCTTCCTATAATATTTCAATTTAAACACTGCCTCACTGCAGTGGTGTCACATCTCATTTACACTGTGGCCTTTGTAGGAGACAGGGATCATTAAGGAGTGAACACTGAGAGAAAACACAGTAGAGCCTGGCCAGGTAACGGAAGGGAAGGAGACACAGCAGAGGAGCAGCCAGGGGCAGGCAGGGTCTCCCTGGGAAATGGAGGGGCCATGGGTGAAGAGGTGCCCCCAGCCACTGCTCCCTGTCACCAGGCTAGAGCCCAGTGACATCGCTGCCGACACCTCAGGCTGCTCTCGGATGCTGCTTCTCCGCTACTCTCTGGATGTTGCAGTAAAAGCTATTCCCCCTGTGCACCCAGGGCCGAGATTATCCTCTTTTATATAGATTTCCCCTTTTCCTTGATTATTTTTCGTCTGTTGTACCCGGTGGGCTGGACCTCACTGCTTGTTGTGTGGATTGCTGCTTCCCCAGGCCCTGCCCTCAAATTGTATTCATTGGTTTGGACAGACCGTCCAGCAAGGAATTAAAAATCATCTTTTGTTTGTTTTACTTGCTCTCCAGCCTCTGCAATTCACAGTCTAATCATTTCATTCTAAAAGGAACAACTGTCAGGAAGGTTTGCTCTATTCACTATTAAACAGAAAGAAAGAAACAGTTAATCTCCAGCTAGATACAGCTTCCTTCTATTCTTCCTATGTTCTTTCCTTTCTTGTTTATCCCTTTTTCTTCCCTTCCTTCTCTCCCTTTTTGTTCCTCCAGATGCTGAAAGGTCACGAGAAGATGGCTCAATCCCTTCAGGTCCAGAAATTGTTCCACAGGATTTTGTGCTAGTTTTTCTTCAGAGAACTAGAGCGATGCCCAGACATAAGTACATTTCTAAGATTACTGAGGTGGATGAATTGATAGATATGTGGACATACAGTTTATTCCTGCAATGTTGTTAATAGTGAAGGGGGAAGAAAGTCACCTGTGACCCACACTGTTCCACCAGATGTACACATGTAATATACTATATCACACTGCACAATCCACTTGTCGACCATGTTTTTATTTATTCCTACCCATACACATTGCAGGCCAGTTCTCAGGTCCCCACATGCCATGGGGCCATGGGGCTCTGGAGCTTGAGACTGGGGCTATGGAGCTGATGTCCTCTGCAGGACAGGGAAGCTGGCCTCTATGCTGGTGACGGGGCCTATGAAGCTGGCCTCTGTGCCCGGGAGCTGGGGTTTCTCGCCAGACCCTGGGGCTGGAATCCATCTATTTCATTCACTGGTTCATTAAGCTTCAGGATTTGCATGGCTATCTGTACATCAGGTTTCTCATGGGCAACCAGGAAACTCCTTCTTCTCAACCCTTGATGAGTCCATGATAAGTACAGGGGTTGCTTTGAATCACTTGTATTGAATCTTTTCCTTTAAAGAGTCCTTGTGGAGCTCCTGGGGATTCTTGTAGCTCTGATTGATGGAGCTTCTGGAGAAAATCTGCACATTGAACTTGACTCTGCAGCACATGCTAGTTGGACGCTCAATGTACAGTCATCATGTGACCCTATCACCTATCCACAGCTGTCCTCCCTTGCTCACCCCTATTGGTTCCCCTGTGCTTCCCTTGGTGGATAGCCAATCCTTCCATGTTCTCCAGGAGTTCCTGACACCATGGTGAGAGTGGCTGTTGTAGCCTCCTTCTCATGCCAGCTCCCTCTAACTCTATTGCCTGCAGTTCCATTCCTTCCTTCTCTGAGAATGTCTGGAGAAAACCTGCAGACATTCAATGGAGATCACTGGGGTCATGAACTTAGTTCTTTCTGTGTTTGGAGACATGTGTTTCCTCAGTTTCTCTTCTCTGAGCATCCTCCCCTCCTCTGCTTGGTTTATCCTTCCCATTGCCTCTCCTTTCAGAAGCCTGTACTCTTGGTTTCTCTCCTGGAACATTTAACTTTTAAGAGATGGGTGTGCTTGAGGTTCAGAACACACACCAACAATATTCTCTCTCTCTCTCTCTCTCTCTCTCTCTCTCTCTCTCTCTCTCTCTCTCCCTCTCCCTCTCCCTCTCCCTCTCCCTCTCTCTCTCTCTCTCCCCCTCCCTCTCTCCCTCTCCCTCTTCCCTTTGCCTTTGAGCCACATTGTTGTGGAGAAAGTAGTCATGGAAGCTGGTATCCTCTTTCAAAAGAACATGAACATTGAGAACTAAAAGAAATAACCAAGTACAGGTCAAAAACATGAAAACTTCCACATAAGGCATGGGAATGTCTGAAATGGCACAAATTATCTGCAGAGCTGCCCCAACCCCACCTGTTTGCTAAGGTATATGTGGCCAGGAATCATGTCAACACTTGAAGTTCTGGCCATGGAAGTAGATATTGAACAGTACCCATTAGTAAGAAGCTTGGCAACCGTGGACTCTTACCATAGACTGGAATGCAAATTTAAAGAAAAGAATCAGTAAATGGAGAGAACACTGGCCTGGGACTTGAGAGGTGAGTTCTAGGTTCATGGCTGTTTTAGTCCTCATAACTTCACAAATTATTTAATCTTTCTGGGCCTCATTTATCTGTTAATGTAAAAGGGTTGAATATCTTTATCATCCTACCTAGATCTAAAATTTTTTATTCCAACTTAAGCATCTGAGTCAATATTCAAATGTCCCCAGCTTCTCTCCCTCCACAGTATGATGCACACATTACGAAAAGGAAGAGGGCCCACCTGGTGAAGGTGTGCTAGTCTCCTAAGGCTGCCATAACAGTGCCTCACAACCAGTGGCTTAAACAACAGTCATTTACTATCTCACAATTTGTAGTTGGGACTTTCAAGACAAAGGTGTCCATAGGGTCATCTTCTCTTTGAGATCAATAGAGTGGGATCTGACCCAGCTCTCTTTCTCTATGGCTTTTTCTTTGGATGAAATGATGGCATTTAGGGTGTGGGAAGAAAGGAAGATATGAGGCTCGTTTGCACAGGATTTGGGGTTCAGAATAGATGATAAGGGGTAAAGATAGATTCAAGAGTGCTGGCTGGGAAGGGAAACCTCAATCAAAGGAGACATCCTGCTAGATAGGCCAGCAGGGGCAGGAGAAACAGCAGGATGTGGAGACAGCTCTACTGAGGAGACCCCAAGTCTCTTGGCAGGTTTTTTTTTCTGAGGAACCCTCAGAGTACCTTCACTCTGAGCAACTTCACTGTGAAAATTTGGGGCCAGCCTCCTGGGGAAAATGTCTCACAAGAACAACACATAATTTTCCTTCAATTATTTTTTTTGGCGGAGTTCAATGTGATTGCTTTAAAAAGCACCCGTTTTATTACCCAGTAGAAAATACATTAGCCTTTATAGATGACAACAGATACGGGGCATTTAAAATGCTAGAATATTAGAATGTGTTCTGGCTTCAGTATAGACTATATAAATCAGATCCCATGAACCACCTTTATAAACGAGGGACTTAAATTTCTCATGCATAGCCTACATTATAAACAAGCTGTTGTTGAAACACCCTGTGTTCTTGATTAAGTTCTAAGACCTTGGGCAATTGTCTTTATTATGAGAATCATGTGCAAATCCCTGCACATGAAATGTTTAGACTTTCATTTTTAATTATTCATGAAATGTGCAGAAACATGGTCCAATGCACATTTGAGTAGAAATAGCTAATGCCGCTGAACAAATCATAAACACCTCACTGGGGGGCACAGGATGCAAACTTCCTTTCCAATAGGTGCGTGATAATAATCTGCTGTTGCAGGGCTGACAGTGAGCCCATGTGACAGGCCTCAGCACCCAGATCCAGGGCTGCTTCAGCTGGGATGTCTCCCATCTCAGCCTGAGGGGAATTGCATTCAGCAGGCCTCGCAGATTCAAGTCTAACACTAATTTGTCCGTTCTGAAGAAGCAACATAGTATAGTGTATGCTTCAGCACCAGTTCATGGATGAAACTTTGCTTCTGATATGACCCCATGTATAACCTGGCTTTTCTGTGGGTCTATCTGAACAGAAGCAGAGGTAAACAGAGAGACACCAGTTCTTATGAGATAGAATGAAACAAGTATACTAACAATGATGGTCTAAGACATTTCTCTAGAGGGTGCTTCAGATCATGTGAGAGAATATATATATATATATATCCGAGTGGCCAGGTTATTATGACGTTTGTAGGTAAATTAGCTATAATTTCACGCTGAAGTTACTAGAGGGCCAGACCATTATAAATAGGGAAGCAGGTTGTTTACCACGACAGTAGAAGTGATTTTTTTCTGAAGATATGGGTAAACAATGAGTTTAACAGACTTTGAACGTGGGATATATATATCCCACGTTCAAAGTCTGTTAAACTCTCTCTCTCTCTCTCTCTCTCTCTCTCTCTCTCTATATATATATATATATATATATATATATATATATATATATATATACGCTGAGAAGGACACAAACATGAACTGGTTACTCACACAACAGAAAAATAAAAAATATTCAAACTTATTAACAAAGAGACATAAATTACAACAGTGCTAAGTCCATTACCTTTGGAAGATATTTATCGGCACTAATTGCTGTCATTGCTAGTCCAGGTTCTGAGGATGTAAAGATAAACCAGACAGGTGTCTGGTCTCCCAGGGGTTATATTCCAGTGGAGAGAGATGGACAAACAAACAAACCACTGTACATCAGAGGACAGTAAGAGTGATGGAGAAAAAAACAGAGTGAAGTAGAAGAAAGTGAAGGCCAGTTCTTCCTGTGTTGCCTCCTTAGCAACTAAGTGACACAGAAAGTCCTGCCAATAAGATCTCATACTGTAGTTAAAATCTGAATGTATTTTAAAGGTAAGTGTGACACTTTTTCTTGAGTTGTACATGGAATAAGAGAGAGTGAGTGAGAGTGACAGACAGACTGATGCTCATGTGGCTCAGAATGGCCAAAAATGCATCACACAGAACGAGGAAGGAAGCATCATGCAGAAACTAATGTCCAAACCTAAGTACTTGGAAATAAAAGACACTCAAGTTATATTCTTTGAAAAAATATTCTTCTAATAGATTAAGGAATTGATACAACTAATTTTATTTAATCTGAAGAATACCACATTCTCGGCACATTTAGTAAAGAAAGAGCGCAAAGGTGATGGCATCAACAACACTGTAACTGGGGGGAAAAGATATAATCCATGTGTCAGATAATTAATATAATCCTTAGTACATAATTGCTACTAAATATCAATGACCCAAAAACATGAGCATGGAAATATAAGAGAAAACAAAAATATCCAGTAAAGTTATGAAATTATAACCTGACATTAATGCATCAGGTAAAATGTACATTAACACAGCTTTGCTTCTTTATTAATGTCCAGCAGGCCCACCATGCCCTGAGCCACCTCCCCCAGAGTGTTGGCTGGATTTTAAATTTGGCACCAATTCTCTGTGGAGCATTTTGACCCTATGGAGTCACTTGTTTTACCATGTCTACATAGTTTGGTCCAGCAGTCCCACTGAAGGACTGTCTCCTTAGGAAGGTGTCAGGATGCGGTCAGTGATCTCAGTGGAGATCGTGGTCTCTACAGAGCGTGCAAAACTGAAGCCTAAGGAGCTGTTTCAGAGAAAGGTAGGAGTATGCAATTGCAATTCAGATGTGTCACAAGACATGTAGGCATTAAAAAAATAAAAAGAAGTGTTTCAAACACTAATCATGTGTATCTCTGACAGATAACGCTTCATTTTGCAAGATAACATAACAACTTTTAATTAAATAAACATTATTATATCACGAATTAACTTAAAATATATACATTGTGACCCTTTGAAGCCAGACCTATGAGTACATTTGGAGAGAAGGAGGAAGCTAGGCACCCAGTAACTGAAACTGAACAGGCTCAGTCTCAGTAAAGCCATGATGGAAGGGTGCTCCTCTAGGGTGTCCTCCTCTCCCAGAAGGCAGGTAGATGCCCAGTTGTCTCCCAGAACACCCAATGCCTCCTCCCTGGGTCTCTTCCATGCGCCTCTGCTGTAAACACAAGAGAAAGAGGCAGGATTTACAATAGGACTGCATTCTTCCTGTGTTGCCTCCTTAGCAGATGCACCTTTGGGGCAGGAGACATCAATTAAAGATCAGGGACTGGGCGAAAGGCTGGGGCTGCCCTGCAATTGGCTGACATTGCCCACTGCTCCAAAGAGTCCCGTTTCCATCTTTATTGATTAATCTCCATTAATAAACCTGCAGGATTGACAGGCATGTCACAAGGCTGAGAAACTGTGGCCTAGGTGTTAGGGAAACAGCCAACATGCCTGACTGAGGCTCCAAGTCATTACAAAAGAGCCCATGGCGTGTTTTGCAACTGGGGGGCTGGGGCCACCGCTTACTTGAGCTGGGTAATTATTGAACTGACCCTTGCAATTTTCAAAAGACTATCGTTTCCTTTCTAAGATCTGACCTTTGCCTGCCTCTCCTTGGAGCAATTTCCCACCTCAGGGAAGTCTTGTGGAGTCTGAGTCTGAGGACCCCCTGCACACAAGAGACAGTAAGGACGAAGCTGTGAAATAGAGTCAAATTAAACTTCTCTGCCTGCAGGTGAGCAGGACCTGCAACCACCAGGATCCTGAGAGCATGTGAGAGTGCCATGAGGAAGCATAAAAAGCAGCATGCAATGCTGAGCATCACACTCAGCTACCCATATGGAAAACTGTCCCATAATCCACAATACACTGACAAGTGACTGTGGCAAATCTGTTTGTCTAGTTGAAACAACAATATGCCAATGAAGAAGTGAAAATCCAGGGTCATATAAATGTAGGTGTGGAAATAGAAGGCGGAATAAACATATTTGCTCTGCATAGATGCCAACGAGGGGGTAAATTGGCACATTGCCTTAAGTGAAGGGATTTGAGGTCTCAAAGTGAGTGCCTGTTCATATCTCACATCACAAAGCATTAAAAATGTTGACTTGCCTTTTCATCTTAGACTTTTTTGTCCTTTCATTCTTCACTTATAAAACAGTTCCTCAATCAGCTACTCTCTAGAGAGAAGACTGGCCAGGTCAGGATGCAAGCAGCCTATCGGGATTCTCAAACTGCAGCAAAGTCACCTGGGAGCTTATTAACATGCAGATTCTGGGGCCCTTGTGCAGCCTTCCTTTCTAACTCACTATCTCTAGTTGTGGGATGTGAGAATCAGGGCTTTTATCAGGATTTGTGGATGATAAATACTGATAATAACAGGTCATATCATACTTTGATTTGTTATACTAAATTATAGCAATTTTAATATTTGTAAAATTTATGTAACCATTTATTTAATTTATTTGCAAAAACTGGATAATTAAATAGTATTGAAGTAAACATCATAAATCTCTGTCTGTATATACATATAGAAGTGACCAAGCGCCAAATTTACTGTGATGAAATATACTTAGCCTCATTTCATGAACCTTCTAGCAGCTGCTCACCTCTCATCCATGTGATCTTTCTACACGGGGCTATTGGAAGGGATCAATAAGTTTGTAGATGAATGTGAAGTGTCAAGAATAATGTCGGGTACCAAGTAATACTCAATAAATTAGCTTTAAGGGAAAAGCTATGAAGTAATAGCAAGAATATAAAGCTGGAATTAGACATGTATCCATGCAATTACATGAGGAAATGTGAGTGCTTTCCAATATTTGCATGAAATAGGTGGTCGATATTGCAATACCCTAATCATTATTATCACTGTTACTCTTGTAATTCGTCTTTTCCATTCCCACTGTTACCAATTTAAAGTCTTACCGTCTCTCACTCGGTCCCTTGCTATACCTTCTGACTTGCTCCCACCTGCCTGCTATATCGCTCTAGTTAGAGTCTTTCACATGCTCAACTAGGGGGTTTATGCAAAAGACTAAGCTAACTTCAACTCTCCCTATGACATTTGTCATAATTCCCACTGGCTCTGCTATACCTCACATCTCCCCATTGTCGTGCACAGGATTAACACCAATCATTGCAATAAAAATTCTGGACTTTTGAATATCCACACACCTGACCTTCAGCTTAAGACATTTGTCCCCTGATGGTGTTGTCTTTCAGTTGCAAGTTTGGATCACACAGCCTTGACCTTTAAAAGAAACAACTATATTCTTTTCTAGATCTCCCATTCTTTAAATTTTTCTTACTCTGATCTTCCCCTAAAACCATTATAGGATCAAACCATCCTTGCTTTCTCTCTTTATTGGATAATAAGTTGTAATGCATTTTCATGGCAGGGACATTTTATTTGTTAAGGAAACTCTTCTCTCTTACATACCTCTCCTGATACCTTTCTACCTCTGTCCCCTGTCTGTGAAAACATGGCCTGCCTTGTTCTTTTATATTTTCTATATAAACTGTGCTAGAGCCTGACACATGGTAGGTGCTTAACACATACTACAGTTAATGTTTACAATAATTCATTCTATTCTTGGAACTAAAATGCACACCAAACCTTATGAGCTGGGAGATTATTATTATTATTATTATTATTATTATTATTACTAGGAGCCCGGTGCACAAAAGTTTGTGCACTCGGAGTGGAGGGAGTCCCTCAGCCCGGCCTGTGCCCTCTCACAGTCTGGGACCCCTCAGTGGATGTCCTATGATGGCCCCAGTCTGCCAGGCGCCTTTTGTGTGTGTGTGTGTATATGTGTGTGTGTGTGGCCACTGGGGACCTGCCCCAGCCACATCTGAGGCTCGGAGCAGTCTTCCTGTGTGTGTCTACCTGCTGGGGGCCTGCCCCCAGGCACACCATCAAGGCTTGGAGCAGGCACCCCCTCTATGTTAATCTCTCAGACTCTTGACCTCCCCTGCATGTTGTTCTCTTTTCTGAGCTGTGACCAGGGCTGGGTGCTGCCTGCCTCCCAAGCTTGCCTACTGCCCATCTTCCTCCAGTCACCAGAAAGCAGGGAAAACTCCGCCTCATGGTCAGGCCAGCCTTTTCCAGCTCCCTGATCCCTGGAAGGGACCTGGGAAGCCACCAAGCAGGCTGCCAACTCTTTCCCACTCACCCGTCCCCTGCAGCCTTCCTTTCCCACTTCTCGGTGCTGCCAAGGGGTCTGGGAGTTGCCAAGCAGGACCCTGACCCCCGCAAAGGGCCTGGGAAGCCCGCCAAGCAGGCCGCCGACCCCCTGCCACCTCTTACCCGCTCCCCGATGCCCCTCCAATGGCCTGGACAGCTGCCAAGCAGGCCACCGACCCGCTGCCACCTCTTACCCGCTCCCCGATGCCCCACAAAGGGCCTGGACAGCTGCCAAGCAGGCCGCCAACCCCCTGCCACCTCTTACCTGCTCCCTGATGCCCCGCAAGGGGCCTGGACAGCTGCCAAGCAGACCACCGACCCCCTGCCACCTCTTTCCCGCTCCCCGATGCCCTGCAAAGGGCCTGGGAAGCCCATCAAGCAGGCCGCCGACCCCCTGCCATCCCTTACCTGCTTCCCGGTGCCCTCCAACCCTGCCGCCTGTTTCCCATGCACGGGTCCTGGGTCCTGCGCTGTCCCGCCCTGCAGCCGCTCTGTGCACTCGGGAGGTCCCTCAGCCCGGCCTGTGCCCTCTCGCAGTCTGGGACCCTCTGGGGATGTCCACCTGCTGGCGTGCCTGACCAGCCTGGGTGAGGGGCTTTAAGGCTGCCCACAGCTCTCATTGACCCAACGTCCCAGCAAGGCTGGCTGGATGCAGGTTTCTGGAGTTTATCTTCTATAATTGATACACTGTTCCTTTAATCCGGCTAAGGAACCCTCCTCTCTGCTTCACCTTGCAGCGTCACCTCACAGCGTCTATAATGACACAATGTTACTTAGTGGTGAGGCCCCGGCTGCTCTTTCCTTCAGCTCCCGAGGATTCTATGATTGTTATATTGTTTCAAAGGTGTGTTTCGCTAGAGCCAGTTTAATCGGAGCTGAGCTGAACGGGCGCAGCTTCACTTTCGCTCCTGCCGCAAGGGAAACTGCCGTTTACTCAGGTCCGTGAGTGGTGGCCGCCATGTTGGCTGGGCTAATTTGCATACAGCCACTCTGATTGGCTGGTAGGCGTGGCTTACCTGTCTCGGAGAAATGGTTAATTTTACTATTTCGCTTTTATTAGTTTAGATTCCCATTTTACAGATAAAAAAAAAAACTAAGTTATGAACAGTTTAAGTGGTAGTTAGTCCAAAGTCTTAAAGCAATAAAGCACTGATGCTGGGGTTCTAAGCTGGGTGTTTGACTATGCAGCTTGGTATTTAGTCTTCTTATATTCATCAAATCATCAATCACCTTGAGTTTATGTATGAAATTTTAATTTGTGTACGTGTCTTATGTGCATCAAATCCTCTTTTTGCTGTAAGGAGAGCACATAAGCAACCCAACCTCAGAAGAGCATATATTGAAGGTTTCCCTGTAGTACTAACCCACTATGGAACTGGTTCTTGTAGCCTACAGCATGTCTCTTGTGCCTGGATAAAAGTGAGCTTCCCTCTATGATACTGACATATAATGAAGCACCAGGACAAATGCAGGTCTGGGTCCCATTAGCACAACATTATTGAGTTAATACATGCAAAGCATTTAGAGCAAACTGTGAAGGTGAGATCAAACTTGTCACTTTTAGGAGACCCTGTTTTCCTCTCTTTTCTAACTTCCTGCTGCACACACATGCACACACTTCCATAAATCTATAGAGGTCAGAAGTTTCTATAAGTTTCTCACTCATAATTCACCAAAGTGCCTAGTACAATGCCTTAAATATGGACTTAATTAAATGTGTAGACATATGTATTATTTCTATGAGGATATAATCTTTCTACAAGAAATAATCTGGTCTAAATTTAGATAGATAAGATCTGAATAAAAGTTAAAAGTCAAACAGTGATCTAGATTGTTCGTATCACCTCATACCCCACTGACAAAAAGCTTCTTTGTTTAGAATATTTTCTCTTATTCTTTGCACATCAATCAGAAATGTGTTTGTGAGCCTGCAGTGGACACAGAAATGTATAGAGTGAGACGTATAGGTATAAATTGAGACTCATTTATCCTTATAAGCACGGCATTTGATGCCATGATTTTGGAAAATAGTATGGTTAATAGTTAACCAGCCTGGCTTTAACAAAGACCATGACATTCTCTTATCTTTACAATGGAGACCTGTATTGTGCTGGTTTCACCCCACCCCCATCTTCTAATCCTATTTTAAAACAAAGCACTGTATATTTTATTTTTGCCTCCCAATTTTTCCTGGTCTTTTCTCAATGGTAAATATACATTAGTGATAACATAAAAAATTTTTCTAATCAGCAAGATGCAGGGTGTTCTGCAGATGGGTGGATTGCATTGCTTTTACATATTCAGAAATGAATGCTGATAATCCTAATTATTATGAATGTTTGGTCTGTATTTATTTTAAAAAATGCAACATGATAACAGTGAACCAGAAAATAAGCAAGTCTATACATAACTGCATAAACCTGTTCCTCTAAATAGATGATTACTTACATTTTTCACTTTCATATGCTAATTTTGATTTTTTCCTTACTGGTATGTGATTAAAATATTTATATGTTCAGAAGGCTCATTATAAGTTTCTGGATAGTTAGAAAACAGGTTGCTAGAACTATTACTTTCCAACTGAACAGTGAGAACACGCAGGCACTCCCTGACGTTCTTCACCATAAAACCCCTTTTGAGCACTTGTTCATATTTTTACATTAGTTCCAAAATATTTGGCAAGATGAAAAGTCACTATTTCTAATATTATGTAATCTTTTATTTTATAAGTACTATTTCTCAAAAACTACTTAGATCAGTACTTATTTTATAAGTACTTTTCTCAAAAACTACTTAGAGAAAAAAATACATAGTAATTAATTAATTTTTTTCCAAGCAGCCTCCTGGATAGAGCCAGCGCAGGCAAAATGCCAGTTAACAGGAACCTTCCACAACTGACAGCACAATGTATTCGAAATACAAAAGCACTTCACTCTCTCTATTCAGATGGCCGTCAGAGGTGCTGGCATCTGAGCCGTAAGTTACTCTTACTCAGAATTAACTCGGATGGGAACCTACCAGCTGGCTCATTCCCTCTAACCGATGGTTGGTTAATCACATCGCTTCCCCAACTAGGATTCTTTAACTTATTTTTTTTTTCTTTGTTTCTAACTTGTTTGCTCTCACTAATTGAAGAAATGTGCCATGTTTGAAAACAAACAAAAAATAAATTGGATATGCTGGTAGGAATACCGCCCCGAAGATCATGCCAGAAACATGTGGGTGATTCAAAACAAGTGGTTCCCTTACTTTTTTTTTTTTTTTTTCCCGTTTCAAGAGCTATTTTAGGTCGCATGCTGAATAAGCATAACTTGGCAGAACCGCTGAGAATAGGCATCCACCCATCCCTCGGAAACACAGGCCAGGCTGGCTCCAAACGCCTGGCTCTCCTAGGCCTTCTCAAAGGTTGATCTAAGGGGAGCGCTGTCAGTTACGACTCAACTTGCATTCTACACTGTCTGCAGTTAGCAGCCGAGAAAGTTTAATTCTGAGCTGTGAAAAGATTCAATAAGTCACCACAAATCACCCCGACTAAAGCCCAAACTGAGTAATTTACACAGCACTTTGTGATCTTCAAACAGTTTGCAGTGGGCAATTATTCATGCCCGACATGGGGCCGCTGGGTCCAAGCTCCCTGTTTGTTCTAAGGCCGAGGAGAGGTGTTTGAAAACCGCAAGAGACGACCAGGGGCCCCCAGATCATGGCTAATGTGACACCCCCAGGCCTAATCTTCTTAGAGCACTGGGATAAAATAAGTATCCATTACAAAATCAGCCTTCATCCTGCCCCCTTCTGAGCCCAGCCACTCTGATAGCCAGCTCGGAGACAATTGCTTGATTCGAGACTTAGGCAGGTATTAGGAGCTGGGGCAGGAGGAGAAGGGGCTAATCTCCACATTTAGTCCATCTGTACTTGTGGGCCTGGCTGGCCTGCCCCTGATAGATCAAAAGGAATTGGCAAAAATCAGATTAGGGCTGGAGAAAAGGGGGGAGGTCCAAACCCTGTAACAGTCACATTTTTTCTCCCGGCCTTGGATGTGTATACATTTATTAAGACCATGCGGTTAATCCCATGAGCTTTGAGTGCATTGTGCTTGCCTTTTCTCTCCTCCCTTCCCTTTCTTTCAACAACAACAACGAAAAGCCATTAAAATTAAATATTGTAATAATTATAAAAATAAGAGCTATGCCCATCAAGGGTTAACAGGGTTGTGCACATTTAGAAAAATCCAGCAATTTGTTTGTGCATTGCAACTCATGACTAGCCCGCCCACCCGGGAAGGGCACAGGCCGGCCTTTTCTGGGACTGAGACACACAGCGGAGCAGTGTGAAGTCAGCGGAAGAGAAGATGCTAATTATTAATATAGGCTGCCACTGAGTCAGGCTGGTGGAGGGGCAGGTGTAAGAGCAGCTTTGTGACATCTGATCTCCTGGCGTCACTACTGCACTGCAGAGCTCAGTGATGGAGCAGGGAGAACATATGGGATCCACCAATTAAACCAACTCTTGTTTCTTCCTTGAAAACATGCTACCGTGAGAGGCACAAGAAGGTTATCTCCTTCCCTGCTCAGGCGTTTGCTTTTGCACGTGGTCACAGCTTGCTTCTGGTTCTAGCCTCTGCATGGACACACAGGTGCTTACTCCTCGGGATGCAGGGACAGATGGGGAAGGAGAAGCGGGTGAGAGGGATTCACGGTCTTGCTGTTGGCCATCACCTGCTGTTTGTAAACAGTGGCATGTGGCCACCAGCCGTGTCCTTCAAGCTAGGAGAAACATGTGTGCTGATGAGTTAAATGTGCAGGCGGCCACCTTGAGTGGCACGCACCCAATGGCGGGCACAGCATATACGGCTCTGTGGGGCCGAGGCAGGGATGGGGACAACTTGCTGGTGGGGAGGAAACTTTGTAAAAGGAGCACCAGCCCCTCTCCTGGAAGGATGACAAAGTCCCTTCTTTTTTGGTTTCTTATAAACCCCCACGCGGTGCCAGAAGAGAGCCGGGTGGCCGCTGGGTTTGGCAGTTGAGCTCACCTCATTAGAGTGGATTAAGTCATGATGCTGAGAAGGATAAAAGGTGAAAAGCAAAGAGCTGGCGATGGTGGCCGCAGACAGCTCCCAGTGTCATCTGTGTGTGGACGCCATTATTGACTGGAACCCATGTGGTTCACACTTTTCAATTACCGTCTGCTGGAAAGGTGGCGGTAATTGCAGAGGCTGAGGCTCTGATGTCAAGGGGCCGCTCAGCCCTCGTCACCTTCTCTGATGCTCGACTCCAGGATGTTCAAAGGCAAAGGTCCTGAGCCTACAAATGTCCCTAAGGACCCAAGGAGGAGGGCAATGCCATTAAAAAAATTAATAAGAAACACACCCACACTTGCAAGGTGATGATGAAATTATCCACCATGATTTGAATGGGGCCGGGGCCCCAGTGTTTTGCCTCGAATTGCACTGAGTGCCAATCTTTGTAACTCTTCCCAAGACTTAAAAATAATGAAGCAAGAATATAAATTCTGGTGTTCCGGGCAATGCACCTTTGCTGTGTGTGTTTCTGCAAGTGTGGCTTTGTGGACTGGGGCCACGTGTGTGTCTCTCCCTATTCCCTGTCAATCAGACATGTGTCACTTTTTGGCTCAGATCGTAAGAAATAAGGATAATCAACTTCAGATTCAAGTGGTGTTATGAGCAAGGGGTTAGGAAGTTCTCCTAGATTGTTGGAGAGACAGGATTGTATCTAGTGGAGTTTGCCCACAGCCAGGAGGGAGGAAATGGATGGGAACAATGCAGATCAGATAAACAGTTGGAATAAAAAGAAGGAATTCTTGGACAATGCTCCTGACTTGCTCATACTTCCCTTTAACCAGCTGTAATGGGGATTTTTGTTTTTCATCTGGAGGTGGGGACTTAGAGTTCTTAAAAATAAATGAGATTTTGGTATGAATTAAAATGTTATGCATTATTAGGAGTTTGACTTGAACAGCCAAAATAGAGAATTTCTACTTAAAGGAAGCACCCTTCCGAATTATCAGCAAAGGTGAGCTCAGAAAGCTGGCTCTCCTTGTGTTAGTGTGTGTGTGTGTGTGTGTGTGTGTGTGTGTGCGCGCCACCCATCCTCCTTCAGGAACAATAACCCTTTCAGCGATGATTCTGGAATGCACATCCTCTGACCAAAGTGAACACATGGTGCCTCCAAGGCCTCGTGCCTACTGATGCCACTATCCCTGGGCCACTCTGCCCTCTTGTTCAGAACCAATTCCAGAGGTGCAACCCCCAACCAGTGAAGACAGCGCTGGAGAAGGAGCTGACCCCAGGAAAGGGAGGCAGCCAGCAATATCAGGCTAGAAAAGGAACCCTGAGAACATGAAACCAAAATGTATGGGAGGCTGGCTGGGGGCATCTGGCTCACTGGGTAGAGCGGCTGTAATAGAAAGGAGACCAGGGAGCTGACATGTGAGCATTTACCTTTCATACCTGTTCTAATATGGGAGGTAGAGCCCAGCTCTTTGAATGTCTCTGAGTAATTGCCAGGTGGCTCCAG
The DNA here is from genome assembly GCA_004026665.1 of Murina feae. NCBI lineage: Eukaryota > Metazoa > Chordata > Mammalia > Chiroptera > Vespertilionidae > Murina > Murina feae. The sequence continues at coordinate 140,720 of PVJC01000069.1, read as the reverse complement.
CAAATGCAGACTTCTAGACATCAAGCCAACTTGACACAGATGCAGGGTCCCCGCCCTCAGTTTTTTGGTGATGAAGTCAGCTCTGTACTCTGGGTCTCACTCTGAGTCACTTTCGATGTCTTTCTTCCATGTCCTTGAAGATGGGTAGTTACAGAGAGGGTGGTGATTTTAGCACCATTTTTGCTCCATCATCTTGATTGTGTGGCATATCCTGCGCCTTAAGCCCAAGGATGCTGCTAATGATATGATACCAGAAAGGTCCAGAAGGGAAGGCCACCCTCAGCTGCCTGTCATTTGGAGGCCGAATTCTTGTCTTCTGAGAGCAAGGTCCATGTGTCTCCAGTCTGTGATTGCTCAGCTCCCACCTTCTTCAGGGCCAGTGCTGCAGACCTCCTGATGGACACAGACAACCAGCAGCCTGCTCTGAGTTCAGATCAATGGTAGATGCAGGAGCACTGGCACTCTGTTGTATTAACATCTGTCCCTGAGTCCTATGCAGAAATAGTGCCCTGCACCTTCATCTGACCAGGACATCGGAAGGGATCTTCTGGTGAGTATAAATAAATTCCATATGAATACAAACACCAATCAACTACCACCTTTAATTTTTAATAGAATCAATTTAAAAGATTTAGCAATAATTTTCAACTACATACCAATGTGTTAATAAGTGTGAATATATAGTCTTCTCTGTATAATCAAGGTAATTATATAAATCAAAGGAAGATGTAATATAACAATGTGAACTATAAGAACATGTAGAAACAGGCATATGTTAATATACTGAAACTGGGTATTTATTAAATGAGCTCATTATTCCTATTCAGGGAATTTGGAACACTTTATCAGTTTTGTGTTTCCAGATCACAGTATTAAAAACAGATTGAGGAAATGATTACAGTTGTGCTGGATGATTAATTATTCCTGTCCAGAATGCACATTCTTTGTGGCTGGTCCTGGCGGGAGAGCTGTCATCACCATTACTGTCCTAGAGACCTGTGGTGTCCACGCAGTAGGCCTGAGCATGCTGTCCACATAAATAAACCAAGTGCACTAGGGCCCAGGAGGTTGTGCACATACTGCAGGCCCATTGCTGTTCTTTTGGGAAGAAATGGTGGGGAGAGGCCAGCTTTTCAGACTAGAAGGTCTTAGAGTTGAATGCAAGAGGAGCATGAAGCTCAGGCCTATGCCAACTGTGGACCTGGAGAGGACATATGGGTCAGAAAGCCCACTTCTGACACCTGTTTTGATGCATAGTAAGCAGTCAATTGTCCAGCACTGGGCCTCCCCTTGGCTCAAAGTAAACACTCAATAAATAAAACAGCACTTAACCAAAATTATCTAAAAAATTATATGGGTTACTGTTTTTCCCTTGTGCAAGCACATTCATCTGATAGGGAAGAGTGCCCTAGGCCTCTGTCTTCATGGAAAGTCTCCTCTCTCCCTTATAGTCCAGAGAAGTCTTACCTCAGTGCTCTCAATGTCTCTGAGCCCTGCTGTATCCCCACTGTCAGCCCACATCTAGTGTGCCACATCGTCCAATGAATGCTTGTTGAATGACTCTATCTGATGATCATTGCCTTTCTCAACTTTACTTTCTCCAAATGAGATTGGACAAGTCAGAGGCCCTAATGAAGCCACAGAGAAAAACCCCTCCATTGAGTTAAAGCATTTGTCACACAAGCCAACCGGTAGCTAATTAAGAAAATTTTTCTTATTGATTTCTATCATATTAAAAATTTTTTGAAAAGCAGAACAGAACCCAAGAAAATAATATTTCTGAACTAAGTTGTTTTTAAAATAATGATCATACTTTTTCCTGACCAAATCCTGTACCCACAGGAAATTGTGGGGTTGGGTGGATGGAAGACAGAAAGTGGTGGGGCCCAGAGTCCCTGTATGTAGGGAGTCCCTGTATGTCCATCGATCCTTTGGCTTCAGACCTTCCCTCTGCCTTCTGTTCAACAGAACTGTGCCAAACAGTGCATACATTAGGGTCCCTGGAAGAATGTCTTCTTTTGAAGAAAATATATTCTTTTTTCCCAATATTAATGGAGTTCATTCACTCATCAAAACAATGAAACAGCAGTGAAAAGTTACTCCACTCCCTAGTTACTAATTAGTCACTTCACATAGGTTTACTGAAGGAGACAAGCCAAATAAAAATCACCAAAATAAAAATCAGCAAGCCCCTAAGCACTTGGTGAGAATGCCCTGTGACTTGTGGTGACACCCATGAGGTGCTGCTGGTCCTCTGGGTTCCATAGTGTTTTTGAGCACAAGCCCCCACTGTAAAGTCAGGACAGCAAAGACGCAGAACCCACAGGGTTAGGATTAAATGAGATAATGTGTGGTGTGCTGAGCACAGGTGACTTGACCTTTATAGAAATTCATTAAATGAAACCCATGGATAGCAAAAGTAATATTAGTAATAATAGTATTAGCAGCAATAATTTATCTGTGTTATTCTGACATGTTACAGCAGAGTAATAGTCAGATTCACCCACAGGGCATGTCGCCACTTTCCCCAGGGGAAAATCCACTCCGGAGGAGTAAGGTTTCAGGGTCCTGGCTGAGTATCCCCATCAAGGCAGTGTGACTGCACCTAGAACACCTCCTACCTGGTGCAGCTTAAGAAACGTGAATTTCTCAGCCTCGCTCAGGAGCAAACACTTTCATCATTTAATGCCATGAGAAGGTTCTCATCCCTTTGCTACTCACCATCTCAGATCTTTAAGGATAAGCTGCACAGTTAAGGCCATCTGATCCCGATTTTCCGGTTAGACAAGCCCCCTTCCCAGCGCCTCCGGGACCTTTCCATGCCACCGCACCTGGGTGTTTATTGCGTTCACCTTAGATGTGCACGGGGATGTAGGTGGGTTGTCATAAAAAAAAAAAAGGCTCCTTTGCATGCAAGACCTCCTAGCACTTCTGGAAACTGAATCCACGGCCTTAAGAGAGAACTGTGCGTGCTTGATTATGAGGAATCCACAAGTCCTGCTTGTGCTGATGGGCCAGCGGCACCGATGCCCCCTTGGTTCTACATTAAATGCAGTTTTACTCCCTGCAAGGTTACTACTGGTGGTCCCATCACGCGTCCATTTCTAAAATGCAGCCGTCATCTCCATTCATGGAAACATTTATGAGAACACAACAACACAAACTCCCCCTTTCATTTCTAGCAAGTCCCTGCCAGCTCTTGGATGAGGTAGAATTTGTGCGGTGACATCCACAGAGAGTCTTCCACACTGGAGGACGACTTTGTGAGAAGGTCACAGACGTGCATGCATTAGCGAGGCTGGCGTGGTGCGGTGGCCCCGTCCTCCCAGTCTCTAGCAGCAGCTGCGTATTAGATGACGCCCCCATTCAACTGCTAAGTGCTGCTGCGCCGCTTTATCGGCCAGTCGCCAGCGGGCTCAGGGGAGAAGCGCTATCTCCTATGGCCATGAAAATTGATATTGAACATGGGAGGGAGAATCTCACAAGCTGATAGCAATTAGCTAAAAAGGATTTGCGACTCCATGATTCATCACGCCAGGGGACCGAAGTCATTTGCAGACGCTGTTTTGAGAGTCCCTGTGCGCGGCTGCGAGCTCTGCCTCTGTTTATCTCTCACACTGGGCTGTGACATTTCCGGCTCTCAGAGCCCTTTCTAGAACAGAGAATCCTTGGCCGGACTATTCTTTCTAAGATGCTGCAGTTAGGAGGTGCTGGAAGTGGGCTCAGATTCCAGCTTATATCTCAGATATCCATGTAGGAAAATGGAAAACAGATTCTTTCAGAGTTTGCTGTGCTGTTTTTGTTTAAGAAATTAATTTGTGCCCTATCTGGTTTGGTTCAATGGATAGACCATCAGACTGTGGACGGAAGGATCCCAGATTCAATTCCGGTCAAGGGCACATGCCCAGGTTTCGGGCTTGATCCCCAGTAGGGGGGGTGCAAGAGGCAGCGAATCAATGATTCTCTCATCACTGATGTTTCAATCTCCCCCTCTTCCTTCCTCTCTCCGAAATTCCTAAAAATATATTTTTTAAAAAGAAATTAATTTGTGACTCTGGGTCAGTAAGAAAATAATACCTAAATTAATTAATCAAAATAATAATGTTAAAGTATCTGAAGGACCTAGAGATTATTTTTTTAAAGCAATGCTGGGCCCAGGTAGCTGCCTCTTTATCCTTTATGGCCGAGTTACACAAGCTTGTTGGCCCACTGGCCACCTTCTGGGGGTGTCCCTTCCCTGCAGCGGGTTCCCCATCTCCTGGTGCACCCCTGTAGTGACTGAGCCTTCCACTGTAATGATAGAGCATCATTTTTCTATTTCTTAAATAGATAGAGTTTGTGCCCATTTTGTTACAAACGATGCAGAAAATTACCCATTAAGTTTCCTTGGGCAGAATTGGGATCCAGACCTGCATATGACGGGGAAGCTTACAGGCCGTCATGACCCCTGAGAAGGGAAGGAGCACTTAATCTAGTTGCATACAGCATACACCTCAAAGGAAAGGTTTATAAGTTTATACTATTGATAGATGTGAAAGTAGTATTTACATATTATCTATTTTAATTTTTAATATGTTTGTGAATATATGCTCATTGAAATTAAAAGCTTTTCTATGAGAAAAATTACCATAAACAGACCCCCCCCAAAAAAAAGGCCACAGGTAACCTCATCACCAATCAGGAAATGAGATTCAAGCAGCAATGCCCTCTCTTGCCCCACCATGTGACTGGAGCATAACACATTCCTTCCCAGAAAGGGTTGGGTGGGACAATGGGGTGATGGCAATGCTCTGGCAGCCTCCAGGGAGAGTCAACCTAGAGAGCCGGATTGCCCAGGGTCAGACCTCCCCTCCACCTTCATCCGCTCCAGCAGCCTATGGGTACCTGGACTGCAACCTGTGGGCGCCTGGACTCTGGGGCCCTTCACAGCCAAACCACCGTGTATTGGTTAGGGACAGGCGGTCCCCAATGCCATCATAGGTTCTGGCTTTCTCTCCCTGCCCACGGAGCCGCCCTTGTTTCACTAACATACATTTTATGTTGGATCCCCTGTGTAGTCAGACGTGCCTTAGCAGTGATTTTATGGCCAGCAGGAAACCGTCCATGAAAGGGCATGGAAAATGAGAAGAAAGGAATGCAGACATACCAAAGCACTTGAAGGAATGAAGATAGGTGTCTCTGAGAAAGATAGGATGGGAAGAGAACAGGCAGGCAGGCAGAGTTGCTGGGTTCATGCTCCAGGGGAGACACAAGGATTCTGGGATGTGGATTCTTTGGTCATAGGCAGTGCCCCTGGGAAGACCTCGGAGACCCGCTTTCCCTGCTTCTGCGGTAAAACAGTGAAGGGCTCAGGAGGACCAGTTTCTGTAGCATCTATTTGGCAAACCCAGAAATGGTCCTTCCTTTGGGTTGTTTAAGGAGAGGTGGGCTGTGGAGGGCTTTCTTTCCCAGGTTTGCTCAAGGATTTTCCATGGGCGGTAACGTGATATCAACACCCAGTGGACTTGAGCAGGATTCAGGGGCTGCTTCAGTGTTTGTTCACAGAGCCCCTGGCAAGTCTACTAGGTACGCAATCAATTACAGTCAACCTGTGTCTAACGTGGTGACAGTATTCCTTACTTAAAAATCAGTTGCAGCCCTAACTGGTTTGGCTCAGTGAATAGAGTGTCAGCCTGCAGACTGAAAGGTCCCAGGTTCAATTCCAGTCAAGGGCATGTACCTTGGTTGCAGGCACATCCGCAGTAGGAGGTGTGCAGGAGGCAGCTAATCGATGTTTCTCTCTCATCAATGTTTCTAGCTCTCTATCCTCTCTCTTCCTCTCTGTAAAAAAAAAAAAAATATATATATATATATATATATATATATATATATACACACACACACACACACACACAGACACACACACATATATTTAAAAATCAGTTGCACTCACCACCTTTATAAGTGCTAGAAATCAGGGGACCATGGCAATAAAAAGCTCAGAGTTTCTGAAATTCATCTCTCACAAATTCTGTAACCTAGTATGCAAGTATCCTGGGAGCATGCCTCATTCTTCCCACTTTCCTCTCGAACCTCTTGTCCAGAGGTCATATCTCTTTGCTTGAAGGCCTCCAATGCATGAGCTCCTATTAATTATTTCAGAAATGATCCCTGCTGCCTGCTTCCTGGAAGTTCGGACCTTGGGAACCTGGAAATACCCTCAGCTCCCTGAACCACTGCCTCCTCTTCTCTTGCTCAGTTTTCCCCTCTGGATAGATGTTGTGCTGGCTCAGGAGTCCCAGGGTTATTTGGGCTTAAGAAGCATCTCCTACCCTGTGCTGAGGATGAGCCACGAGCTCGGGACAACTCGTGTCCTTATCAGATGTGCTCCAATTAAAGTGCCTAGGAATCCTGTGCGTCCTCCATTCTGAGACTGAAAAATGCTACCCCTCCCAGCACAGGGCCAGAGTGGGTTATGTTACAGGCACTGCATTAGAAGTGAGCTAAGTATCTCGGTGTGTTCTTTACACCATGTTCTAATGTGGACGCAAGTCCTGCTTAGTACAACAACTGCTCAGCAAGCTGCGCTCAGGACTGCTGAGGGCGCAGAACCGGCCAGGAGATGCGAAAACAGGTAAACGTATCTGCTCCTGGAAACCAGATCTCATGACCTTGAGTCTTGGAAAGGTCAAAAAGTAAAATGGAAACAACTATGCAAGAGCCCTTTTGGGACACATTTGGAGAGGGAGAAAACTTGGCTTGGCAAGTGCTGACAGGAAATGTACGCCCCGTGTTCTGGCCTCTGAGGTCCCAGGCACTGTTCCCAGTCTGACTGCTTTGACCTTGAGAAGGCCAGCTCCCCACCATCACTGATCTGTTTTTCAGTCTGAGAACCTAGGTTGGTAATGTATGGGCTCAGGTCAGCTGGCACCCAGGCTGCAGGAGGATTTGGCAGTGAAGGGGGGATGCCCCAGATGAGGCTTTGTGCATTCTGAACCCTGTGGGAACACCTGTCCTGATGGATACCTGTGCTCTTTTTGGATGAGACTCAGAGTGTACCTTTACTGCTCCCACCCTTCCCCCAATTACCCATCTGCTCCTGTTGGCATTCTATTTCTTTTCCATGAAAACTTACCATTTCCTTTCCTTCTAGGTACATCTGTCTGCTAATCACCAACCTCTAACATACATAACATATGTCCAGTGCAGAGTCTGCAGGTGTCGCTTTGAGTCAGGTGGCCTGGGATTGCACCCTCCCTCCAGTGCTGGTCTGCTGAGTGGCCTTGGGCATGTCCCTTCTGTTCTCAGGCTTCTTACCATAAATTGACCTTAGTACCATACCCCTTTGTCAAGGGGTCTTACTATGAATGACTTAACTATATTTGGCAAAGTACTTAGAACAGTGACAAATATAGTAGATCCCCTTTTAACATTGTCCATAGGTTCTACAACATTCAGAGATGTATAAAGAAACCAATTTTACCCTAGGCTAATTGATACAAATAAGAGTTAAGTATCTATGGTAACTCATCAACATTATAACAAAATGATGTTGAACAAAACATTATTCAAAGACTGGCTGTGCACACTTGTACACATGCTTACAAGTTACTTATTAGTAAGAATGGAGCTATGCCTTCTTTGTGTCATTGTGGTCCCAGTGCCAAGCATGGTGACATACCACAGACTAGAAGCACCAGAATATGCCCTGGCCCTTCACCCTCTGCCCAGCTCCTGACCAAGTTTAATAGGCAGAGGAGCATGGAGAGGCTTCAAGGTGGCCCACCAGGTTGCCATCTGGTCCTTCAGAAAGGCTGTGTGCCTGTCAACTCTTGTGCTCCCTTGGAGCACTTGGACCCTACTGGCTCTTGTTTCCTCTAGTTCTTGACCCCTGAAGCAGGGGGTCTCCCAGGGGTGATGACGATGGAGCCCCTAGCGCTAGGACGCTTGCATGCACGACTCCAGAGATCAGGTTCTGTGATGTAGGTCTAATTTTATTGAGGAAGTACAGCAGTATATATAGTGGGGGTGGCCAATCATGGAACGTCTTCTTAGGAAGCCAATGAGCGTCAAGGTCAGGGTATTGTATACATGGCTCTAGGAGGGGCTCAGGTGGGCGTTGCCATCTTCCTGGTTTGCCAGAAAGATCTGAACTGCTGGAGTGTGCTCACAGCATTACATCACTCACTGCACCAAGATAAACCTCCTGTGCTCTACCTACAGACCCCCAATAAGCAAGACCTCAGTCTAACCTTGTGGCCTGGAGCTGCCTATTGTCCCACCAACTGAGAGGCATTCATCTCCCATGGAAGGGCATTTGGCCAATGAGGGGCAGGCTGAATGGATACACCCTTCCCCTACATCCCCTTCATTCAGACCATCTGAGACCAGGTCATAAGGCTCCTTGCAGGAGGATCCCACTGGGTAGACATGTTAATCTCACATAGAGGTGACCTATTTCACAAGGTATCCACATGCTATCCCTCGTGGTTTTCACAGGTGACCTCTCTGCCTCAACTCTGCTCTCTGGGCAATCAGGGCCTTAACCTGACTGGTGCTTCGCTCTGAAGTCAAGCAATCTCAAAGCAAATGGTTCCTTCTGCTGGTTCTAGCTTCTTAAAAATGACAAACGTAGGCCACAGACACACAATATTTTCTCATTTTCTTTGGCAACAACTTGCTTTATTATTCAAAGGACAGTCATGATTGTTGTCTTAGTTTTCTGGCATTGATGTAACAAAGTAATACAAACTGAGTAGCTTAAAACCATAAAAATGTATTGAATCACTATTCTGGAGGACAGAAGTTTGAAATCAAGGTATCCATATGGTCACTTTTATTCAGTGGCTCCGGTAGAAAATCCTTTCTTGTGTCTTCCAGCTTCTGGTGCTCCAGGCATTCCTTGTCTTGTGACCTAGTCACTGTACTATCTACCTCTGTCATCATACAACCTGTTCCTCCATCTGTGTCTTTTCCTCTGTGTGTTTCTATATCTCATATCTACCTCATTGCATTTAGAGACCACCTTGATAATCTAGGATGATCTCCTTTCTAGATCCTTAATCCTATCTTCAAAGTCCTCCCCCCAGACACACTTTTTTTTTTTTTTTTAATAAGGTCCCATTCATATGTCCCTCTGGTTAGGGCTTGGGCACATCCTTTTAGGAGGTATCATGTCATCCACTAGAGATGTCTTTGGTGACACTTATGAAATAATTAATTTGACCAAATTGTCTGAGTGACAAGTAACTTATCCCCTTTGACTCTAGAAAGCACAATATTAGGAGCCATAGAAGCATGAAGAAAGAAGGAGGCAGTTTAATTCTTCACAAAGCTTTTCATGATTTATTTAATTTTTGTACAAAATCCCATTGTGCATTTTTCCAAGCCTGATTTTTATTTTTGTGAGTATGATGTAGACTTAGCATAAATCATGGTGAATGTGAACATAATTTGCTGATTTTGCAATGCCGTTGAACCTTTATGCTCACAGAATTTTGATTGTTTTGGAACTACATTTATTTTAAGGCTTTAGTAAGAGAAAAACAGAAAACACCAAGTCCCAGCATCAGGCTGTGTGTAGATATCCATGGCTGCAAGAGAAATTGTCTTCCCTGCATCCTAGCTTAGCCCTTGGGTTGCTGTTCCAGGTCCTGGGATCTGGTGGGCCCCAAATTTGCTGAATAAGTCGACTTCTAGTGGCCAATGAGTACAAAGCAGGACTTGGGGGTTGGAAGAAAGTGGTGGGAAATGTGGTTGTAAAGTAGGTTGCTTGGGCTTTAGAGGCCTCCAGCAGGCAGTTTTTATTTTACCCCCTGGAAAATGAAGAACTTTGGAAAGTTCTAAAGCAGAAAAGAATTAGAATAGGGCAAGGAAAAACAAGAGCAAGACAGTTCAGTACTGAGGTTTCTTCTGATTTGCATTGTGTCTCCCCAAATTCATGTGTTGACGTCCTCCTTGGAAATAGGGTGGTTACAGAGGTAATTAGTTAAGATGAAGTCATACTGGAATAGGATGAAATTGGATGCCAAAAATACAAAATACAGAAGAGAGAAATCACAATCTACATAAATGGAAGATAATTCATCTTCAAAGGTTGATGTCAAGCTCTTTGCAAATTGATATAATAGTTTAAGAATTTTTTGTGAATATAGACAATATTTTTTCCAAAATTCACATGAAAGTTCAAGGTATTAGTATAGGTAAAATATTCCAAGAAAGAAAAACAGGCGCACAATCACTTCAGCACATTATTGTAAAGGCTGTCCTTCTTCCACTGATTATTTTTGCTCCTTTGTCAAAAATCAGTCAGCTGAGCTTATCTGGGGCAATTTCTGGGACCTCTTATTTTATTTCATAAATCTATGTTTTTATCCCTCTACCAGTATCACACTCTAGATATAGTCTTGAGAAGGAGAGAGACAGAGGCACAGAGAGGTAGAGGGAGACAGAGAGAGAGCAGTTAAGGCTATTTCTAGATAGTGGACAAGAAACCATCTTTCCCAAAACCAAACTGCAGAAGGCTATGAGAGCTTTAGAGGCAACAAATGCAGAAAAGTCAGAGCTCAGAGCCTGATGATTTAACTGTACTTTGCTTTGAGAGTGAATGATAGATGTAGAGTGATTTCTGATTCAATCAGAAGAGGCCAGTGTAGAGATTGTGTGGGTTCAGTAAGAGAAAAACAGATAGCACAATCCCCCCTGCAGGCTGCAACTCCTGGTGACAAGTTAACAGGGAGACAGAGCTTTTTTACTGGGCCATTGGGTTCAGGGTAGTAGTTCTGGAGTCAATTGTGAGGCATGAGACAATGTGGGCAGGAGGAACAGCCAGGACCTCAGCCTCCGCTGCCCATGAGAAAACCCTGCCGGTGTGTGACCTGCTATCAGGGCGCTTTGTCCTTCTGTCCTCACTCTTGGGTTTGAATTTGGGGGGATCAAAGTGAAGGGGCTCCTTTTTAAGCAAACTCTACTGGTATCAGCCAAGGGGTCATATGTGCTACACATACAATGCTTCACTGTTCCCCAGAGGAGAGAACCTACCTGTACTTTGTCCCTCCAGAGTTTCATATCCATGAAATTGGGAGGTCCAGATTATTACTATGATAAAAAAGATGGCTAATAGTGTATGATCAGCTGGCTTCCTACACGCTACTTCATTTCCCTATAGTTATTAATTGTTGACCATGATGAAAATTATATTTTGATCATCTCAGATTTTATGTTTATAAAGCTGGAAAGTTAAGAATCTGGTGGAATACGTGGCCAATATATAGGTTTATAAGTCACACACATTCTGGTAAATTCCATTGTATTGAAGTCGCTCACAAAAGTCCCCTAGAAACATTTGGCTCTCTGACTCAGGTTTTGTCTGATTTAACAAAGCAAATTCAGTTACAGTGCAATTTAGATCATCCACACCCCAAAAGTCTCATCTGAAAGAGTCAGATAATTGAAGCAACATTTGTTGACTCTAGCTTATAGTAGCAAGGTAATTAATTATGCTTCCCATTTGCCCTTGCTAATGTAATGTGACCTCAATGTTATTTTCTAAGTAAATTGATTAGGAGATTTGGCTTGTATATGCAACTCTTGCAAGAGGTTAAATTATTGCAGCAAACAAACCTTTTTACTCTGTGTAACTCCTAATCTTAGTGTCACTTTCAAATATTTGGTTCTTATTACTTGTCGTTTAAAAGGCATTTACAGGTCTAATTAATTTCTTCCTCAGCAATCTGAAAAATCAATATGTCCAACCCCATGGACTGAATATATAAAATGATGCATAGGGCCAAAATTAGCATTCAGTTAAATATTAAGTTAAGTCAATGTCATAGCTAAACTCTATTATATGCTTTTTAGGTGATATGTCCATTAGACCTTTTAAACCATCTCTCAGAGTGTGGCCCAGTGATCACTATCAGTTACAGATTTCCATATGCCTCGGTTGCTCAGTCATGCTGTGCCAAAGGATCTCAGGTCCATATCTTGTGATTTTCCATATAATTATATTTGCTTTTTTCCCCCTGAAAAATAGAAAAATGAAACAAAACAAAAAGGAAGTACAGACCTTGATATTCTTTTTTCTCCTCTCATCAAATTAACTCGCAACTTTCCTGGCCAGACTAGTCTGTGAGAAATGTTTTCTCTATATAAAATCCTGTCCTTCTGTAACATTGTCTCTGCACTGGATATTATTAGTACAACTCGTCTTTGGATGAGAAAAATGCTCAGATTATTAGAAAGCACCTGAAGAAGTATGTCCCTAGGTTGCTTTCTCAAAAAATCATAAGGCAGACTGGATTTGTTGGGCGGCTTCCAGTTTGCCTGTCATTAGCTATGTGCTGTTTAAGCATTTTATGTACAGCCACAGGCCCTTTTCTGAATTACAGAGCTTTTGCAAACACTGACATAAATACACAGAAATGCTGAAAAAATTAAAGAAAACATTTCCACCTCCTGCTGTTCACTTGCAATTTGCCACTGAGCTGAGCTTGACAAGTGTGCAAATAAATAGCCATTTGCAACCACACGGCAAACTTCACAGGACTAGAGTTTCTTATCACAAGGTGTGCAAAGGATTCTGGGCAGTAGATCCAGCAGTTGTCAGTGCCAGGCTGACTTTGCTCCTTTTAGCAGTCACGCATTAGATGTAAATGAGCAAGCCTCTGGGGGAGAACGTGGCTTGGTTTTTACAGCTGGGAGTCTGTGCTTGCGACCCCATGCAGCTGGGCAGCAGTGGCCACTGTGTATGTCTTTTTGAGGAACATTTCTCACCATGAGAGGGAGAAGCATGGTGGTGTTCAGGGATGCTCTGGACATTGGTTGGGAGTCAGCAAGCAGGTCTTTATGGTTTAGAAAAAGAGGGAGCCTTATTGTCACAGCCACTGGGGGACTTCTTTCCAGCTTGCAAGGAAGGGCATGCTTGATGGCAGACAACCATGAAAGAAGCCAGGGGCTGCTGAGTGTGCAAGCCGGTCAGCACGATGGCAAACTTAGTGTGAGTCTGTCCCTCAGCCGACCCCTAGACAGGGTTCAAGATGTTTTAGGAGGAGCAACAGTAAAGGAATGGGGAAGTAACACAGGGAGGGAAGATGGCCAGCGTGGCATGCACTAATGGACTAGTCAGCACTTGTGGGCAACTGAAACTCAATCCCACTGAGGACAGGGACACTGTGTGTGCCACCAACCCCCCACCCACTACTGAGGGCCACTCCTGGAGGAATGAACTCTCCTGCTCCTCTAACCCGCCCCACACATGGACCCAGATTGTTCCAAGACCTCAGCAGAGAGTCACTTTTGTAGTACAAAGCCCTTAAGGTTTATAGAAACAGTGAATGCCGAGGGGGCATCACTGGGATTCCAACAGCATGAGCTCCTGGTAAAATTTAACCAGAGTCCTTTCTTCATTCTGCTCTGTAGTGGAATCCTAGAGGGGCAATGAGTGGCCAGAATATTTCTGTTACTTAGGACAGAATGGGAATGGAAGCCTCCCCACAGAATAAGTGCTTGACATTGATGGAGCAAAATGAAAGCCACAGAGGCGGCCTCTCAGAGACCTAGGTCTCTAGAAGGGCTAGTGTTTGCCTGTCATGGTAACCACCCGATGCCTCCCTCCTGTAGCATGATACCTACCATGGAATAGGCACTGAATGCATATTTGCTGAATGAAAAAAAATGCACTGATTAATAAGTAAAAGAATGAAGACATCCTGTGACATGGTGATGTGTAGGAGCACAGTGAAGGACTTTTCCCATTATGTGTGGGTACACAGTCAAACCCCTTGGGGAGAGTGGAAGAGGGTTTGGAACAAGAATTTCAGTCATCATATGAGGCTGTCCTGAGGTTTGTCACCATCCTATGAAGTATCTTCTTCCACATGGTCCCATGATGAGAAAACCCATGAGAAGCAGGGCTTCTATAGGATGGTTAGGAAAACTCATATAAGCCACATTTCTATTTGCTGGATGACTTTGGAAAGTGCTAGTTTATTTTCTAAAAATTAGAGCATTAGGCTAGATAATCTTATTACCATTTTATTTTAGTTAAAATATTATGATTTTGTTTAGAATGGATAAGCATAATCAAAGGCAATTTCAAAAACATATTCCAAAATCTTTGCTCTGAAAAATTTAAGTTAACAATGTCATTATTTTGTACTTGACTAGATATTTGCCATTTTTTTTTAGTTTTAACTATTTATTTATGTATGTATGTATGTATGTATGTATGTATTTTATTGTCTAAAGTTTAACATATGTCTCACTTTCTTACAACTATCCATTCCCCCCACCATCCATTCCCACCCCAGGCAAGCCCCCACTTCCCCAGTGTCTATCTTGATGCTGTTTATTTATTTATTTATTTATTTATTTATTTATTTATTTATTTATTTATCTGTCTAAAGTTTAACATATGTCTCATTTTCTTCCAACTATCCGTTCCCCCCACCATCCATTCCTACCCCAGGCAAGCCCCCACTGCCCTAGTGTCTATCTTGATGCTGTTTATTTTTCCTCTAGATATGAGTTACCATATAGAAACATTTCAATTCAGCCTGAAGAATATTTTTAAGCATTTCTTGTAATTCAGGTCTTCTAGCAACTGAACTTTTACTTACCTCAATTTTTGAAGAATGTTTTTGCTTATAGTTGAAGTCTTATTTGCCAGACATTTTTTTCTTTCTCAATTTAACTACGTCCTTTTGTTCTCCTGGCCTGTAGTATTTCTAATGAGACTTTGACCATTAGTTGTATCTTTTTTTTCTATGTGTAATGTTTCTTTTATATTTGGCTGCTTTCAAGATTTTTTTTCTATAATTTAATTTCAACCAGGTGCCTATGATGTTCCTAGGTGCTGTTTGTTCTGTCTTTATTCTACTTGAGGTTGACAAATTTTCTTGGGTTTTTATATTGATATGTTTTCATCTAATTTGGGTATTTGGGGGCCATTCTATTTTCAAGTTTTTTTCTTCCCCATCCTCAAACTTCTTTTTGGGATACCAACTTTAACACATTTGATGTGTCTCAGAAATAAATAAGAGCCTATTCATAATTTCTTTATTTCAGTTCTTCCAATTTAATACATATTTAAGTTCTATCCTAGGGGCACATGTTCAACCTGCTATTAAGCTAATCCAGTGACTATTTCAGATATTTTAATTCTAGATTTATTTATTTAAAAGTTTCTATTCCTCAGCTAATATTTTCTCTATTGATTCAGTAAGATCATATTTTCTTTTAAATCCTGAACATATTTATAATATCTTATTTAAAAGTCTGTTTCCTAAACCCAGCATGTGGACCATCTCAAAGTCTGTTTGCAGTTTGATTTTTTTTTTCTTGACTGGGTAACATTTTCTTATGTCTTTCTATGACAAATGAATTTTGACTGAGGATGATACACTGCAAACTTTTTGGAGTATTGAGTAATAAAGACCATACATATAATACAAAGTTAATTGTTGGCTGATAATTATAAAATTTTAGATTTGGTTTCACAATTTGTTAGAAGAGATAGGTGGAAAGGCCAAGGTGTTTACCAAATCTGTTTAACTCAACATGTTAAATCTCCAAATTCTATATTTTCTGTGTCATGCATGATTCTTACATTTATGTCTTGGCATGTCTTATGCCTTAGTTGAAGTGTTCATGAGGTCTCTTCCCTCCGGCTAATCTGGAACCCAATGTTTCTCAGAACCACTAAACTTTACAGTTCTATTCTACTTTCAACCCCATACTGACACGTAAGGATAAACTTTACATTGTATGCGGCTCAATCTGCAGCTAAACATTCCAACACAGAGATTTCTAAATTGTGCTTTTCATTACCTGCTGTCTAATGCTTTGGAACTATTCAGTTTCATAGTTTATGGAAGGAGGGCTCATCTGATTCTGATATCAATTATTTTGAGATGGCTAGGAGGAAAATTTGATCATAATTGTAAAAAAATTAGCTTGAATTTTAAGTTAACATTTAGATTTCTATATCTGAAAAAGTTATATATATATATATATATATATATATATATATATATATATATATATATGTTTTGATTTTCTCAGTTAAATATCCCTTTGTTTATCTGACACACAGGAAGTGAAAGATATGTGGGCAATAGAATGTGTCAGTAATTTGGGGGAGGAGAATAGAAGTGTGTCTCCTTTCTTTAGAGTGTAATCTTACTAAACACAGCAAAGCCTAAGTTAATGAGAAATTTGAGTCAGAAAAAAGGGTTAAAGTTTACCTCAATACAGACAAAGGAACTAAGGCCTGGAAAGGTTAAATATCCTCATTAGAATTACACGATTTGAGTGCTTGACACAGGAAACAGAGCAGAAGAATACACACATCTTTATTCAACAAATATTTCTTTGATGTCTTCCAACTGCTATGTTTAATGTAAAGTATTTGAGTTGCAAGGGTGGGTAAGATATCAATGATTTTTTTTCCTCATGGAGCTCAGAATTTAGTGTTATATAGGCAGATGTGGGTTCTTACCCAGTGATGGGGAAAAAAAATACATGCTGGTGGAGCTAAGATAGATAAAGACATATACTATAGGTGAGTGGGCCGACTTTGAGGGTCTGGTGAGTAGTGCCATTTAAGGAAAACTGGAAGAGTAGAAAGAGCCCAGGGAAAGAGTTGGGGGTTATGCCTTGCAGGGTAGAGATTGACAGTAAGAAGAAATTTAGCACAAGCAGGGCTACATACAGAATGCTGTGTGATTTAAGATCAGAGAGCAAGACGAAGCAGTTAGTGACTTATAGTAAGTGAAGAGATCCAGGCATCCTCAAACTACGGCCCACAGGCCACATGCGGCCCGCCGAGGACATTTATCCAGTCCTCTGGGTGTTTTTGCCACCGCTGTCTGTCCTGCTTAAAATAAGATATGTGCAGTGTGCATAGGAATTTGTTCATCGTGGTTTTTTTTAAACTGTAGTCCAACCCTCCAATGATCTGAGGGACAGTGAACTGGCCCTCTGTTTAAAAAGTTTGAGGACCCCTGGTTTAGACTCTGTAAGGTCTTTTGGGCCTTAATGAAAAAATAAAGCTTTGTCTTCAAAGCCATGGGAAGGTGACAGAGCAGGGAAGTGTACGTAACAAACCAACTCCAAAATGTTGGTACTTGAACATTGTCAACCTGGGAGTCCAACAAGGATCAGAGAATGGGGTCTCTGCTCCACCAGAGCATTCAGGGACCCAGGGTGATTGACATTCTCATCCTGTAGCTGTGACAGATGGAACCCTTGCCTCCTAAGCTACTGTAGAAAGGGAATCACATGCAGGTTCTGGCTTAGCCAGGATTGACCTCACCACTTCCTGCCACCTTTCATTGACAGAATTAGTTGTTTGCCTCATCCAACTGCTCAGGACCTGGGGATCATGGGAGCTCAGGAGATGTTTAAGAAGCACCTGGGCTGTGCCAGGAGATTAATGGAAATAGCTAACAGATGATGTCTGTGTATGATAATGATTGAGTGGGCAGCACAGAGCCTACTGAGAAGTTGCCATTTAGAATCAGCCTTGTGATATTAGATGGGACTGAACACCCATTGTGCTAGATTTTCTGACTTTTTAGAAAGAGAAAATAATCTGAATTTTCATGGGTAACTTTCCATTTTGATTATTTATTCAAATATTTATAACCACCATGTGGATCAAAGAGAGCATGTCTTCAAGCCAAGTTTCTCCTGGTGGGCCGCCAGTGTGATAAGTCTACATTGAGGTTTTCAACAAAAGGATTGAGGAAATTGGATTTCATCTTTGGATCAAAATAATGGTCTATTGGGGTCAAACATGCATGTGGAAAACCCGAGGAGATGATGCTGAGTGGGCTTAAGGTGGTGACAGGACAACAGAAAAGTGGCAGGCGTAAAGTTAGAGGGAGAGTTGATGAAGTCGGTAACCTTGAAGGTGGGGGTGAGGAAAGGGAGGACTCCAGGGAGACTTCAGCTACCTACTAAGATTGTGAAGAAGAGGATTTGTAGGTGAAAATTGTGAGAACTGCCCTGGGTATGTTGAGTTCAGCTGATTTTGAGGCATCCATGTGAGGATACCAGAAGGCCATGTGAGTATAGAATCAGGATGCTGAGGTTGCAGTTGGTGATGTCACTCATTTCCAATGCACTATGGAGCTCCATCGGTGGTGGACTGACCCCCAGAAGGACCCCTCCAATGCATCATGGCTACCTTTCCTTTTGACCATGCCACCAGGCAGACCCAGCTTCTGATCCCAGGAAGACCTTGCTTCTCTGACCAACAAGAGGCCCTATGAGACTTGTGGGAGGAAGAGGTTTCCCAGGGCCTTCTGGGGTGCATGAAAGTGTCCCCAAGCCTTTATAAAAGTGTCAGGCTGCTGGGAGCCTTCCCCAAGCACCCTTGCAGAAGTATGTGTGTTTTATTAGATATCATGGTGACGTTTAGACCAGAGTACAAAGCAAGAACTTACAAGGGAATTTACAGAGTGTCTTCATATCCAAATGATGTGGCAGCTGACCCCAACCCCACACAACCATAACCTCTTCATTTATTATAGAACTGGTGCATTTCTACCCCAAGTCTCCCTTCCTTTATTCCTCTCATCCTTGTTCTCCCTTCTCACTGACCTTCTCTCCTTTTTATTTGAAATATAGTTTATTTGTGTAGGATGTCCCAGTCCTACACAAATACCCTAGAATCTTGTTGTTGCATTAAACCATAGCCCATTCCATACCTTTTGCATTAGTGATTGAGCATGGATGTTCAGATAACCACAGAGCTGTTCCAGGTAGGGCTGAGAGTTGGGGTACTATACAGAGATAAAAACATAGTGATTGAGGCATTTCTTAGACCAGGATGTCCCTCTGCTTGAATGAATGCCTTCTCAATGGCATTTACTCAAGTTTTTTTCTTAAAGTAATTGTTACATATCTTTTGGACTTTACTGTGGTGACTGAAGATTTTCATACATTTGAAAATGCCTTTCACATTTACTATGTGAATTATTTCCTGATATCTCACTAGCCAGGTCTCTGATTCTTCCACCCACACTTGGTACGCTCCACCACAATGAGCTCTGGAATGTAGCATCGGAGTGTGTCTTTCCTCCCTGGGGATCCCTGGAGAAGATCATAAATCATGTGTTTATGCTACAAAGAAATCAATACTTGAAAATTCCTTTGGTCAGCTTTCCTGGGGACTTGTAACTTCCATGGTGCCAGATGCTGATGATGTCATCAATAATATACAATATGGACCCCAGTCTTGCTCAGGGAAGCCCTCAGCACCCTGGTGTCAGAGGCAGGGTGACAGAGGTCAGCTACATCACCCAGCACACATTGTGGCTCTTTTCATCATTAGGAAGAAAATGTAGTGAACTGAGACCAGATCAAAACCTTCCGTCTGTGTGAATATAGCCAATTTTCAGAGACATCCTTGGACACTTCACAGATGCCTTTGAAGGTTTAATCTGGGGAAGAATGTTCTCAAAGTCATGTCAGGAAAAGCCAATGAAGACACTGGCTTCCCTTCTCCATGTAAGCAGCCTGTGTCCCTGTGCCAGCCTCTCCTCTCTTTTCCATCCTCAGAGGAGGATAAGTGAGTGCACCTGAACTCTCCTCCTCACCCCAGCACCAGGGACTCATGCTTTCTCCTTCTTTTTCACTGCTCCCCCTCACAGCCTTTTCCCTTCCTGACCTCAACAGCCTCTGTCTGGAAGTACTTCCTTAATATCCTAAGTCGGCTCTCTGCTCCATTTTTATTTTTTTTATTTTTTTTGTCTCTTAAACCCTGTCTCTTGTCACCCACTATCTGGCTTGCCCTTTTGCTATGGATGGAAAATACATTCTAGGTTATTGGGTCTTAAGTTGAGTGCACACCAGAGGCCCCTGAAAGGTTTGTTAAAATAGACTGCTGGCCATGCACATAAGCATAAGCAATGGATGTGGACTACAGGGGGTGAGCGTGAGGGCAGGAGTGGAGGGATGAGGGGTCATTGGGGAGGTAAAGTCACATTTGTAATATCTTAAACAATAAAGGGGAAATTTTGAAATAAAAAATAAAATAAAATAGACTGCTGGCCCTACCCCAGCATTTCTCCTTCAGCAGGTTCCTGGGTCACTGTGATGCTGTTGGTCTCATCCCCCTTTGGAGAACTGCTGCTCCAAAAATCTCCTTAAGGATGGAGCACAGAGCCTCTGTGCAGTGTTAGATGTTACTGACCTGGTCCCTGAAACTCTTGCTCCAAAGGCACTTGCTTCCTGAAGCCTCACCCCTACCTGTCCTCATCTGGTTCCTCCCCTACCTCTACCCTTTAAGGTTGGGTATATTCTCAGAAACTCAATTTTCACCCTTGGGTCTCTCTTAATGCCTCCTTTTGTAGAAAGAAATTCATTTAGGAAATAGTTTCAGCTTTGTCTCAGATCTCTCTGACTTCAGCTTTAAAATATTAGTAGTTTCGTGAATTCCAATTGCTGTGTTATAACAATGTCTGCCTTCTTTATTCTTACCTTCTCACTGCCCCGTATTAGTTGCTATTTAAACGTAAAGAAGCATTTTATACAGTGTTTATCCATATAATCTTTTCAGGGAAACTACATTCTAGGGGCTCAGATTCCAACTCCCCACTGCAGTAATTGTGTCTGTAGCAGGGCTCGTGCTTGAGACTGATAGCAGGGCTAAGTGTTTGACAAATTTCCACCCATCTTCCAATAAGGCCCTGGCCCATTTTCCAATAAAGCTGATGAAACCTGATAAAAAAACGTTAGAGGAATCAAAAGGCCCTCAGGCTAAGTGGAATCATATCTCATGAAATTCCACATTCAGCATCATCTGTATTGGAAATATTAAAAAATTCATATATAGTGAAATGATAGATACTTATGTCACTATTTTAAAAAGTTATGCTGATAGAGCTGTCCCCAGCTCCTCACTAAATGGGCCTTCCTGAATATATGAAGATGGTGTTATTGACCTGCAGACCTCACTGAGGCGGCTCTGCTCTGATTGGTGATGGATTTGTCCTGAACTATCTACACCCCTTTGTATGATCACTGGCTGTCACTAGGCTTGCATAGCATGCCGTTGGGTACCAGTAGGACAGAAGTGAGGCCACAGAGGACATGAGCTGTGAAGTTACATGTCCATATGTCTGGGAAGCAGATATAAAATCAGATGTCCTCGCTCCTAGTTCAGTGGTGTCCCCAAGATGCTATGTTGTGTCCTTCATATATTTGTTGCCATGAAATCTGCCCTAAATTATTGAAGCCAGTGTGGGAGAGGTTGCAGTTAATATCCTCCCTGAAGTGGAACCTGCAACATGTCACCACCATGAGAACCTAGGGCTGGCATCCCGTAAAATCACCTCATCCAATGGCTCTGGGGATGAGCCTTCCCTTTATTCAATGAGGAAAGTGGGTGAATCTGAAAAAACCACAACTAACTGTTTTTCATCCTGAGTGCTTAAAAGGACTGTTTCCAGGTGGAAAGCTTGGTGCTCAGCTAATGGGTCCAGATGAAAGAACCACTATTGAGCAGACTTTATGTTGATCCAAATGGTGCAGCCCCTGTGTCTCTCACAAGCTAGTCCTTTGGTTCTGTGCTAACCACTGTGCTAGCCACTGCGATCATCCCTCCTCATTCTCTGGTTTTATTGTTCCAATGCAGTCTTCTTGGAAACATTCTATATAGAAGAGCTAGTAGGAAGGTTCTATTATCCTAGAGGGAGAATGTGTGGGAATGAGCCAGCCCCACTAGGAATATTGGTTTGAGTGGGGTAGGAGAAAGCTATTACTGTCATGTTGAGGACAGCTCTTTGTCTCAGGGAAGGAACAGCTAAAGAAGATGTCTATCCTTTAGGCTAGGAGCAGTGCTTCCGCTGGCTTCACTCCACCCTCACATGGAGAAATGAGATGGAGGACTCCCTCCATCTCCAGTGGGACCCCAAAACTTCCTTTCAAGTATCTCTGTGAAGGAAGGAAAATCAGAATGGAGCCAGGCATATTTCTGAGGGCCAGAGCAATCTGACCTTTGCTCTGGGGTTCCTTTGCTCTTACAGCATGAGTGGACCTCAGTCTTCACAGCCTTCAAATGTGGACTTCTGTTGAGGCATTCTCACTCACATAATCAGTGAGGATCTCCAAATTAAAGCCAGATCCCCAAACTCTGCAACAATGCGTTTTGAAATCACAGACATACATGCATTAGATTTTAGGTCATGTAGCCTATTTCCTGCCAATACAAGATTGCTTTCAACTGCACATTCTTCTGGGTTGTGTCAAACTCTCTTGTGAAGGATTCATTAAACTAGGTCCCGTTTCCTTTGGGACATTATTCTATGGGTAAATAAGCCTTACAGTTAGCCAGTTCTTTTCTCCCTGCCCCCTGCCCTTCACATCAGCTTAGATCATACTTCACAATTTAATACATCTATCTTATTCAATTTCTTTTTCCTTTTTATTCTAACTCGATGGGCATGATTGAGCATACCCTAAGAGCTGGGTGTACTAGAAATACCAATCTTAGTTAGTATCTAATGTATTTTTTGTTAAGCATAAAATTTTGAGCTATTCTGCAACCAAGATAACCTGTTTCCATAGGGTATGAGTACCAGGTCCTGTATCCACATACTCACACATTTGCTTCCAGGCTTCCAGCAAAATCATCCCCAGAAACCAAGGGACCCAAGAATCCCAGGTCTCAATGTGCCCAGAGCACCTTCTCTAGGACTTTCTGCAGAGTGGCATGGGTTGGTTATGCAGCCTCATCCCTTTCCCAGGAACATGAAAAGTGTTCATCTTGGTAAATTTCTTCTCTGTGGTTATTGGAGGACAGGACTCTGGGTGCCCATCTGCCAGGAAAATACTCCAGGGGATAGATCTGTCCTGTGGACTATATTGCTGAGCTGGGCCAACCCTGACCTCATGCTCTATGCAGGATGAAACATACAGGGCAGGAGGACATCACAGATGGAGGCCCTCACTGGTGGAAGCTGTGGGCTTCTTCCTGAGCCCCCTCCTCCTGCTGAGGAACTGCCCCCTTCCACCACCCAACCCCTTCCAGCTGATGAATTTTTGCCCTTTCCAAAACTCCAGACTCTTTATCTTGCCAATACATTCTTATTTGTATAAGGCAATTTCATTTCTTGAAGCTAAGGACTCCATAATTTTCTGGGGGACCATTCTGTCCAGTGGCTGATGGACAGACTCCTTAGCTTTCCTTCGGTGGTACCCAGTCCAGGCCCTAGGACCACCTGGCTGAGCACGAGCATCTTCGTCCTCCAGAGACAGATGATGCTCTATATACTCCATACTGGGGGCCCCACAGTATGGGATATTTGCTGAGTACTGACTACACCCTCAAGGCTCTCTCAGCCAATGGAAGAAGATTAGTAGCCCACGTGTCACAGGTGAGAGGGGTGTTGGCATTCATTGGGGTTGACATGTCCTCATTGCTGAAGTGCTGGATGCTGAGGGAGGACAATAGATGGGCTGTGGGAAGAGCTCATGTGGAGATGGAGGCAAACCAGGTTTCAAACGTAAGCCTGGACAGGAATGGTGGAGGTGGGAGATGCAGCTGGAAAGGATGTGGAGCCTTGCCCTCAAGGTGTCCCCGTCATCCCGTCAACACAGGTGGAGAGGAGGCTCTTTCATTTGAAGTTCAGCTTCTCCATAGGGTAGGAGTACCAGGACCCCTATTTCCCTCTCTTGTGACCTCTCCATATTTCTGACTTGCTCTGTGCATTTCTAGCCAGAGATGAGCTAAATGAACCAGAGGTCCAAGGAGATGATAAGAGCTGATTAATCTCTTCTTCGTAAGAGACAAGGGAAGTGTGGGATGCTGCTAGGAGGAGTAGTAGACACCCAGACTTTAAACTACTCATATTTATGTTTATTTTTCCTTGTGTGGCTGTTTGATGGACTAACAGGTCTTAGCTGTGAACTTTGAGACACCAGGCACCAAAGCTGGCATCTTGTAGAAAGGCCATGCTTGCTTCTTTTGTTCTGGTCTGACTGAGGACAGAGTCATGTTCCCAGAAAGTGTGCAACATGCTCTTAAGACAGGTGGCAGGTGGCAGGTGACAGGTGACAGGCGTTCCTCCCATCCATACTACCTCTCATACTGTACACTTTGGGGATGAGTTCTTTGTGAAAAGCAGTAGCTGACAGTGGGGGCAGACTTGAGAGCAGCCAGCAGGCTCTTGATTCCCCTCTGAGTGGACATACACACCTCCAATTAGGAGTCCCAAATATTTCAATTTCATGAGGTCCAGTGAATCCCAGAAAAGGGCAGCAATGACTATAGCAAAAATGAAATGATCAGAAAAGACAGGGTACACCGAAGGGTCACACTGTGGCTGTGCATAGGCATACCAGAAACAACATTTAAGCAGCCCCTTCCCATAGCCCACTTTGACTCCATTAGGACGTCATCAATGATTTTGATTCACTGACTTAATGTGTTATGAAGAGGCAAAAATTGTTGTCATTATTATTATTACTTTGGTTGGGGAAAGATTACTAAATTTTTGATACTGAGAAAACCCATTCTGGGTCAGATCTCTGTTATAAATGTGAAAATCCTATGGTTCGGATAGAGGACTCTGATTTAATTAAGGGTACTGGGGCAATGTCCCCACATACTGTGAAGTCAGGGGGTCACTTTCAGCTCCAAGTTTTTTTGCAAAGGAAAGAGAGGGGGATTCAACCAGGTGGAAAAAGATGAGACAGAGTGCCCTTACCCCAGGGAGACTCAGGTTACTGGTCACATTCATGGAATGTTCTATTCCACAGGTCTGGAAAATGACTCTCAGGTATTGCGTGCTGGGGTCGTGACTCATTCACTGTCTGAGTCACTGAGCTGTGCTTCCCCAGAGATGTGCAGCTCTTGCTCTTCATATTTCATGGTGTGTCCACTCTTAATGCACCAGTTTCATCGTTCTGGGGTGCTCATGACCCTCTGTTGCTTCTGCGATGCATGGTGCCTTCCTGGGGATGCCACCATGGAACAAGCAGACCCACCAGGGGTACCTGAGGAGTCTCCATGCTCACTCCCATCCTGTCACTGTCAGGAAGTCCACCTTGGAGCACACTCACCACTCCTGGGCAGTGCAGGTAAATTTCAGCGGGGTCCTGCTGTCCCCAAAGGGCTGTCTGATCACCCACAATTTCATTCATTTGAAGTTAGGTCTCTCCTCAAACATTTGCTTCAGAGTCTCAATGAGAAAGTGAATCTGCTCCTTGGAACAGCTAGATGTCACCCTTCCTGGCCCCGAGGAGGTGGGCTCTGAAATTTGGGGAGAGACATACTTGTTTCCTGTGGCTGCTGTAACAAATGACCACAAACTCAGTGTTTGAACATAACACAGACTTAGTGTGTTACAGTTCTGGAGGTCATACATCAGCAATGGATCTCAGTGGGCTACAGGCAAGGTGATGGTTGGGCTATTATATGTAAATGGGTATGATAGTCAGGTGATGCAGACTTTATCAATCCACTCTCAGCTATTTCCCCACTGTGTTAGTGGCTCTTCCATCACATCTGGCTTGGGGTGCTCCAAGGTGGGCTGAATTCTGAGATGGTATCCAAAAGTGTATCTCCTTGGAGTAGCCAAGGTGAAGAATGGAGTTCTGCCTGCATCAGGCTCCAGGCCACCATGACTAGCCACTAGGGCTTGAGCCCTGGAAGCTCCATGAATTGGTGATTGTCTATTATAGAGGCACAGCCGATGCTTTCCACCCTGGAATGGACACGGCTTCACCAAGGGTTGTGAACCCCATAACTGCCAGCAAACATAATTTCACGGGAAACTTTATGAGCTACTTTAGGTAAATGGGATCTATACTCAGCTCCTGGCTTGTAATCCGGAAAAATACTTTTCTTATAGATGCTTGAACCTGGGCTTCTTTGAAGCCAGAATAATCTAATGCAATTATTTATGCTTGTTTATTATTTTGACATAATGTACAAATAAATTATTGTTGTAGTGGTGCTAAGCAGTCTTCTTTCATTAAGCAAATGTAAAAGAAAAGCATAAGTCATTGGTTACAAATATATCTGAAAATAATAGCAGCTGATAATGAGATAAAGAAAATGCTTTAAAAATGTATTCTCATTTTCTTAAAGTTGTAAAATAATTCTCGAGTCAATTTTTAACAAGTTTATTTTTAATTAGACTCAGCAAATTATTACCATATTTTAAAATATATTAAATTATAATATATTCTAGTGGCCCAGTGCACAGATTTGTGAACATTGAAAGGGAAATTATTAGAAGAAATATTTTAATATTGCTATTTGCCCTTTCTCCCTCAGTACCTGAGAGCTGGGCAGTGGCCTTGCTCCCCACCACTGGTCGCCATCTGTGGGGCAATCTGTGGAGTGATTGGGCCCCACTCACACCTGCCTTGGCCTGGTGCTGCCCACTCACCATCCTGCCGCAGTCCTGCTCTCATTGGGGCCCATCGAGGCTGGCCCTCCACTTCTGCCCACTGGTAGTGCTGCATCATTGATGCTTGCCATGTTTCATGCTGCCCTCTGATGGTCAGCTCACATCATAGCAAGCAGTCAAACTCCCAGGCTCCTGGTCAAACTCCCAGTCCAACCACCACCCAAGGTGATACTTTGCATATTAGGCTTTTGTTACATAGTATTATTATGTGCATGTTATTTAATTATGTGAATATTAAGTATTACATATAATAAAATCATACTAAATTAAGTTATCAAATTATTAAGTACCTGTGTATCTGTGTATTTGATCTGAGAGTAAATATGGAGTAAAGAGTATAGGGCTAATATTTAGATATGATATGTACTAGTATATAGATGCCTATATCATCTAATTGAATAAAAGCGTAATATTGAAATTGACTGTTTCTTCAGGATGCCTAAGCCACTCCCACCAGCCAATCAGAGCGACTATATGCAAATTAACCCAGCCAAGATGGAGGCCGGCAAGTCACTGAGCTGAGTAAACAGGCAGCTTCTGTTGCAGCAGGAGTAAAACTGTTTGCCGGCTGCCTGGACTTCTCTCGACTCCAGGCAACAACATATTTGCAATATTGTTTCAATTATGGAAGCCACAGAGCTGAAGCCAACAGAAGGTTTTGTTACCTGCCTAGGCCTCAGCTGAAAGGAACACTGTATCAATTATAGAATATAAATAAACCCCAGAAACATGCTTCCAGCCAGCCTTGCTGGGACGTTGGGTCAATGGGAGCTGTGGGCAACCTTAAAGCCTGAAAACAGCCCTCAGTCCATCACCCAGGCTGGCCACACCACAATGGGGTGAGGGACCCCACTGGGGGGCTTGGCCCGCCTGAAAACAGCCATCAGCCCCTCACCCAGGCTGGCCAGATACCCCAATAGGGACTCAAAACCTGAAGGGACTGTGGGCAGCCTGAAAGCCTGAAAATGGCCCTCAGGCCTGCACCCAGGCTGGCCACATCCCAATGGGGTTGGGGATCTCACTGGGGGGCTTGGCCAGCCTGCAAACAGCCATCAGCTCCTCACCCAGGCTGACCAGGCACGCCAGCAGGTGGACATCCCCAGAGGGGTCCCAGACTTCGAGAGGGCACAGGTCGGGCTGAGGGACCTCCTGAGTGCACAAATTTTTGTGCACCGGGCCCCTAGTACCTATATTAAGAGAGAGATTATAATATGTAATAGATGATAGCTACTTAGGTGGGTGGATATGACACAGCCACTTGTCCTGGAAGTGTGAGGTCTCATAAGAGAGCCAAGACAGGACCAAAACAACTGTAGTGCCAAGAAAAAAGACGGGGTCTTGTGATAATTGGGTGCAAACCATGCACACAGCAGGTTGTCTTCCGAGAGTACAATTTGAGCTGGGCTTTCAGGCTAGCCATGGCCTCAAGACACAGTGATGGGTGGGGAAGAAGTTTTCAAATGGGAAGAACACCAGGTAGGAAGACACAAAGGCAGAAAATCTCACTGATGTTCAGGAAGGGAGCAGTGAAGCTAACTTATCCCTAAGAAGTCATCGCTGGTATTGAAACATCTTCTGTCATCTTGGGGGGTTGATATGCCTAGGATAGCTCATATGGCAATTTAACCATTTATCTCTGGATGCCTGTCACACAATGACAGTGCTTATTTATTAAGTGTTCACCTGTTCTTACAAATATATACTGCCACAGATAGAAAATATCTGTTTTCCGGGGCCTGTGGAAGCATTCTCCTCTAATTGTTGTGAAGTCTGATTTAAACTTTGGCTTTCTACCTTCTTGCCCAGTACTTTTGCATTCCTGATGCTAGTATTAAGCAGCCTGCACTAAAATGAAGTTGAAATAAGCCAAGTGCTTAACTTTCCCCAAACAGCATTGTTTGGGCCAGGTGAGCATAGGATGGCAGCACTTGGTGATACAATCACAGCCTCTCCAACACTGACCGCAGGGAAGCATCTGAAAACGCCCCATTTTATTTCTGTGGATACACACTTGAGCTACTTAAGGCTACCAAGACATGTCCTAGCAAAACCTTTGTAGTTTCTTCTATAAACTAAGGCTGAATTCCATGGGAGATGACAGATGACTTCATATACCATGCAAGCAGGTCCAGACAATAGCTTTAGCCATGACTGATTGCCTTGCTGTAACCCACTTTATGTTAAATGCATTCTTGCTGTTCAATTCCACCACTGTAATTTTGTTCTTCTGCATTCGCTGGCCCTCTGTGGACTAACCAGGTTCCTTCAGTAATGATTTCTTTTCTATTGTATTGTTTTCTGCATAATCAAGTTGGTAGGTGGGGGTTTGGGTGACACGGCCATCTGTCAAGTTCATTTGCTCTGAAAATGCAAGAAATAATGGCCTTTACAACTTGGGGCTATCCGTTATAAGAAGAGAATATCAGCTTTTACCCTGTGCTATCTTCTCATCTCTTCAAATTGTTTTTCCTCTTTCAATAATATGCATAGACACTTCCTCATACATGATGGGATGTTTACATGTTTTGGTTCTTTTTAAGGGAGAAAAAGTATTTATTTCCCCTATCACTTGTCCACCCTGTCTTGCAATTTATGCAGGAAATCTAATTAAGGAGATGTGCTAACATCCAGCCTAATGTGCTTGTCTCAAGACTAAAGATGCTGCCACCACCTGGACCGCTCAGGACTCCCTTCTATCAAGCTCCTCTAATAGGCCTGTGTTTCCTCAAGTCGGCAAAATACAGGTGCCAGTGAGGGGCTGGAAAGTCATTATTCACTTCCTTCCTCAGAAATAAAAAGCTGGTAAACTCTTATTTTATCAAATTTACTGAGGTCGCACACTGATGCCCGCCCAGACTGAAAGAGATGAGCAATGGGAAATGGGAAGAATGCTTTTGGGGGATCCCAGCATTTTTCTTATTCAAAAGAACTGGAGCAACTCATGAAACATTATTTATAAGTTTCTTTTCTAAAAAGGGATGATGTGTATAAGATTACAAGCTGATAATTGGAGAGGAAACTCTGAGATAATGAAGCCTGAATTTAAATATTATGCTTGAAAGTGATTGTTAGTAATGGGGAAATTTTTAATATGTTTGGTGACATTTTCACTGCCATCCGAATTTCCTCCAGAGATAAGCAGGACTAATAATTACTGGGAAGCTCTTTCCATGTAGCTCCCTAGTCTTGAGTTGATGTATGAAGAGTCAATGACCATATCCCAAAGATGTGGGAGTGTGGTCCTTCCTCAGTGCTGAGAGGAAGCCCTGAGATGCCTCTCCCATAGTTTAAGGACGTTGGCCAGTGTCTCTCCTGTGCTGTAAGGAGGCAGCCTATGCTCTATGGAGGGGCCGGCTCATATGTAGCTTTATCGGTATGCTCTGGGAGGATTATTCAGGGGCTCCAGAGAAAGAGAACCAGGAGGAGATGACTGTCTATCTCTCTATCTGGTTCAAGGATTATGGAGGTTAGAACATCTGCCATCTGTAAGCCGGAGACTCAAGAGAGCCATTGGTGTAGTTCCAATTCAGGTTTGAGGACCTAAAAACTAAAAGAGCGTATGATAAAAGTTTCTGTCCACATCCAAAGTTAGGAGAAAACCCAGGGCCAAGTTCAAAGACATCCAGGCAGAGAGAGAGAGAGAGAGAGAGAGAGAGAGAGAGAGAGAGAGAGAGAATTAAGAATTCTTATCTTACTCTGCCTTTTATTCTATTCAGGCCTTCAAGAGATTGAATGAGGCCCACCCACATTGGGAGGACAATTGTTTTTCTTTAGCCTACCAATTGAAATGTTCGTCTCCTCAGAAGTACCCTCATAGACACCCCCAGAATAATGTTTAATTAAATATCTGGATGCTCCATGCTTCATGGCTCAATCAAGTTGGCTATCACAGATGATATGCCTTGGCTGATCTTTGCACAGATTTCAAGGAGATCTCGGCTTCACTCTTAGAATAAGAGCATTTGGGGGACTCTAACGAGATGCGAGCAGGTTGTTTCAGAACCATTTTACCTGGATAACTGCTGCTGAGGACAGGGAAAGTGGGAAGAGCGTTTTTTCACATCAGCAAGAGCCCCAGAAGTGCCAGCACCTTTTCAAAGAGGAGGGTCAACCTTTGGGAGAAAGCCCATCCCTCCTTCGGCTTCTAAGGTGAAGTCCCCATGCTCTTCGTGGAGCCCGGTTTTCCTGCTCTTCTGTGGGAGCTTAACAAAGAAACCCTGGCAAATCTGTCCACTTATGCATACTCATGACAAGCCTCTGTTGCTTTAAAAATGCATTCTCATTAAAAATTAAAACTTCAGCTGGAAGCAGTGTTGCTCAGAAGACAATTTTGGCGAGTAGTCAATCCTCAAATGAACATGAAATGGTTTTCCCATGAAGTGGATTTTGTGAAGTGTTTTCTATGCACTTGAAGTAATTCTTGCTGGATTTTAATAGCCCTAATCCTGTGACAATTGAGTTACTAATTTCAATCCCCACCCCCACAGCCAAATTGAACAGTACTCGGAAAGAGGGCCTATTTTTAGCACTGGCTCTAGGAAGAGCAGTGAGGAAAACAGCTAACAGGATTGACACAAGTTCTAGTGACAGACCCTGATGGAAGTTCACATCTAAGTCCCAGTACATGTTACACATTACACTGTAGCTCAGGGACCGGCACTGGGGCATTCTAATGTGACAGTGAATAACCCGCTCTGCTCATTATACCCAGGCTCTTTTAGATACTTTATTGCCCCTAATTTGTGCTAATGATAAACCTTTTTCCCAGGCAGTTAAAGTATTGAGAGATGAGGTCAACTTTATGAATAGACCTGGATGTCTTGCTCTGTGGTGTTGGGAACTGAAAAGAAAGGGAGCCATAAAATCCTCTGAAGCAACAGCTACGTGTTGCACAGACGTTGCCAGACGTCTCCTTGTGTGAGCAGAGGAGCCCTTTGGAGTGACATGTGTTGTCCATCTAGCACATTCCTCCTCTTTCTCGTGGCTGCTCAAAGACCTCTGTTGGATTCCAACACACTCCTTTGCTCTGGGAAGTGCGCTTATTAATAGTAAAGTATTTACATAAAATAAGAAAGGGAACACAAACAGTGATGATTTCCAAATGTCTCTCAACCTGAGGACACGCCTCATCCTTTGCAAAGGGAATGTAGGCTCCAAATTTCTCCGTAAGGAGAACTCCTTGGGGAAGGAAAATTGGCCAGCACCAAAGAAGTGGTGACTTCCAAGATTCCTAAAACCTCCCCTCTGAGCCTAACAAAATGCACCAGTTGGATAATTTATCAAACTGGATTATTAGTCTCCCCTTCTTCCCCACCTGGATACTGTATGTTCTCCCATTTTGGTCTCCTTGCATCTACTCATGATTGATAGGCATGAACATGTGCTTAAGCAACAACACATACCTGGATAGACTTCGCTTCCTCTTTATCATTCAGGGAATGCTCTACTCATATCATGATAAATTAGGGAAAATAAAGTCAATTAAGTATCTCTCACCAAAACCCTTCTCCTTTCTCACCCCTGACTGTACTAGGATTCTCTCACCTGATTCTCCCATTTCCTCTCCCCAGTGCTTCTCCGGGGCATTGCAGGCACTTGTGCAGACACTGTGTAGACTCCAGGTATTAATTAATTACCTAGCACCATTTTTCTGCCAATTCCAGTCACTAATTGCTCTGAGTTTCTCTCAGCCTAAGTTGTTCTCCTGCTCCCAGGAGTTTCCAAGTTCTCTTTTAATTCTCTCTCTTTTTCTTATTCTCTCCCAAGAGACTCTAAATTGCTTTTGAAAAGCGGTGTGGGACATGGCCTTGGGCTCCTCTCCAAGGATTCTAAATCCACTGGCTTGGATAATGAGGGTAAGCAGGAGACTCGGTGTGTTTGTAATATATGCTGCAGCCCTACAGCTAGACCTTGGCCATGCAGACACACAGCACATCTGCTTGGCCTCTGCAAAGAGTCCAGATGCTTCCACAGAGATCCCCAGAACCCTCGCACTCAGTGCTCCTTGAACACCCTGAGGCAGGGGCTCAGGGTGGAAACAGCTGGAGGTGCCCCCTCCACCTGGGGTCTGGCCTGACACAGACCAGAAGTGGGGTGGGGGGCCAAGCTCAGTGCACCATGAGCTGCCTCAGAACCACCAGAAGTCAGCCAGCCAGTCCCCTCTCATTCTGGAAGAACGGACAACCCCTGACCCACCAGCTTCTCTTTCTCTGTGAGTTTTAGACATTCCCTACTTATCTTCTGCTTAGCAGCAGACACTCATATGCTGAGTACAGGACTTTTTGTCCTGCAATTTATAAATAATTGAAGATAGGACAAAACCTCAGTGGACATTTCTTTCAGGATTCCCAATGTGCCTGAAATCCACCCTTCCTTCGTGTCCCCCATGGAGGACACCTTCCCTGTAGAAGAAACATTGAAAAAATAACTATAAACATGCCCCAGGCATGACAGCATACACACTGCATGTGTGGACTTGGCATATAGGTAGTTGTAGGCACAGAGTCAGGTAGGTTGAATACTGTCCCCTCCCCAAAAGGTATGCCCACAGGAACCTGAATGTGACCTTACTTGGAAAAAGGTCTATGTGGATGTCACTAAGTTAAGGATCATAAGCTGGTGGGTAATGGCTTCTATTGCCTGCAGCCCATTGAAAGGGAGAGTTGAGACAAAGACATAAAGGGAAGAAAACCACCTGGAGATAGAGGCAGGCACTAGAGTGATGCTTGCACAAACCCAGAGACCTAGGAGCTGGAAGAGGCAGGATGGATCCTCCCTTAGTGCCTCAGAGGGTATGTGACACCTCATTTTCTAACCTCTGACCCCAAGAATGGTGAGAGAATAAATTCATGTTGTTCAAAGCCATCTAGTGTGTGGTAATTTGTTATGACAGCTACCAGAAGCTAATACAGCATGACTCCATGTAATAAGCTGGGGTACAGTGGTTCAGACTAACTTTTGCCATTAAATATGAAAAGTCTGCAAAGATTAAATCCTGTACAGTAAGAACAACTCACAGGCCTATTGACAGTGTTACAGTTTACAGAGCAGTGTCTAGGTTTTCTCTTGCAAACTTGACTCAGTAGGTAGATTCCTGGGTAATGACTCAGCGTTCTGCTCCAAAGGGACCTTATTCTCTGCCTCTCAGTCTTTCAGAACTAGGTGGCTGGAGTCACCACTGAGGCAGCAGCTCACCGAGGCACTGATCTTTGCTAGATTTAGCCCCAGAAGCAGGTGGAAGCAAAAGATCCTGAGGTACAGAGTTCTTGCTCTGAGCCATGTGCCGTGTAACCACCCACCACATACACAGTCACACATACCCCCACTGCTCATATATTGCTTAATGTCGCATAAGCTGCTTTTCCAAGTCTGTCCATGCTGCCCCCCCGCGGAGCCCTAGGACCCTGGTTATTGGTGTGCCTGCCAACCCAGCAGCAGGAAGGTTGTATCACCGAGTCACACACTTTCTAGAAGAATGGAAATATACCCTAACAAGAAAAGCGTGCTATGGAGACACGTGCCCACAGAAAGATGCAAATCTCAACACCTGCACTTGGTCAGGGATA
The DNA here is from genome assembly GCA_004026665.1 of Murina feae. NCBI lineage: Eukaryota > Metazoa > Chordata > Mammalia > Chiroptera > Vespertilionidae > Murina > Murina feae. Next base: position 106,750 of record PVJC01000069.1, on the reverse strand, counting down.
TCACCTCAGCCAGCAGTCCTGTTTACCCAACCCAGGCCAGTACCCACATGGCCTACCCACCCCCTGCCCACAGCAACTCCAGGTTGCTCCTGCTCTCAGCGATCTTTGTCTCTGGAGGAAACAGAGATAATTGAGCCCTTGTTTTCTGCCCCACAAAGCTTTAATTTATTTATAACACTCCGCCAGGTCAACCAAGACACAGTCCCAATGGCCAAGTTTGAGCAGAGTCTTTCTTTTGACACATTAACAGGCCAGTTCACTTTAGAACGAGTGACAAATGGCTGCCCTGCTTTTCACACATCAGCCTCACTCAGGGAGGAGAAACCTGCGGAAAGAGAATGGCAAAGGGTGAGAAAATGAAAGTTACTATGAGAACTTTGCACACCCCAGGGGATCTAGGTTGTACTTTAGATCAGAAGGAAAGAAATTGAAACAGAGGCTTTTGCTTTCAGAGCAAAGACACAGATTTCCGATGAACTGTTAATTGAGGAAAGTTGTCTAAGTAGCTTCACACAGGGTCAGCTTGATTTATAAACCTGAGAACCTCATCATCGACCTTGAACTTTACGTGATGCATTTTCTGGGAACCTTATCCAAACATTTTCCTTCCACCTGCTTCTGGAGATAAACCTGACAAATGCCAGGTTCATTCACCAACCAGAGCTGAGGGGTGAGGGCCCCTGAACTAGGAGACCTTGGAATGCAAATGTTCCCACTAGATTCAGATTCCCTCCCAAGGGGTGAGGTGCCCTGGTGAGAGGAAGTAATGTTATCCAAAATTGGGGAAAATTAAGCAGAAAGAAGAGGCAATAGGCTTCAGGGAAGCTGTCTATCCTCAATTCCGTCAGGGACCAGCCATGTGTATTCTTCTCCCTGTGCTCAGTCAAACCACAGGGCGATGTGCCATCTCAATAGAAGGGTTCCTGACATCTGGCTTCCATAGTCCACAAGAAAACCTTTAAGAGAGGAAACTTATGAAAAGTAATAATTGTCACTAACAGTGTTAAGTGAAATTATAAACTTTAAATAATTGAGTGGTTTAATTCTTTTCAAATATGTATTTAGAATTCTTGGCTTTAGGTTCATGTAGACCTCACACCTTATAACTCTGAGAAGACGTTTGCTAGTAAGGAAACACATGAGTTTTTCATTTATAAAGCTGTGGGTATATCAGCTTGATTTTCCTGTTTATGTGAAAAGATGCACTCATTTTAAGTGTAACACAGAATGAACAGGAGATGCTTAGTACTTACTGAGCATTCATTTTTACATGAGGCTGTGACATCATTATTGCATTTGAATCACACAGCCATTGGTTAAATCCACTGATGACCTGTAGTCAGAACCATCAGGGCCTGAAGGGTCTCCGGAAAGGAGTCAACGAGCCTCAGGTTAAATGTTCTCACTCCCCGACTGATTAATGGGGAGTCCCAGTATAAGCCCTCTGTAATATAAGCACTAGTTGAGGCCAGGTCTGCAAGTGGACTGGAACACAGGGATTTTGCCAACAGAGGGACCTGGTAGGTTTGCCCAAATTTGATAGAATGAAGTTTTATTATTCAGGTATGACAGACAACCGCTCTTCAATGCTTCATTTCAGACACCTTAAGAACTGGCTTCTAGATGATGGGAGGGACCGTGTCCTCTAATATGAGGGTGACAGATGAATCTGCAGGGTGAAGACTGGGTCTGCCAAGGGCCATTCCTGATGCAGCTCTTTGTACCTGGCTGTCAAGGGGGTGGTGCTTAGCATCTGACCAACCCAACAGGATCTGTCCTAACTAGTGGGACAGAGATGCAAAGTGAGAATGAAGTCAGTGCATTTGGAACCATAAAGAGGCCTTTTCCAACATGGTGAACAACAGGATGGTGTAAGGAAGGTGGTGAACTTGTCCTTCTACCAATGAGGCTATGGCATTCCCGTTACTTGTTGGGAGCTAAGATGTGCCTCTCATGTCTCATATATTAGAAGAGGCGGGTGATTGCCCAATGCTTCCCCATGCACACGTGTCTCAGTCCCTTTCACTAAATCTTCTGGGAAGCCATACTGAAGGGCACTTCCACAGGCCAATTGGAATCTTTGATGGCACCACACAGTGACTATGGGAATTAGGACTTGGTTCAGGGTGACAGACATCTACACAAATAAAAGAGTAATATGGAAATTATCTGTCTCTCTGAGAGTCTTAAGCCACTCCCAGAAGCCAAGCCACACCCACCAGCCAATCAGAGGGTTGTATGCAAATTAACCTAGCCAAGATGGAGGCCGGCAGCCAGGGAGCGAGAAGCGGCAGGGGCAGGGCGGGTGGCAATGGGGATGGGGCAGGTGGTGCTTGCCTGTTTTCCAGTCCCCTTGGGGGATCGGGGAGCAGGAAAGGCTGGCCCGGCCACGAGGCAGTGAACAGGCTGGGTTTTCTCCGCTTCCCAGTGGCTGAAGCAAGATGGGCAGCATCCAACCCTGGCCACAGCTCAAAAAAGAGAACAACATGCAGGGGATGGCAGGAGTCTCAGAGATCAACACAGAGGGGTGCCTGCTCTAAGCCTCCATGGTGTGCCTGGGCCTCAGATGCTGCTGGAGGCAGGCCCCCAGTGGTGACACACACACTCACACACATACACACACACACACACACGGTGCCTACCAGACTGGGGCCATCAGTAAGACATCCACTGAGGGGTTCTGGACTGTGAGAGGGGGCAGGCTGGGCTGAGGGACACCCACCCTCCCCCCGAGTACACAAACTTTTGTGCACCAAGCCCCTAGTCCTATATAATAAAAGGCTAATATGCAAATTGACCAAACAGCAGAACAGCTGGTTGCTATGATGATCACTGACCACTGGGGGCAAATGCTCAATGCAGGAGCTGCCACCTGGTGGTCAGTGCACTCCCACAGGGGGAGCACTCCTCAGCCAGAAGCCAGGCTCATGGCTGGCAAGCATAGTGGCCATGGTGGGAGCCTCTAAGAAGCCATGGCAGCACTAAGGATATCTGACTCTTATTGGCCATGGCAGCACTAAGGATATCTGACTGAGGGCTTAGGCCCATTCCACAGGGAGCAGGCTTAAGCCACCAGTCAGACATTCCCCAAGGGCTCTGGGACTGAGAGAGGGCATAGGCTCCCAAACTTCAAGAGGGCACAGGCTGGGCTGAGGGATCACCCAAGTGCACAAATTACATGCACCAGGCCTCTAGTCACTGTATAGGATGAGACACGAGGGGCTGGTTGTCTGACTTCATGTGTCCCTCCTGGACAACATGGGCAGGAGCAGTGCAGTGACCACATGTCCAGCTACTGATGGCATTTTGAGATGAGACACACGGCTGTTTTGCTCAGCAGAACCATGCCTTGGGTCTGGCCTCGCACTCTTCTTAACAGTTGGTTGTGAAAGTCCAGTACAAAACTGAGGGTGAACTTCAGCTCAGGGGCCTCAGAGCTGGAGTTTTGAATGTGTAGAGTGGTATCTTGTGTCAGATCTCTTGAGTGTGCTAGATGATAAACATGCTGTTTTTAATTCTTCTGTCTTGAAATGAATGGTCTCTCTTGGAAAATTCCTAATGATGTTAAGAATGGACCCTTTGGGAGAGGACACTCCATCACTTGAGCATCTGTTAAAATAGCCTGGGCAAAGATACGGGCATGGCAGCTGAGGCTGGCACTTTTGTTTAACCAAAAAGAGTTTCCTTTCCTATCGTTGTTTTTTGTTGTTGTGTGTCCAGGGCCTTTATTCTTTCTGTCTATCCTTTAAAAACTTAGTCAAGTCTATAGTGGTACCAATGTCCACTGCAGGTAATGGGCACCAGGAAGGCCCAGGAACGCTGGCCACAGCACATTGAGACTTCAGGACCCATTGATCTCATACTTAAATCCTGCCAACTCAGCAACTTCACAGGGCCCCACTTGAGGCGTGTGTTCTAAGAATAATACAGCCGTTTATAAATGGAGGTGCCTCCCATTGTTTTCCCCCACCCTCTTTCTTAAAAGGCTGAACCTTGTGGGGACTGTCCCTGGAAGCTGGAAGGAGCTCCCTCAGGAAACAATGTGGTCATTCATTCAGCCTCCACTCAGCAGTATTTTTAGCCATTTAGAGCAGGGAAAGCTCAGCATTATATCCATACAGTGTCTTCCTCAGAATATTTTGCTAGCGCCTAATTTATCCTCAAGCAGTCTCCCAAAGTGTAAGAAGGAAGGGAAGCCCTGAAGCTGTGGGGTTAGAGACTGTACCACAGAGGATAGGAAAGTACAGAGAGGTCAGGAGCTCCCAACATCAGGGACTCCACAGCGGGAAATAAAATCCGTGTTCTGCATTTCAGGTTAGTGGTTAGAGTATGTCCATGTTCCATGTAGGAAGAAAATAAAAACACTTTATAATTGGTCAACAATTATTACCCTGCACAGAGAAACCATTCCTGGCACTATTAAGGGTGTGTTTAATTGTTGGAGTGTACCTCCTTCCTCTGATGAGGGGTATGGCTCTCTACCCAGGCTGGCCCATGATAGATGCCTAAAAAGCATTTGTTGAATTCAACTTTATTTCACCTTGAAGGCCTACAACGTATTATACACAGATAACATACCATAGCTGCTTTCTGCTTTTCTAGTAGAGCTTATGCTGCAGCTGGAAATTTTTAAATGAAAATTCCAGAATTCTACATAAATAGTACAGACCAAGAGCATAGAAAGGCCCAGATGCAACATGGCCACTGAGGGTTGAACAGGCAGAGTCTACAGAAAACAAAAAGGATGGGACAATGGAAAGAAGTCCAGGCAGTTAAGCTCAGCACCATGGCCCTCCAGGGAAAGCTGGCTTCTCAGAACAATGGGTTTATTGAATGCGTGAGGGTGGGAAAAGACATTGAAGTAGAGAAACTCAGGTGGGCATTGGAGCCATTGAAGGTATGACGTAAAAGAGGTTGCTTAGAGGAGATGTGTCAGTAGAGGACAGTGGGTTTATGTAAGTAAAGGAATTTAAAGAAAAGCCCTGAACAGCTATTGCCACTGAGACTTGAGATCATTACATCAGAAAAAGAGAACAAAGGAGAATATCATCTGCATGTGAAATATTCGTAAATGTTCACGCATGGATGCAAGAGGAAACTAAAATTTATAAATAGAAATTAGCAAGAAAGCCAGATATTAAATTCACAAAATCAATGTTCCCCACAAATTGTCAACCACAAGTTATTGTGTAATAAGTGGGTCTCTTTATAACAGCAACAAAAATGATAACATATCTAGAAATAAATTCAATACAATGAAAACTCCTAACAGTTTTACCAAAGGATATTTAGAACTTGGGACAAATAAGACAAGGTGCTGTATTCTTGGACAGTCACCCTGTGGCATGCAGACTAAGCTTTCACAGAGGTGCATAAAGTGTCCTGGAGAAGACAGACACTGGTCTTCCCCTAGTGGGACAGTCTCCAGAAGGGAGTGCCCCTGTGCTGGGGCAGCTCTGCTCCATGAGACCATGCAGGTTCCAGGGCCTTCTTACTGTGTGGGTGTGTCACTGGACATTCCTGTGGGCTGTGGTTGAGGGTGGCCCACCCTTCTGCCCAAGCCTGTCTGTGGGAAGAGGAGATAAGAGTCAGGCAGCTTCCACTGTGCAGGTCCAACCTGAGCACAGCCTTTCCTACCTCCACTCATATTCCATCATCTCACATGGAGTCTGAGGACCACAGCAGCTGCCAAAGCCCTGGAAATGGGGTGGCCATCTACAAGACAGTGTGCTGGGAGGTTTCTCTCAATGAGGAAGAAGGGGTAAATGTTAACAGGGGACAAAATTTTACATTGGAAGAGATCAATTTTCCTCAAAATGCTTATATGGTTAATGCAATGTTAGTTCCGATGCAATCTCTCTAAGAACCTTGTGTAATACTTCTAAAGGTTACCTGGAAAATATACATGCAAGAAAACCCAAGAAAATGTTTAAAGAGGCACTGAGCAAATAGTTGTCTTACCAAGATATACTGGGTACCAAAATACCAAAAACGATGATGCTGCAAAGACAAAATGAAATGGAACAATTTAGGAAGTCTAGACATGGATAGGTATCAAGTAAAAAATGTAATAATAGTAATGTAGTTATACACGTTCATATGCACATACACAGAGACAAGAGATGGGAAAACAGAAGTACAGACAGAGATGAAAAGTAGAAGGGAGGAGTGGGGACAGATCCATTTCCCACTTTTGTCATATACACAGACACCTGAAGATATAGTTGGATTTAAGCTAAGAAAAGTATGCATTCTTTCATTTCTGTTTCAGGATAAAGAAAGAAACAGAGAGAAGGGAGAGGGAGAGAGAGAAGAGGGGAGAAAGGGGAGGTAAGAGTGACAGAGGGAGGAAAAGGGGGAGAAGGGAAGAGAGGTAAGGGACATGCTGGCCTGGAGACAAGTCCCAGTGTGCTTTGCAGTCACTGATCACCCACCTCCCTGAAGGAAGCACTGATCACCCACCTCCCTGTAGGAAGCATTGGGTGTTAATGATCAGGGCTCTGGGAATGACAGCACAGTGGGAACTCACAAGCTAGGCATTCCCCAAAGGGGAATCAGCACTGATCACCCACCTACCTGTAGGAAGCATTGGGTGTTAATGATCAGGGCTCTGGGAATGACAGCACAGTGGGAACTCACAAGCTAGGCATTCCCCAAAGGGACAGCAGAGCAGGACAACATAGGCATAGTGAGGGGTGGGAGAGAAGAGAGAGGCAGACTCAGGCTCAGCTTAAGTGCTAGGCAGCAGAGGAGCTGTGGGATGACGACATCGCCCACAGTGTTAGGACTCAGCTCAGCTATGCAGCCAGGCTGACGCAGGTGCCAACGCTGGGAATGGTCCTTGAACCCTCCTCAGTCTGTTTCCAACCTCCTCTGATGACACTCAGTATCTATTTGCCAGAGACCATTTTCATTAAATTCTAAACATCGGTTTTTATGGTAATTTAAGTCATATGTTTCTGATTCATTGACAATGAACTCACCAAAAATGTTGGCAATGGCATTTTGAATGTCCCAACAGATCTCTCAATGTCTTGAAAATATACCATTTATCTCTCACACATAACTACAAAAAGCAAAACAGGGAGTTTTTATCATGGTTTCATGATGAGCAAAGCAAACCTTTATTTCCTGATCTGTCTCTCTGGCAGAGTGACCAGCACTTTCTTGCCTGCTATCTCAGGAGGGCATGGTCCCCTGTAAGGAGGCACCAGTCTAGAGACCTTACTTTCTGGGTCCCAAGACAACACAGTGAAAATAAGGCAAACAGGCATCTTTCAGGTTGTGTGTTTGGCTATTTGAAGATCTAAGTCGCTAATAATGAAGGGTGTCGGATCTGTAGTAATTACAGCATAACCGACATTAATTCTCATCTCCTCTGCTCTTTGTACCTGGTATGTGGGGAATTCCCTGGTACTTTCTGTTCATTGAATCATGTTGTTTATTTAACTCTTGTTGAAAGTGATCTGGAACAGGATTATGATAACATGCCCACCTGCAACCTCACCTGCCCAACAGCTCCTATTTGAAAATCTGTGCATCCTGGTCCTGGTCCTTCCTAGAACACCCCTCCTCTAATTTTTTCAAATGGTGTTTGCACAAACTTTCCTCTCACTGCTGCCTCCTCACCCCGCTCACTCTGCCTGGGCACCAAGAGGCTTTGCGGAGACCCATGCAGGGGTGAAGTGGAGAACAGCCCACACTCTCAATGTGAGGGGAATACAAGTTTCCATTTGCATCTCTAGGTCTTTAATTCAAGGCAGCACACATTTGTTGGGTGTCTGCTGTTGGCAGGTCAATTTCAAGGTGAGAAAGGAGAGAGGAGATTAAAATTGAGTTGCTGGATTCATGGGGACACGCCCAGAAACACCTACCCAAAGTCACTGGAAGCAGATCAGGATCAAGGGAGACAGGAACTAAAGAGGGGACAGCCCTGCCCGGGAGTCTGGGGAAGATGCTAAAGCCAACAAAAGTAGGGATTTCTCTCTTGGTCTGAAAAGGCAACCAGTCAGGAAACAGGAGGGGATGCATGGTGTCTGAAGGCAAGTGTGGCTGAGCAGGAACCCTGGATGCCACGTCAAGAACCAGGCAGCAAGGAGCATCATAATCATAAGAGAGAAGAGAGCCTCAGGGAGAAAATTACATCTTTCAGAGGGGAATGTGCAGGAAGGAGAAGCCAGAAGGACATGGATATCATTGTGGGTACCTGCCCCAGGCAGGTGCCAAGAGATGTTAGGAAAGGCCTGGACACACAGTGTGGACAGGGAGGTGCCCAAATCAGTGTTGACCTGTGCAGGCAGAGCAAAGAGGGCCTGAAGCTACCAGCCTTCCCTACCCCCTAGATCCAGCCCACACTGAGGAAGGACTCTTCTGTGTCCTCTGTCCCCACCTTTGATCCCCCTACTAGGAGGACTTGAAGAAGAGAGAGCCCTTCCTCCCTTCTCTGCCTGCCCAGCTCCATCCCAGACACAGCAGCAGATCTTACAGTGAGCCTCACAGGGACTCTCAGATACCTCCAGCAACCTCTCCCAATTCCTCTGGTTTCTCAGTTCTGCGGCCTGAGCCCCTTCCAGAGCTGCCTCCAAATAGCTTCCATCCTAGTGTGAGAAAAGGAGAGATCTTGTACCCAAATCAGGGCTGCTGAGTGAGCAAAGAGCAGAGGGTGTCAGAGTGAGCCACCAGGCAGCGCAAGCCATGGCAGAACTAGATGGGTCTGGGGACAGGCAGACAGGAGCCCCAGTCCTATGTCTTACCAGAGAGAGCAGAGAAGTTTCCTGACCTGCCCAACCTCACACGTGTCCTGTCTTAGCCTGATCCTGAAAAACAGGGGTAAAGTTTTTATCATACTCTACTGAAAGGGATTAGTAAGATGGTATCTGCTTAAAAATGTGGAATTTGAAAGGAGATCGGGGTAAGTGCTATCAAACCAATTTACCAGAGTCCCCTTGTTCATCCTCATGGGCTGAGAGCCTCTTAGGAAATTGGTCTTTGCATGAAGACAGTCTTGTCCCCGTTATGGTAAACATGTTTGCAAACCCAATGCTGTCCATGTGAGATTTGGTCCCATCCAAGAAGGAACCTTCTCAATCCAAAGTAGGAGTAACAACTAAATTCTGCATCCCATTCTCACACCCCTCCCCCAGCAGCCAGAAAGCCTCTCTGGTTCCTATGACTCAGCACAGTGACTTATTTCACCCTCCACAGCTCAGGGGAGTCACGAATGCCATGTTCAGACTTCTGTGGCACACAGGGAGAGAGAACAAATCTTGGATATTAATAATCTCCTAGCCATTGGTGTCAAGAAATTTCTTTTTGTGAGCTGTGTGGGGCCCTAGTTAGTCTACTGTGTTCTTAACTCAGGCAAGAATTAATTCCAAAACTGAGAAGAGGCCCAACAAGCCTCAATGATCACTGAAGGCCCCTCTGCTGGCCACCAGGCTTCTGTTGCTGGCCTCCTGTTCCAAGGGCCCAGGTAGAGAGGCAGGAGCTGCCTTAACTAAGCTTCTTTCTTTTGGAAAGTGGCTCTAGTTGGTGAATCTGATGAGCTACTGTCATCTGAGGAGATCCCAAAACCACAATCCCAAAATGTGCACATTCAGAATAGATTCCAGTGTTAGTGTTGAGTGGGAGACCCAAAGGGACCTTAAGGAAGAAGTAAAGGGGACAAGTAATGCTGAGAAGATGCAGGTGAGAGTGAGATGCCACAAAGAAGGGACAGGGACAGGACTGAGGCTGGCAGGGATGGAAACTGCTGGGGACAGGTCAGCTTTACCCTCAGACACACTCTACCAAATGAAGAGGGGAGGCCCAACCTTCCTCAGAGCTGACGGAAATCCTCTTTGTTGAACCTTTAAATCAATTGAAATCTCCTCACAGAAGTTTACGTTTTGATATTATTTTAAACTTTAAAACTTGAAGGATTTACAATTGACTAATAACTACAATTTTGAGAAACTAGAATGGATCAAAATTAGGCCACACGGTCTGTCATCTGTGAGGAATTTTTATTTTGTTTTTTTATTACTTATAATCTCAGTTTTATGAAGCAGATCACCCAGAATAATTATTACCGAGTCAAAATTGTTTTTTGTAATTCATCATTCTCACAATTGTGTGCAATAATCATGTCTATTTATTTTTTCTTAAGTAATCATGGTATTTTCATCAAAATTCATTAGGAGCTGCTTCTAGAAGGACATGCTTTTAAAATATTTAAATTTATAGTTAATGTTTTATTAACCATATTTAGCCTATAATTATTTTTCTAATGAAAATTATCCTGACTGCACCATCTGATGTTATGAGGCAAGTAGTTCAAACAAAATTCAGAGAAACGTTTATGCACGAAGGCCTGTGTATTACTCATTTGGAGGAAAGGATTTATGTGCTATATAATTAATTGTTGCCTGAGTTTGACAGTCCATATTTTACTGCAATGCATTATTTACACTGAAGGAGGCTTAGGGGTTCACCTTTCAGGGGGTTAGAAAAATACAAATATGCACATTATGTGAATAGTGGAAGATTGCATTGGAATGAATAGGGTGTGTGTGTGTGTGTGTGTGTGTGTGTGGTTTGTATGTAGAATATTTATATATGCATACAGAATATACATATTCTCTATACATTATATATATACATTTAAAAAATAGAGAAATATGCTAATTAACTAGGATGCCGTAACAGGTTGACTGGACAGGAGGAGGTTGCACGCATAGCGTTGGGGGAGGGGTAGCAGGGGCCTTCGCATGCCTGCACTGGGAGAGGGCCTGATAAGCAATGGCCGAGGCCGCAGCTGCGGCTGCTTCAAGGGCTGGAAGATTGAGGCAGGGCTGGACCGAAGACTCAAGGGTGGTTGGCACCACACAATTTTGAATCACACGCTGGGCTCCTAGTATCTTATAAAATATTATAGTGATTTACATGAGTATATGTATGTATGTAGTTTGTATATAGAATATGTGTATCCACTCTATAGAATATATACCCTGTATATTATAGAATCCTGTAATGATGGACACATGAGTCTGTATGTGTGTGTGTGTGTTTGTACACTCATGTATTAATTACTCTAGTATTCAATTGGTTGATGTATTTCAAAGATCAGCAAAATAAATGGGCTGTGAATAATTGAAACTTTGTTCTTCAACAACAAATTATAAGCAAATGCTTATTGTCACCATTAGAAGCCTTTAGGAAGGTGAGATATTTGTGAGAATAGCATTGCTGGGAAGATGTTGATTTGGTTTCAAAGATCAAGTAAAACAACATTTTTGCTCTATGCATATGTGTGTGCATGTGTGTGTGTGCTTTTTTAAAAGTCGGTTCTTCAGTCAGTTTATAGAATCACCTATGATATTACAAGCAGAACTGTAATAGGTCCAAGTTCACTAGAGTGGTGCCAAGTTGAAGATGGACAGATGAATACAATGGTCTGAAGGGCAGAGCTGACCACAAATGACCAGATCTGCCCTTCAGACCAACGGGCAATGTGTCCTGATCTTTGTGTCTGATTGAAGCAAGAAACTTTATTTACACTGATAATAAATTCCTTCAGGAAGAAAAGCTTTAATTTTAATGTCTGCAGAGTGTATAATCCTGCAGGAGAAATTAGCCAAAACCCAATCTTACTACTTAAAGAACTTGTGATGTCCAGGTACTAGCCTGAGCCACCTGATGGGAGAGACATTATTGTTCTATGAATGTCTGTGAAACATTCATTACCCTTAGAATCCTATCTAGTAAAAGAGTAATATGCAAATTAACTATCATTCCGTGACAAAAGATGGCAGTGCCCATAGCCACAAGATGGCGGTACTCGGTCCTCTCGGGCCAGCCAGAGTCCCCCAGTCCCAGAGAGGGTGGCTGCTGAGAGCGGGCAGCGTAAGTGGCCTGGAAGAATGCTGCCCAGAGGCCCTCCTGACCATTTTTAAAAAACAAAAACAAATTCACTCTCCATGGAGTGATACATACACACACACACAGCTGCAGCCTCAGGGTCTTAGCCTTGGAAGTGCCTGCACCCCCACAGAGTGATCCCCTCCCAGCAGCAGCCTCGGGGTCTCAGCCTAGGAACCTTGTGAATCTCCACAAAGTGATCCCACACACACACACACACCTGCAGCCTTAGGGTCTCAGCCTCAGAAGCACCCATGCCCCTACAGAGTGATTCCCCGCCCCCCCCACACACACACCTATAGCGTCAAGGTCTCAGCCTCAGAAGTGCCTACAACCTGGGGGAGTGATCCTGCCCCACTGGCAACCTCAGGGAATCAGCCTCAGAACTTCCCTTGCCCCAAACCAAGTGATTGGAGGGGGGTGGATATTTGGGTGGTGCTGCCCAGCAAACCTCTCCCATTGAGTAGAAACTTCTGACTGGGTTAGGGAGGTTACAAACTGCAAAGGAAATGTTTGAGGTAGGGTTTCACATTGCAAGTAACTTACAACTAATTTCTGAAGGTAAATTGGGACATTGCAGTTACATTACTAGAGAGTACCCCGTGGTCAGGAGGTTGGGCTCTGCAGCAGCAGTGGCAGGCGCTCCCTACCCTGGCTCCTCAGCACTTTGGGCAGAGCTTGAGCCCACCCAGGAAGGCCTTTTCCCCTACAGTTTTCACCAAGGCAGGGAGATTTTGTAGACATAAATAAGAAGTGCCCATGCACAAGTCCTGAAGATGCCGGGGCCAGCAGAAATGACAAACAAATTGGGAAAAGAGCAAAACCAGAAACACCACTGATCCCAACATAGATCATCTTTTTCTTCAGATAATGCTGTGTTTCCCTCTTCTTCATCTTCTGGAAGTGAGACATATTTAAGTACTGATGATTCTATCAACAAAAAAGTTAAGGGAAAGAGAGGACAGAAAAGGAATAAAAGGAGAAAAGAAAGAAAGTCCAAAAGATGAAACATCAAGAAAAAGAAACAGAAGGAAAAAAGGAAGCAACAACCACATGATATCACCTTTCCAAGGTCTCATAAAATTCCTATTTAAGGAGTTTATTTTATGACACTTTTAGTTTGGGTTTACATTTTTACTGGTTTGTCAAGACCACGACAGGTACACTGTCCAATATGTTTTTTTAAAAAATATATTATATTGATTTTTTACAGAGAGAAGGGGAGAGGGATAGAGATCTAGAAACATCAGTGAGAGAGAAACATCGATCAGCTGCCTCCTGCACACTCTCCACTGGGTATGTGCCTACAACCAAGGTACATGCCTTTGACTGGAATCAAACCTGGTACACTTGAGTCCACAGGCCGACACTCCATCCACTGAGCCAAACTGGTTAGGGCTGTCCAATATGTTAAAGAAAAAAACCCTATCTAATAAAGAGGGAATATGTAGGGGAGGGCAGTTGGGGACAATAGAGCTGGCAAGGGAGCAGTTAGGTGTTGATCTGGCTGGCAGGAGAGTGGTTAGGGGGTGATCAGGCTGGCAAGCAGAAGCAGTTAGGGGCAATTAGGCAGACAGGAAGGTGAGCAGTTGGGAGCCAGCAGTCCTGGATTTTGAAAGGGATGTCCAACTGCCTGTTTAGGCTCAATATGGAATTGGGCCTAAATGGGCAGTTGGGTATCCCCCAAGGTGTCCCAGATTGGAGAGGGTGCAGGTTGGGCTGAGGGACACCCCACCGTGAGTGCACAAATTTCATGCACCAGGCCTCTAGTGCAACTACAACAGAGGCAGGCAGCAAATGAATTAAACTCCACATCATCACCAACTAATGGGTACTGAGTTCTCATCACACAGGGAACTCCTTTGGGGATTTTCTGCATAGTGGGGTGCTCTCAGGGGAGATTTAGTGCTTGGATTTGGCAATGTAAAAATATGTTCCCTGGTGGCTCTCCTGCTTCCCACTCCAAGCCTCTCCCCAATACACCCCATTACGTAAAGTTAGCCAGTGTTGTGGATCAGCATCCCATTATCTTAAGTCCTAGGCTGAGAGTGTACACTATATCTTCACGAAGGGCTCAAGAACACACAGTCCAAAAGCAGCTCGGTAGATAGAGGCTGTCTAGAGCATGTCCACCCCGTCGAAATGCAGGAGATTGTTATAAACCTGAAGGTGGCATACTGCTTCTGTAGGATTCTGGGGCTTGGTCTAAAGAAGCTATGTCAGTAAGTACAGAGTTCGAGGAGGCACATGGAGAGAATGCAACAGGCTGTGTGCAGGTGACATGGGGAGGAGCAATGACTGGAGCTGGGGTGGGAGCCCCAGGAGTTCAGAGAGCCACAGAGCATGTGTGGGAACCCTAGAGGACAAGGTAAACACCACCATCCTGGGGAAGTGCCACTTATGTTGCTGTGAACTGTGCCTTGCACGTACACAGCCTTGCATTGCTGTGTCACTACATCAACCAGGGCCAGGGCCACCAGGTGGGGTTAAAGACTCGCCTATTATCAGAGTGGGAGATGGAGCCAAGGTCTCACAAATCTCTATGGGACATGGGATGTTGTCTTCCCATTGGGTGCACAGCCACCTGAACAGGGTCAGGGTTCTGATATGGAGGAAAAAGGAAGATAACATGGAATGGCAGTCAACAACCCCGCTGCCAGGCCCAACTGTGGCAGCGAGCGCAGAAGAGGGCAGTCTGGAGATAACAACCCAAATAGCTTTGCAGGAAAAGGGGCAAGAGGCAGAAACAGAGGAGTCTGTGGGTTTCCAGGCAAAGATAAGGGCAAGAGCCAAGAGCTGCTTAGGAGGGCCTTTGTGTAATTCAAGAGGAAGTGGCACCTAGTGGTAAAGACATCATTTCCCATAGGTCCGGACCCCATAAGGAGCTAAAGCTCTGATGTGGACAGGGGAATTCAGTGGGGGCCACTGTCCCCATACCCTGTGCAGGAGGTTAGAAACAAAGGCCTGGAGAGCAGATGACCAAGCACACTAGGAGCCTATGTGTGCCCTCCACCCACCCCAGAGTTGGCCAGAGCAGTAATGGTGGGGAAACTTAGAGGAGGATGGGTAATCTCTTAGGCAAGAGATGGTCTGGGTGTGGGAGCCCGGCTGTAGAGTTAAACCTAACACTATGTTTCCCCACATTGTAGGTTCAGGCTGATCTTTGCTATAGACTTTTGTGGCACTTGACAAATAGACACTGTTGACACTGCCGTCAGCAGGGCTGCTCCATCCCTCCCAGGAAAGAGTTGCCTGCAAGATGTTTAAAGTGTCCTTACAGCCCCCACGTGTTGGTCAAAGCCAGGGTTTTTATTTAGCAGGTCCAAGGGCAGCCATGATCAAGACCTGCAGGCAGATGTTCTGGGAGCTGAGGAAGTTCTGACAGGAAAGGAAGCAGGAAGAACAAAGAATTGACAGGAAAGATTGGGGACAAGTTGACTCTGACAGCTCTTATTCTGCCTGGGAGGTGCCTGAGCCAACTCAAGCCAGCAGCCTGTCCTTCCTCGTTGCTCTGGAGAAGGTGGGGGGTTCTCATTCTTCCAGGACCTTATACAATGAGAGCATCATTATGGAATGGCAGTCTTCTTCTCACAATTGATGAAGGGCCTGGATATCAGCACTCAGTAGTTGTGTGCATGGAGGGGGAACCGTGCTCAGTGCTGTTAGATAACTAGAAGCCCAGAGAGATGCATACTCAGTTTTGTCATTCTCAGATATCGCCAGCCCAGGCACCAGCTACAAACTAAATGTCTGTGTCTCCCCAAATTCATTTGCTGAGGTCCTAACCCCAGCAAATGTGGGGTGGTATTAGGGGGTGATTAGGCACTGAGGGTGAGAGATAGAAGATTTGAGGACAGAAACAGGGGTCACAAAGGAGAGTAGATGCCAAGGTGCTGGCTTTGAAGGTGGAGAAGGGGCCACAGGCCAAGGAAATGGGCTTCCAGAGCTTGGAAAGGGTAGGGGATGAATTCTCTACTCAGAGCTTTCAGAAAGTATAGCCCTGCCAACAACTTGACTTGAGCCCTTATGCCTGATTTTGGAATTGTGACCTCCAGAACTGTAAAATAGCACTGTTGTACTGTTGTAAGTCATGGAATCAGTGGTCACTGTCACAGCTGCCATAGGAAACTAAGGCAGCAATGGCAATGTCCACACCGGTTAACACATTTGAAGAACTCACTCCATACTTGATACATTTCTGAGCCAGACAAGTTACTCCTCAGCAACCCTATGGGGTAGGTCCCGCTATGAGCATCTCTGCTTTGCTATGGAAAACCTGAGGTTCTGAGAGAGAAAGTAACATGCCCTAGGTCGCATCTCTTCTACACAGTGGCCCAACCCCCATGGCCTCCAGAATATGCAATGACAGTTCACAAGGATCAAGGTTTCTTAGTACAGGATGTGGTGGGAAACTTGACACACTCCCCCCAGACCAGAATAGACCTTACAGCCTCCACAGAACAGTCTAGAGAAGACCACATGTCCACTGCGGCCAGATTCAGCCCCAGGGTCAGGGATAGAGGCTGGAGGAGATGGACATGCAGCTCTTGGGAACAGACAGAAGGTGCTCATCTCAGAGTGAAGGTGATTCTGTCTCTTCATTGTGTTTAGAATCATGGCACCCACAGGCCCAGTGTGAGAAGGGCTTTAGAATGTGTTAGAATGTAGAGAAATTCAATATCACTTGCTGAACTAGTTAAGAAAAAACTGCAAAAAGTCTACAACAGTATGCTTGAGAAACCCAATATCTTGACAATCAGTATATTTGTCCCAAACAAAAGGATTGCCACATACGGTGCTGGATGTTGCATAAGTGTTGACTCGCTTAAGGAAACCTGTGCTTTCTTTTCCTGAATCAGTGTTATCCAGAAGTGTCCGATAAGAACTTTTTGTTTATTGTAGTTGATCTCACACTCACCAAAAGTAGGATTTCACCAAATAAAATTATACTTGGCTGGGAGATGTAAGTAGAGAAGGAAAGCTAATAGGGTTTGTGTCCACTTAACTGTCATCTTTGCTACGACAGGGATTCTGAACCCCCAGTTGTGTTGCTCTCTCCCTCTTCTGAAGTTCTGAAATTCCACTTAACTTGTCACTGTATTGCACACCTCTTCAGTACAAGCATGGAACCCGAGCTATCTGGGCACCCATCCTGGTGGGCTTCCTGGCTTGTACCCGCTTTAAAGCAGGGTCTGTGCTTCCTGAAAAGGAACCACCTCAGCATCTCACTGGCACTGCAGCCAGGGTGGGGGCTTAGGAAGCATTGTTGCTGAGTCAATGAACAAGAAATACAAGTAGTGACACTGGACAGCAATCTGTCACTTACTCTGTGGTTGTTGTCGAAGGTTTTTAATCATGCATTTTTGGTTTTCAGGATTCTCGTCACAGTCCGTGGGATGGAGATTTTTCTAGGGAACTGCCTGAGATTCTGAAATAAGGAGCTGGTCTGCAGATATCTGGCATGCGTGTGGTGTCAGCACTAAAGCACCTCCCAGACAGCTGCAAGGACTTCATACAATGCTTACCATAATTTTGGTGAAAAAAAAGGGAACAAGGAGAGGATCAGTCAGCTTGAAATAAATGACCTGCTGTTTTAATCTCAATTTAAACACGAAACAAAAGCTCCATACATGTTTAGCAAACCTAATGGGAGATGGACTTCATCTGAGTTTGAATAAGACTGTGAAGAGACACGTTGATGTGAATCATAGCCAAACCACGTGAGCACCGCCCTCCCTCGTGATGCAGAAGCACGTGAGGGGCACATCGAGGCCACGGAGCACGCGAGCCAGGTCTATTCTGGGATTAACGGGAACTACCCCTCATGAGCACTGAGAACCAGCTCACCCACTTCTCTGTCCAGCTAACTATTTTCAGTCCTTTATAAAAGATTGTGTTTTTATTACTCTAACAAATGCTCCAATTTACAGAAAATCATAACTCAAATCCATCTGGACCTGAGCCCATTTCTCACAAGGAAAAATAATGGCAAACAGGCCTCGTGACCAGGGTTGTGCAAGAGGAATGACTTCACAAGGAAGCGTGGCCGAGCTCTGAGTCTGCAGCGCGGCAAAGGAATTCGCTTACAAATCCTGCCATAAATGCTCTTTACAATAATGTCAAGTGGCCTAAGTGCTCGTTCAGAATGAATTGACTCCAACTAGGAAACTGCCAGTGGGGCGAAACCATATATGTATATATAAATATAGGAAAAGAGCCCTCCACAGCCAGTGTGTTGATAGGATCTGGTGTGTGTGTGTGTGTGTGTGTGTGTGTGTGTGTGTGTGTGTTTCAGAGCACGCACACAAAATAAGATTTAAACATAAGACCCAATGGGCAAACTGCCTTTAGTTCACTGAGGAAAGTAAATGACTCTGGGACAATCAGCCCTGTCTGGAGCCTTGGTAAGACTGGTGGTTGGGATGGAAGTGAGTCAGGATATGCTGGGTTGGGGCAAGCAGGCAGGCTCTATTAAGAAATCCATTCATTCATCTGGGTTATTGGCATAACCTACCCAAGGAAAGACACACAGTTGTCACATTGTTTTCTTCTCCTCACAGATTTTCTGCAAGTTGGTCTTGGACGAAGAAGCTGATGGCCACCTCCCCCACCCACCCACCCACCCACCCAGGAGGGGGTTACACAGACAATGAGAGGGACAGGTTCTGGAATGTTCCAAAGGGTAGCTGGGGCTCATGGGCTCTCCTCCTGGGAGGTTTCTGTGTGCAGTGAACGAATGCATCATTGTAGCCCAACATACTTGTTAGCTATTTTCCTTTCCTGAATTAAAAAATTGAATCATATACTCAGCTTAGTTTCTGAAGCTGCGAAGTTTATTACAGCGTATCGACCGTGTGTATACACGTCAGGACTGAGCTGCAGCCGCCGCTCTCTGGCTGGAACATTGAATTAGGAGGCAGCGCCCGGCCGCGCGCGGGGGACTCCAGCAGCGCTACAGGTAGCAGAAGTCTCCTCCAATTAGACATAATCATCACTCACAGTCAATAATTGTGCTAAAGGCTGCTTTCAAATCTGTGAGGATTCGCATTTAATGTACTGATTCAGCTTGTCGGAGCCAAATTCGCTGTGCACTGAAACCAAAGCCATTTCGTTCTTGCCTACGGCCCTTCTGGCAGCTCGTCTAGTGCTCGCGCTGTAAGGACGACGAGATACAATTTAATCTGAGACATCTGTGCACAGACAGGACCTTCTCCTTAACCGAGGAGACGGAGGATGGCTAAGCCCTAGTGTTATGTGAAGAGCCAGGCCTTATCTCACCCCTGAAAAATAAAGCATTTAAGATAGAGTAAAAAGCCAAATAAAAAAAAATGCTTTCCTCCCTGGGTTTATGAAAGCGCACTGCAGCTCCTCACAGCTCCCCTGCTCCGAAGGCAGAAAGCACTTGAGCTGTGATCCCAGGATTAACCATTTAAGGATATTACACTTATCACTAGCTGCAGCTGACGGAGGAGATCTTTATTAAGTATGAAAGGGAAATGGTTCATTCTTTGTGAGTTTGCAGAAATATTGAAATGCCTTTATGCACGGTTCTGGCCTTGCTGTGGTCCTAAAAAATGGCTATAATAGTCCTCGTCTATTTCATGCCTCTTCCAATGGGCCTCGCCCTTTACCGGGTCTGAAAGATGAGACTCTCCTGTTCATCACGCAGCATTGTCTGCAGCACTGGGGCTGTCCAGCTGCTGATGCCCAAGTGGCTCCTCTGCCAGGCTGTTCCCGAGATCTATGACTAAATCTGCAGTTAGTCCAAACAGGCCCTGTTGTGGAATCGCCACTCTTGTTAGTGCATGAAGCATTGTTTGCTTTGTTTTCAAAAATGATGTGATCATAGAAACACTTAAAATCACACACACAATGGCACACTTTGTGTGGCTTTGGAACTTTGTCTACTATTTTATAAAAGGGAATTTGGACAGATTTTGAAAATTTAGGTCATCCTCAAACTAAAAAGTCTGCAGGACAAAGCAAACAGCAGGCTGCTCAGTAGATAAGCCCGTGCCTGGGCTGGATCAACAGTGTCCTGTGGCTGGAAGGCCTATGGTCTGAGGACACAACACTGGCCAGGGCACCTGTGGCTGGGAGAGCTGGGGGGATAAGGAGGGACAGACACTCGGTTTTCTGGTTTTCAGGCGCATCCACACAATCCTAGTTTGCATGATCTAGGGCGAGAGCCTGGCAGAGGGTTCCCACTGGCCATTTTTAAATTTGAATTCTTTGTTTCACCCAGCAGGGCATCAACACAGATGAGCAAAGATACACATAGCAACAAATTCTCCTGCTAATATGGCAGGAGCAAAAAACCTGTGTGGAAAACGATGGTGAGCCATGGGAGCAGCAATCCAATATCCTAAAGGAGCCTGGGCAGGAGGGAGGTGGGCAGAGTAGGGGACTTGAGACCCTGCTGTATGAAGGAAGTGGTGTGATGGATCCAGTCTCTTCTGGCATCACCCCTACTGCTATCACTAGTAGACATTGCAGTCCTAAGGCTACCTTGCCAGGTTCCAGCTGATATTTTCATAGAAACTCCCATGCCTCGTCTCATTGACTGTTCCGGACAATATGTGAAGAGTGACAGTCATTGTCCCCAGTTCACAGACTGGTAAACTGAGGCTCACACAGGTCAGACAGCATCTTCCAGGTGATAAGTGGGTGCAGGACTGTATTCAAACCGGAGAGTTCAGTACACAATATGATGGGATGGAAAGAAGCAGCTTTAAGGGACTCCAAGTCTTCTCCTAATGCTCTTGGCAAGAGTACAAAATGGCAAACAGTGGTCCTCAATGCTGGTGTCCAGCCACTAGTGCAGCCAAATCCAAGATTCAAATGTGCAAATGCTTCCACCATCCTATGACCACCCACCCAACACATGAAACACACATGCACACACACTGACACTCACAGTGTCCACACCACCCACACCACACACTGCTCATCTTCTCCAGGCGCCCACAGCTCCCAGCTACCTCCTCCATGAGTGACGGATCCCTTCCCCCAAGAGGGCACTGCTTTGCACTCCTTCCCTCCAGCACATGAAGGACCTGGCTGCCCAGGCCTGATCGCCCTTTCTCAGATGCTACCTGCCCCCTGGCCACTGTGGTGCCCCAACCCCTACTGTCTCTGCTTTGTGTCACCAAAGGAGGGCACCCACCCACTCCGCTCGTGTGCTATCCCTGGGACAAGGGAAGTCCATCCTCCTGAGACACACAGTCCTGCATCTGAGCGCACTCCCTTCTCCCACTCACATCTCATGCCAAACCAACGTTCCGCCCCCAGCTCCATAAAGGCCAGCACCAGAAGTGAGAGCCGGAGAATCTGAAGTTCCCAGAAAGTGTGATTTATACCCAGCCAGCCCTGGCCCCATCACTTATGGGTTTCTGGACTACTAATTTTTACTGCAGGGCTCGTTTTGGTCTTTAGTTGCTCATTTTAAGAGCTAGTGACAGTTGTTGCAAGGCAGCTCATGGAAAGGATCACTCCAACTTCATTATTAACTTCATTTTTCTTAATATGGGTTTTATTAATCCAGCAATAACGTGCAATCTTCAGACAATTTACTGAGCAGTTAATGAGCAGCTGGGGAAGCTGCATTCTCGCAAGTAAAGCTAGTGGCCCTGAACACTGCATCCAGCCCCAGATCTAAAACAGCCAGCACATTGAACAATTCCCACCAAATGCATAGGATGGGTTTCACAATCGTTCCCTTTGAGTTTTCTACATTTCTGACCAATGAAATCATGTCAGGTAAAAGCAAGACAGAAGCAGACTCCTAGAAGAGCCTGAAAACATGTTTTTTGTTTGTTTGTTTGTTTGTTTGTTTGTTTGTTTTTACTAGTCACAACCATCTCTCCATATATTGCAACCGAGATACTATTTTTTTTTCCTAAATATGTAGAGCCTAATGCACAAAATTTGTGCAAGGGAGTCAGCCCCCACCACTGCAGCTTTCTCTGGAAGGTTGTCCAGAAGGTCTTTCAGAAGGATGTCTGGTATAATTAGAATATTGTGCTTTTATTATTATAGATTATTATTGATGAGAGAAATAGAAATGCAAAAATTTGTGCATGTATACCTCCAGGTACTTGCACAGATCACATAGATATAGACACACTCCCCCAGCTTAGAAAATGCTGGGCTTAGAATTGAGAGCTGAAGGTTAAAATAGTGTTGCTCAGTAGTTGAGCATCGACCTATGAATCAGGAGGTCACAGTTTGATTTCCAGTTAGGGCATATGCCTCGGATGCCGCTCAATCCCCAGTAGGGAGCGTATAGGAGGCAGCGGATCAATGATTCTCATCATTGATGTTTCTATCTCTCTTTCTCTCCCTTCCTCTCTGAAATTAATACTATCTTTTTAAAAAATAAAACAAAACAGAGCTTTGTGTTAAAACAGATGACACCCAATTCCCAGCGATGGCTGAGCAACGTGCTGGGTGTAGATGATGATGGCGAAAGCTACCCACAAAGGGATCTTAGCAAAGGAAGCAAAGCCATTGGGCCGTAAGAGTAGGCTGTTCACTCTTCACCAACCTGTTCACTCCTACAGAGACACCTGTGAATGAATGGAACCACGAAAACACAACAGTCACAATACAATATATCACACTTCAAACATCATAAATTTACTAGTAGGCAGAGTTTCCTGCCAGGCGCCCAGCTTTTACAAGAAAAACCTATTTTCCTTGTAGACTCTGCGAAGTGATGAGCAGATGTGCATCCTCATTACAAAAATAAAGCTTGGGGCTGGCGGGGCCCTGATTGTCGCTTTGTGAGCAGATTGGTTTCGGTCTGCATTGGCCCACTTGATGCCAAAACAACCAAACCAGCTATGAGATGTTATGTCACCCTGGCAGGTGTTTGCATGTCAGTGGAAAGAAAGAGCTTTGGAGTCAGCCCATTGAGATCAAGGGCCACCCCTGCACTGGGGGCCCGGAGGCCTACACTGCGTGTGCCTGCCTCTGAAAGGCGAAGGATCCCGGGATGCTGCTGTCCCCTTGGAGGGAGGGAGGCTCTGATGTACTCAGGACATGACAGTCAGCCAATAAGTGCTAGTTGTCACCCTCTTTATCAGGGAGAGACACAAACTGAGCCTGTCCCACACCAGTCTGTCTGCAAAATGAAGCAACTTGCCCCCAAACGCAGAAGATCAAATTTGGAAAATGGTGCCATGAAAGCACCTTATGTGGAACTGAAAAAATAAAGCCCACAGCTTTGGATTCTTGGGTACATCACCATGGGCCAATACAGTCAGAATTAAAACTGACAGGATAGATTAGAGGATCTCTAATGCCCAGGTCCAAATACAGCAGGGTAAAAATGGCTACTGCTTGCCCAGCTCCTCACCTCCTCAGAAAACCTATAGGAACCTCATTTACTCTGGAAACCAGTGGCAAGCACCTGGAGGCCAGCTGACCCATGGTGGTGCCCACCTTCAAACCCTGGTCCATGTCTGCCCTCAGCCAGACAGCAGGCCAGCCCATGTTCCTCCAAAAATAGGGTGTCCCATAAAAATGTGTACACACACTTCGAGCAAGTATGAAGTCAGTGTTTATTACAATACATTTCATGTTCAAAATTGAGCTATCAGCTGTTCCAGTTTGTGTACATTTTGGCAGGACACCCTGTATATTAGGGGACTTCTCGCTCAGGAAGAAAAGGAACATCAATCTTCCCAAAATAGAAAACATTGCCACCTTTCCAAAATCACATTCACAGGAGCTTCGAGTCCAGGACACACACATGGCATACATGTGATAAGTTTGGAGTATAAATAAATCAATTCATGGAAGGGTAGATTGATTTTTGTATATATATTATTGAGCCCTACACGGTTCTCATTCTACTTGGAAAAGTTTAAGGACTGGCCCTGTGGCACCCTCCATAGTTTGACTGGGTGGTGGCTTCAGTGACTGCAGGGCCTCTGGGGCTTCTTGGCGGCCAACAGGCCATCTGAGTGAGCGTGTCTCAGTCATTCGGGTGTTTGCTGCTCTTTCTCTTATCAAAGGAGCCAATATCACATTAGCTTTATTTCCATGCATTTTACTTCAAATCTCTGTTTTCAAGATTAATTTCTTTATTAATAGTTTACTTCGTTTTTTATACGGGAGCCCTCCTGTGGTGAAAATAGTCCCTGTAAGACGGCAGGTGTGAGCTGCACGCTGAGGCCTGCTTGCTATTTCACATGTGAGATGCTAAGATGATCTCTTCAGATAAATTCTCTGAGCTATTTTTTCCTGTCAGCATCTCAACGTAAATAATATTTGAGTACAGTGTCTCATTGTGGTTGAATTTGCTGACCTAGTATATGAAAGTATTTTGAATACGGCAGTATGGAGGGAAGATACTGCTTTCTAGGAAGGAAAATCCTACTTTACTTTTACAGGAATAAAGAATTTGCAAAATCCCCTGGGTAAACATAAGCTTTTAGGGCTAAAGTTATTTCTTCGGTTGGGAATGTGCAAAGACATAAAACTTACTGAATCATTGCATTTTTTGGTCTAAGTCTCCATTGTATCCATGTGTCTGTCTTATTTTGAAAGCACTATTGCTTGACCACTGTCTACATGTGTAATAAATATTTTTTCTTTTATATTTTAGGACATTAACTTTGTCTAGAATGTGACTGATAATTTTGAGGATTGTGGCAATTTTTCCATCATATGACATTGCTGGTTTAGTTTGTAGAAGATTTTGACAATAAGGGTTGAACTGGTTGATAAAAACAGAAAATGAGAAGATAATGAGATAAACATGGACATTTGGAAATCAGAGTCATGGAACAGGAAGCCATTAAAAGACCAAAAGCCATTCTCACCAACATACTCACTTCAAGAAAAATGTTTTAATTAAGGAAATGCATATGAATATTTTATTTAAGTCCTCTAATTGCTAAAAACATTGAAAATTACCATCTAAATGAATAATTTGTTAAGAATAGTGACATCCATTCATATTTATGAAGTGATTAAATGTAGTTTTTCCAACCCAGAAAAAAAAAAGAATGGCTAGAAGAATTTTGACAAAGAAAAGGGTCACCATTCACAGCCCAGGTGAAAAGCTGGCTGCAGAATCGCACTGTGGGGTCAGGAATGTCAGTGTAGAAATATTAAGCCTCGTTCTGGGCTGTGTCGGTAGCTGCACTATGGTTGAACAGCTAATTTCCATGACCCCCGTATCAGCACCCGTACATCACCCATCCCTGGGAGCCGAGAGCACCGACCTTTGGGTTAACTCTAATTGGAGCCTTCTCTAATTAGGGAAAGTATCAGCTGACTTTAATATGCAACAAGATCATTATCATTAGGTCAGCACTAACTAATTGATGTTTGTGTAGCCTAAGATTGTGGATTACAATACATTCAGTTTAGCAAGACAAACTAGGCTGACCTGGGAAACAAAATTGCATCATTTAGGGTGTTGCTGCATGTAATATCAGGGCTTATCTACAGGACTTCTGTGGTTTAAGAACCAGCGATGATAGAGCTGAGGTTTTGTACAGCCAACCTCTGGCATCTGCCATTAGGTAACACTAGATGAGCAACCAGATCTGAGATACACACTCCCATGCTATGAAACATTTGTGTTTTCAGAAAGCTCTCAGGGATGATAACACCGTTAAGCATGCATCTTGTTTTGATTCTTCAGCACATTTTTGCATGGCAGGTAGCTATGTAATCAGTGCTTCAAATCTGAAATTGTCAGATAAAAATTGTTAACTGTGCTCTCTCAGTTGAGGTCAAATTTCTAGCTTGTCATTTATTAACGTTTGAGTGCAAGTTGAGTTTCTTTTATTGACATTCAATGTGGAAACCTGTTGAGTCTGTGAAAGAGGAAAAAATGTAAGTTTGACTAGGATTATCTTGACACTCCTCTGCCCAGAAGAGGAGAGAACAATGCTGGTGGGTGTGGGAACCAGGGACGATTATTGATTTGGTAGTGACAACATCATGGCAGTTACAAAAAATAAATAACTGACATTTGTTTTTGTAATTTTAAGGAGAGGGTTTTGACCTTAGTGGTCATTTTGTACTGTTGAATTCCCTGCTCTGCTTACCCATCATGGTTCCTCCATCCCCAGAAGACTTGGAAACATTTCTCAATAAGATGTTCATTCAGTGTATATTAAGTGGGAGCTTACTATAAATGGGCTGCAGAAGCACAGTGGAGATGAAACAGACACTGCTGTGTCCTCACAAAACCTCAGCCTTAAGGAGATGACAGATATTGCACAAGTCACATGATGGAATGCAATGATATTAGGCTCCAGGAAATTCTGGATCCAGTGAGCACAGGAATGTGAGGATATTCCCTCATGAAGAAAGTAGTGGGAGGTCTCACTGAGGAGCAGGTCTTTGAAGTGAAATCTGAAGAGTAGTGGGGAGCCAGCAGAAAGAGAGGGAAATGTCAATGTGAGGTGGGGGTGCTCCAGGATGAGCCCACATTCATTTGCTCAACTCTGATCTCTCACCAAAGCTTTAGACTTAAAAACCCTGACCTTCACAGACACCTCCATTGGATTCCTAATGGAAACTCAAAGCTTAGCATGTTCAAAATAGGTCACTGAGTTCTCATTCCATGAGAGCCCTCCATTCTGCTGATGGGTAAAGCAATGACTCTTGGGATCATCCTTTTCAACTCCTCCCAAACTCAACCCATCAGCAAGTCCTGTCGGGTCTTCCTTCAACATGTGTCACACCCTGTCTCTTCCTTTCTATGGGCCTCTACCCCTGCCCACACCCTGCACCTCTCATATAGGCTGCTATTAGTTCATCCTGTTGGTCTCCATCATTCATAATAGAGCAGTCAGAATCATCTTTTGAAAGTCAATTAGTTCCTATGACCTCTCCGATGATAATATCTCCTAGGCCTCTACACACCTTTTATAATGACAGCCCTGGGTGCTGCAGAGATGTAGAGCCTGGGAGCCCCCATACATTGCTGGAGAAATACAAAATGGAGCAACCACTTTGGAAGAAAGTTTGGTGTTTTCCTAAAAACTAAATATGCTCTTACCATACAATCCAGCAATCGCACTCCTTGGTATTTACCCAAGTCAAGTTGGAAATGTATGACCATGCTAAAACTTGTACATGGGTATTTATAGCACCTTTATCTATAACTAGAGGCCTGGTGCACGGATTTGTGCACTGATGGGGTCCCTCAGGTATTGGGCCGAAACTAGTAGTCCAATACCCCCTATCACTCCTGCCTGCCATTCCCATTCATCCCAGCCCCATTGCACCTGCTGCGGGCTTGGGCCCAGTCAGTCTGAATCAGGAGAGGCTCACACAGTCACAATGGCACTCCCCAGCTATGAGCCCTGTGTTTGGCACCTATCAGTCAGCTGAGGAGTGTTCCCACTGTGGGAGTGCACAGACCACCAAGGCATAGCTCCTGTATTGAACATCTGCTCCCTGGTGGTCAGTGTGCATCATAGCAACCGGTCATTCAGTTGTTTGGTCATTAAGTCACTTAGGCTTTTATATATATAGAGAGAGAGAGAGTCCCACAATTATGGAAGGATGAGATGTCCTTAAATAGGTGAGTGGGTAAATAAATTGGTATATCCATGTTATGGAATATTATTCAGTGATTAAAAAGAACTATGAAGCTACACAAAGACATGAAAGAAGCTTAAACTCATATTGCTAGGTGAAAGAGGCCAATCTGAAAAGCTACATACTGTATGACACTCTGGAAAAGGCAAAATGACAAAGAGATCAGTGGTTGCCATGGGTTGGGGAAAAGGAGGGAGTAATGCATGGGTGGAGCACAGGAGATTTCTAGAGTGTTTTTAGGGCATTAGAAACTATTTTGCATGATACTACAATGATAGATACATGTCATTACACATTTTCCAAACCCATAGACTGTGCAACATAGAATGAACCCTCATGTAAACTATGGAACTCGGTTAATAATATGGTTCATCAATAGTCATAAATGTACCACACTAAGACAAGATGTCAGTTGTAGGGAAAACTGTGTGTGTGTGTGTGTGTGTGTGTGTGTGTGTGTGTGTGTAATGGAAAATATGAGAGCTTGGATCAGGTTGGTTCTTAGGGAACCCATCGAAGTTCAAGTTGACTCCTCCTTCAAGCACTGAAGGAAGGCCTCTCAGGGCAATGACTTCTGGGAAGTGAGGTTTAGAGGCTGAGTCCTCTGGAGGTGGACTTCTGCTGGTGGGGAGTTCCCAGCTGTGGCCACTCGCTCCACCCCACAGCTTTCCTAACTGTTCTGTGGGTGAGACTACCCGTCTTTCCAGAGGACAAAGTCAGCTCACAGGCTTCAACAACTCACTTGGGCTCACACACCAAGAAAGAGAATGTCAAGTGTGTGCACTGGTTTGATGGATTTTCCAACCCACGTAATTATTTAGAGCTAATTATTTTTCAAGTAAAATAAAAATATATTCTAAGGATGGTGGATCTGCTTAGAGAGGGAAATGACTGTACTCACCCACCTTAGTGAAGTTATGTTAATAAGCAACAGAGTGAAGCTGGCCACTTGTGCCAACTTGTGCTTCTTTGGCCTCAGTTCCTAGAAGCTAAGAGTAAGGTGGAAGGAGAAAAAAAGAACTCTGAAACCATGGAAATGTGGACTAGAGACAAAGAGACAACTGTCTTAACACATGAGTTACCCATTACTAGAGAGATTCACCATGGGAGCTGGTAAAATGTTCTTTTCAAACAGCAATTTAAAAGTAGATTTGAAGTTTGAGTGTAAAATAGGAATAGAAAGGGGGAGAGACTGTGAGAGAGAGC
Source organism: Murina feae (assembly GCA_004026665.1). Lineage (NCBI taxonomy): Eukaryota > Metazoa > Chordata > Mammalia > Chiroptera > Vespertilionidae > Murina > Murina feae. Next base: position 78,073 of record PVJC01000069.1, on the reverse strand, counting down.
TGTTGAGAAGAGAGAGGGAGATTGACAAAATGGAGAGAGAGAGAGAAAGGAAGAGGGAGAGAGACAGGACAGGGGAGTGGGCTGGGCCAACAGGGCAGGGAGTAACTAGGCTCTGTTGCCATTTCTGACCTTGTGACTTGTCAGTGGAAATTCCTGGCAGCTAGTGTCATCCAGCAAATATGCATTGGTTTGTGTTCAGATGACATCACATTCTCTGATTGATCCCCAATACAGGAAACAGAGCCTTCACTGCAGAACCCTGAGGGGAGCACCCTGATAGAGGGACCCTGCCACCTCATCTCACGTATTACCCTGAGGGGCGTGTTTCACGGTCACAAGTTCCACTACATGTCCACTGGGCAGCATTTAAGCCTCAGCAGAGGCATGGGGAGCCTGGGTCATTGTCAGGAGAGTCTGGGTTTCTGAGGAGTCCCCACTCACCCTAGACAATCCATCCTGCCGTCAGCTCCAGCCATGGGGCTTTCACAACACAGGGCACCGAAAGGCAGTTTTTTGGTGCAAACACTCTTGCTTGCTGCCTGTTGATACTTGCCCTTCCCATCTGAAAACATTACTAAATCCGTGCAAAGGTGCAGGACATAAAGGGCTCAATTGTTCTGTCCGCCAACAGCACCGCATTGTCTCTGAGCGTGCGTGGGCCTGGCAGGCTCACACTGCCGGGCCATCAGACCATCACCCAGCACTGGTCTGGCGATGAGTCACCAAAGCCAGGGAGGCCTCCAGACTCAGCCAGTTTTGTTAAGGTTTGCGCAGGGCACTCCTCTTATTGAGCTCGGACTCCTTTCTTTGGAGGGTGGGTAGTTGTTACACATGCTCATAGTGATTTACTGTTATTGATGGCAACATACACTAGGAAAGTTTGCCAAAGGGTGTCAGTGGTTCAGATATGAACATAAAGATGATAAACGAGGCCCTCTCCCCACCAGGTTGTTCCCTCTGTTGATTCTTTCCCCTTGTTTCACTCAGTGCAGAGGAGGAGGTGCGCCATCGCCCCAAGTGATCCCTGCATTCCTGTCTGGTGAGCAGGCGCTCGAGGTGTTCTTAGACAGGTACGCCATGCCAGGCAGTAATCTGGGGGCGATTTACAAAGACCCGGGCTCAGATTTCAAAGAGCAGTGCAGACACCCACGCCCAGCATGCTTTGCATTGCTGCGTTCATGGCTCAGACAATTCAGCATTTTCTTCTCTTAATGAGTGTCTCCCCTTTTTAACTCACTGTCCTGGACAAACGAAGCACCAGCTATTTTCTTGACATGATAACACTCCTCTTTTCTTTAGTAATCAACTTCTTGACCCCTTTACTGACAGGACCTGCTCACTGTAGGCTCGACACAGAACAAATGCACCAGTGGCACCGATGGCAAGGACAGAGGATGCAGCTGCCATACATGAACAAGGTTGAACCCTAAGAGAAAACACAGCTCCCCGCAGCAGAATTGCCCAATGACCTACTTGCAAAAAGGCCTTTCAGCCCAACATGAGGCTTTGAGGCAAACAGAAGCTGAACATGTGCTAATGACACCCTGTTTGCTTATCTAATGATATTAAGAAGCCAGCCTGTTCCATTTACTCTACATATGATTGCTTAAGTCTGCAGGATGACTCAAAGCAGAATTTAACCCTTTAAACCTGGGGGAGGTTGTAAGAGAGACTTGAGTTTTATATTTGAAAGTACACGTAGATATATCTTCCCAGTCCCCTGGTTCCATATATAAGGAAACAGACCCAGGGAAGTTCAGCATCTATTCTAGGGCCAGAAAGTGAATAAATGACAGCACTAGGGAGCAGTGACTGCAAGCAGATGGAACATGCCATTCCTGTTTTTTTTCAGTGACAGGAAAAACCTCCTTATGTGTGGAGTGATGGTGACTTTCATTTCCAGAGTTTTGTATCATCCTATGTTCATCCCCTTGCCTCCTGGAGAAGACAGGGTTCTTCTTCTGCACCTGCCAGTGAGGAGGCTGAAGCTTGGAGTGGGGAGTGGCTCATTGGAAGTCTGTCCGCTCGCGGGGAGGGTCTGTTCTCAGCCCCAGGTCTCAGAACACACCGGAGGAGGTAACCTGTTTCTGAGGCAGAATCACTCCTGTTGTAACAGGGTACCTGTGATTTGTTTGAGTCAGGATGGTAACACATGCAGACACCGAATGACTGCCATGAGGAACACGGTTTACAGCCACAGATCCCTGCACCCAGAAGGTACAGTGAGCCACATGGGGGCACGCAGTGAATCACCCAGCAGTCAGGAGTCAGAGGCAGGGAGAGGAAAATGTGGGCAAGACCCTTTCTGGTGTTTCCATGGGAGGGAACAGAGGAGGCAGGGCGAGCAGGCTGAGAATCAGCTGCTGTGAGTAATTTCAGGGACTCCAGAGCACAGGGCTGTTTGTCTGGTACCTGTCCCAGGGTGATTAAGGAGGTGGGATGATGGCTCCAGGCTGGACTCAGAGCTCAAGGTGGTGTTTGGGTGTGAGCTCTGAATCAATCGGTTTGCATGTGCAGGTTTTACTCACATCAAGGAGAGAGATTTCAGGAGAAAGCCATTGGCTGACCAATTGGCTTACACCTTGATCCAGCCTTCAGAATCGTGAGAAAATAAGTATCTGCTGTTTAAGTCACCCAGTCTGTGGGACTTTGCTTTGGCAGCCTGAGCAAACTAATATAAAATATAAGGTGACTTAGTCATGAAAGTGAAATCCCATCATACAGGTTCTGACTGCACTCCAAGGGAGGGATTGTTTGGGGCACATACAGCAAGAAGCACAAATCTCAGGGAACCCTTGCCTCATCATCCACGTATCGGTGGGCTGTGATATTTGACCACACTCTCCTGTTTCTTCAAAATGTCTATCTTAGTTCATCGAAAGCTTCTTCTCTCCCTTCCCCCTTCCAGCCTTGTGGAAATTTGGCCATCAGCTTCTCGCCATCAGGATATGCACAGATGTACTTGTATGCCAATGGTCACTGTAACCAATCAGCACTTGAGGCAGAGATTTCAAGAGAATTCTATTATGCATCCCAGTGTTGGAAACAAATGCCTCTGCTGAGTATAGAGATGGACAATGGCGCTCACTGCTTGGAGAGAAAGCCCAGTGTCTGTGGGGTTTCATAGGTTGCAAAATTAAGGTATACAATGATTAAGCAACACATTGCAAGGCCATGTAGTCAGGTGGAAAGACTGTAAAAGAGAAGATGCAATCTCCATAGCAGCGTGGCTCACAATGGAAGCAGCAGACAGCCACTGTCCCCAGTATTCATCAGCTCAGCAAGCACGCCAAGGGCAGGTGACACTAATGCAGAACACAGTGCCTTCCCCAAGACATATACCAGTGAGTGAGACTCCACACACATTGGAAAGTGGGAAATAGCCCACCCATACCTCTAACCACAACACTCAACAATACCTTCTGTGATGGCCAGGCGTCCCTCAACCACACAAATGCCAGATCTGTCTGTGGACTTGTGGGTCATTGAGCAACAACAGGGAGAAAGCCTCTCCTGGAACAGTGACGAGGACTAGCTCCCCTGCTACCCCTCCTGGCACCATAGGGACCCTCAGGTCCTCCACACTACAGGGCTGCATGGGTGGGTATCAGCTGATGTGTGTCAGAGAAAAGTGTTGCTCTTGACCAGTAGTTGTCTGGCTACAAACCAGTGTTCCCCATGGATAATTTGCTTTCTGGCATCTACTGCAAGGCCCCTAAGCAGCCAATCTGTTCTAAGGCACAGGATCAAGGGCTTCTCCAAGTCTATCCTTTTATGGTCCCTAGAGTGATAGCTTTGAAACATCAGTATCTAGATAATCTCTAAGAGGACACCTTGGCCAAGAGATAGTCAGTGGGGACCCCAAAATGAACTGGGGGCGGGAAGCAGGCACTGCTTAGGTGGAGCCTCACCTGCAAGAGTGGACGGATCTCTGGACAGCCGGCTCTGCTCCTGGGTCCTGTGCTGAAGCTGGCCATACCAGGCTCCGCCCAAGACTCTCTACAGCCAGAGCTGAGTGAGCAGGTCCATGTCTTGCCCAGCCCTCAGACACTCTAGAGGGTCCAGAGTGATCTACAGCAGCATCGTCCTCCATGGAAACCCAGGGCTCCATGCAGACAGTGAGTTATCGCTGCTGTGGGACCCTCCGGAGCATTCTGATGACTGAGATTAAGAAACGCCTCTGGTCATGTACATACATAGTACTGGCTGGTAGGAGAGATAAGCATGAAGATTTATCTCCAGGTGTGGGCATAGCACATCCACTGGGCACTTGTTCAGTGCACTCAGATACCAGGGAGATAACAGCTCTGGAAGAAGATCCCTATATCCTCTCCCTGCTGCGAAGCAATGGCAGTTGGAGCTGGGTCTCCTTAGTCCGGTGGCTTGTTCAGGCTAGGAGGGGGCTGGGAACTGCAGTGTTCTCACCATCAAAAATGACCTTCCCCCACTCCTGCCACCAGACAGACCTTCCTAAAGCGCTGCCTTCCTTGAGAAAGGTCCCCAAAGCCATCAGTGATGCCCAGCAAGCATTTGAGATAAACCCTCCTTCCTGACTCTTCAGTCTCCAACCAGATTCTCCTCAGCAGGAACCTCCACCTGACCCTCTTAAACACCCTGTGCATCTTCCCAACCCTGGCATCTGAGGTCACTTTCTGTCCTGCCTGAAGAACCCACCACCCTCACTCACAATCACCCCAAGTCCTGGCTCAGGAGCCCACTCCTCCCAGACCTTCCTCCTGATTCTTCTGCCTGTGGGTCCACTGCCCAGTGAGCACATCCCTGTGTTACGCATCTCCTCATGTACCTCTGTGGCTTATTTCACTGATTCATTTACTTACATCTTATCTCCTGGTTGAAAACAGAAATACCCACTTGAGTTATAAGCTGTGTATAATATACCCTGTGTGAACATCACTTACATTCCCCCACAATGCTCAATGTAATTCTAACCACAGTGGGTGTTTAATAGATACCTACAAAATCAGTGCAGTTTTGATAAGACTTAAAAACCTGTCACTCTGTTGGTGGACTCCATTTCCTGGCATGACCCTAAACTCCAAAGAAGGTGCTAGAATCAACAGCTGGGCATTAGGTTAGTAGGAGGCAGCCTTTGGAGACTTAGTTTAACAGAGTCTCAAATAATCCAGATTAGTTCCCCCTGATAGAGGCTCCTGGGGAGGTCAGAGATTATACTCATTATAAATTATTTCTAACAGATACATGGATATATGCCAGAAACTGAGGTGATAGTAAAAGGCATGGCTATTAAAGAAAATACTTCACATAGAAACTTGGAGCTTCCTGCTAGCTTTTTCAGACATTTTCCATCCTATTTCTCTCTCATACTGTGCCTTTTGCTGAGGGAGAATAGATAAGGCCCAAGGGCTGGCATGCTTTCTAAAACAGCACCCCAAAGGGTCATGTACGGGAGGCTCACCCTGACCTAATGGGGACAGTGCTTGTTTATGCTTCAAAGTATAGATTTAAATTTAGGTCTGCCTAAACACACTTTGATCTTTCTACCTCATATTATGTTTTTGGAATTCAGAGTTAAGTGGGAGTCCAGTGGACATCCCCATAACATCTTTGTTTTATCAAATTCAAAAGTTCCTGTAAAGAGAATTCTGCCTGTGGTAGCATCAGAAATGGCCTCAGTTATAAACGGTGGTCTCTTTGCCCAACCTAGCATCCCACCCAAGCATGCACCCCATGATCCCCAGCCCACTGTGGTTTGTCTTTCCTCCACCCTAGTAGACAGCAAAATAAAGAGCATGTACCACACCATAATGGGGCCCCCAGCATGAACATGCTTCCTCCAAGGGCTTTTCCCCCAGTTTCCAGTGGTTTCCAGTTTCCCCACATCCTTCTCCAAGTCCATTTTCTATCAGGCATCTGTAGGTGCATTCCTGGAGGACCGCACTTTGTGTCTATGCCAAGTTCAGTGCCATTGTTGTCACAGTCAGCTCTGGAGACACCTCTCCATTCTGTGTTCTACCTCCAAAATGAAACTGCCCAGGGTACATGACGTCACACAGAAGGATATGGCTGAGCTTTGGAGGTATTTATGGATTTTGTGTGCATAGGGAGAATCCATGGAATATAAGATGGCGACACTTTCCTTTGACATTTTATGTTATCTCATTACATTTTTAACACAAAACTTAAGGAGTTATAAGTCTTCCATTTTGATGAAATAACCACGGCAGTGTCTCCCTCTGTCATCATCTTCATTTCCCATGGGCCATGTGTAATATGCTTCCTCAACCCAGCATTTCTTCACGATAGTCGAACAGTCTAGATGGGGAAACAACCTTAAAAAAGATGTAGGTAGGGTGGTCCAGGACAGCATCACAATCCTTCCAGTCTGGCTGTCCTTCTACCCAAATCCCACCCAGGTGAAGAAGGCCTATGTAGAGTCTGTGAGCTTGGGCTACGGGGGGCTGCTGTCCTAGGCAGAATAATGCATGTTCCTTCCCACAAATCACCCATCAAATAGTAATGTTAACACCTCCAAACCCAAAACTAATACTACTCAGACCAAAAGACTTTTTAAACAATGTTAAATGAAAATAAAGCTAAAAAAACTTTTCAGCTGCCTAAATTACAGTAAGAATCAGCTCAGTCTATTGTGGCCCGGAGTACTGTGGCTATTGTTAAAGATCAAAAGAAAAGAAAATGTTATTTAGCTAAATTTACAATAGACCATGGGGTATGTCACCGAGGAATTAGACCACAGAATATTAATATGCATTCTTTATTTTCTATACATTCCCAGATAGTTTGAATAATTTTCTTTTTACATGATAAATTGACAACTGCCCCAAAATTAAGGCAGATATTTTCTTGGCAGCAACACTGAAGGAAGGCAGCCTTTCCCCCCCCTGGATTGAAATTGAAATGAAGTCACAGTTTGCCATTATTTTTTGTTGTTTTTCTTTTTGTTTGTTTGTTTGTTTTTGTTTCATTTAAATTCTTTATTGTTTAATGTACTACGTAAGTCTCCTTTTCCCCCCATTGACCGCTCCCCAGCTGCCCCCTCCCCAGCACATGCCATTGTTTTTTATAATTTTATTTATTTCAAGGTTCAAAATATTTCTCAGGGTAAAGAGCACTGAAGATTTTATTATCACAACTGCAGTCACTATAGCGGCGTGATAAAAAGAAAAGTGATATTTCTAAAGGGCCAAGTTCAAGGCAGAAAGTGCTAATTAGGATGGAAACCAGGCTTACCTGACTCCCACGATAGCTAAGCTATTCTTTTCCTTTCTCACAGCAGCTGCCACCAGAATAGTCTACTCTTGTGCTGGCCACACCTTCATTCAGGTGGAAAGGGTCCCCATTTTCTTAAATATGTACATTTAAGCCTTAACTAGGGAATCAGAGGAAGAAGGAAGTAGCCTTGCTAACAGTCTTTACTATGTGGTTGTCATCATTTTAACCTAATGTTTTGTTTCACAGAAAAATTCCATGTACTCAGCAGTGTATCCTTGGACCAGTGCTTCCCAATGCTGAAGACGGTATTGAGGGTGGTGGTTTCTTTACACACCTGAGTTCTCACTCTTCCATGCCATGTGGAGCGCAGGCTGCTGACCCGGGAGCTGGAGGATGCAGGGTCTCCAGGTACAGCCTAGGAAGGAAGATGCCCCACATGAGGAGTCTGGAGATTTTTCCTCGATGACTGCTCTCTATTAGGGCCAGCATCATGCCCATCATGAGTGGGACATGTCCCCCCACCCCAGAATACATGCTTGAGTCCTAACACCCCGGACCTGTGAATGGGACCATATATGGAAATTGGGTGTTTGCGAATATAATTAGTTAAGATGATGAGATCATGTGGGAATAATTTGGGCTCTGACCCAATGACTGATGTCCTTATAAAGGGAAAAGAGAGACACAGAGGACACAGAGGAAGGAGCGAAGATGGCAGTGATACAGTTACAGTCTGGCAACCACCAGAGTCCCCCACAGAGCCCTATCCCCTCCTGGGAGACTCTGCCATGAGGAGGGCTACCGCAGATACTGATGGTGTGTAGGACGTACCATAAGTTCCTAAATAGCAGCAATAGATCATGGGAAAGACGCAGTTAGTATCCAAGTCCACAGTTCCTCATATTGCAATGTGCTTGTGTGGGAAACATGGTGTGGTGTGTGTTTTAAAGCAGCGTTTGCCAATATTTTTTCTTTGCCAGGGGATTGGCCTCTTTACAAAATAATATTTCAGCCTTTCTTAAATTTGCTATCTGTTATTTTCCTCACACTTTTGAAAGGAGATGGGTGCAGAGTCGGGGTGGCTTCCCCGGGACACTAACTCACACCAGCAAGGGAGGGAAGAGTCCAGGTCCCTCTTCCACGTGGGAACCCCTGGGAATGCACTCAGCTTGCTCAGAGGGTAGTGCCATTCTCTATGGAGGGAACAGAACCCAGACCTCCAGGCTATCTGGGGCTTCTATCCACCTGGGTTCCGTCTGAGGATTTATACTTCCTGGACCCCAGGGTCTGCACTGTGTGCCACTCCCTGCCTCTGAAGGCACTTGGAGGTCCGAGAGCAGGCAGGCTCCTTTCAGCAGCCTCAGGTCAGCAGGGGTGCTAGCAGGGCACCTGGGGGTCAGGTTGCTCCAGTCAGGGACAGGGGGCAGGGGGCAGGCATATTGTCCCAGAGGGAGCCTTTCTCAGGTCCATCCATCTTCATTCCTGTAATTAGGTTCTCCCACTTGCAAAGACAGTGTTGCTATGACACACATTGGCAAATCGAGGCAAATTTGAGGTCTGGTCATTAAAGTGGTAGGTCTATTGTTCCTGGCGGTGTAACTGGTGATCAAGGAGGCAATAAAACGGTCCGCAGTTAAAGGCCTGCACATTGAAAGGGCCTGTCCCCAGGCGGGCAGCCCTGTGAGGCTGTAACTTCACCCTCCTGTGAACCAGAGTTTATGGAAAGGCCTGGTGACATGCCTCTTGTTTAACCTCCAGGAGGAGGCAAGCAAAAGCAAAAAGGGGAGGGGGCTAAAACTAAAGAGAATTAATGAGCCTTCACATATTGTCCTGTTTCTTTTGTTATTAAGAAAAAAATCTGGGTGAAACAAAGAAGTGACAGGAGAGCGTCTGGAGCAGAAATCATTAATATCAAGTTGTAAATTCCACAAAACATTAACTTCATTACATGGCAATCACTGCGTAATTGGCAGCGGGAAGGTTCTGCCTTCTCATCACTGGTTGGTTGTGCAGGAATCAGCACTGTGCCTCTGGGAGAGGTCATAGCCCAGAGCGGTCTGAGTTCCCGAGAGATGGGGAAAGGGCACCTTCCTTCGCCTGTGAGTCCCACCTTCAAAACCCCTCCTCACCCTGGAGTTTCAGACTTGGGCCCATGAGCACTAGAACTAGGCGCACTGGAACACCTCCATAGATGTGCCCCTCACCACGGTCACCCTTCCTGGAAAGGCAACCAGAAGACACAGACCCATTGCTTCAGGGCATAGCCAGAGGCGTGGTGCTCACCTGCAGACTTATTTAGGGAAAAGGTGTCTCTTAGAATCCAGTCCTCTGCAGCCTGTCCCACAGACTGTGGGCTCTGCACCCTTACTCACCTGGTGTGCCTATCAAACACTGGTCCAGAGGCCAGACCGCAGGGAAGCCAATGAGATTTGGGCCAACGGAGGCACAGAGGGCTAGCCAAAACAAGTCCAAAGGAAACAAAATGAACAGAGCACACACACACAAAGGCCCACAGTGACCCCAAGAGTGGCAAATGTTAGAATAATCCTAAAGAAAGGGAAATAAGCATGCCTAAGATCCTCAAAGAGGGGAAATTCCTGAAAGAAAATCAACACAGAATTACCATATAATGCAGCAAGTCCCCTTCTTGGTATAAAGCCCAAGGAGTTGAACACAGACTCAAATGGATACTTGCACACCCTTGTTCATGGCAGTGTTATTTGCAAGAGCCAATAGGCAGAAGCAACCTAGTGTCCATTGACAGAAGAACAGAGAGAAGAATATGAAATGTACAATCAATGGAATGTTACACAGCCTTAAAAAATGAAGGGAACTCTGACACATGCTACAACATGGATGGACCTTGAGGACATTATGCTAAATAAAATAAGCCAGACAGAAAAGAGTAAATATGTATGCTTCCACTTATATAAAATATCTAGAAAAGATAAATTCATAGAGATAGAAAGTAGATTAGAGATTATCAAGAGCTGGGGGAAGGGGAAAATGGAAAGTTCCTATTTAATGTGTAAGCAAATTCATTTTGGGAAGATAAAAAGTTCTGGAGATGGATGATGATGATGACTGCACAATAAACAATAACATGAATATAGTTAATACCACAGGACAGTACACTTAAAAGTGATTAGAATAATAAATCTCACATTATGTATATTTCAACACAATGTTTTTAATTCTCAAGGAGAAATAGTAAAAATTCATAATAAAATAACATGATACTATGAAAATGTAAGTTTGATTCACCCAAGAAAAGCAATTTTTACACCATAAGAATTAAATGAAGTTGCTCTTCATTTTTAGAAATCACGTATGGCCAGTGTCATGACAATGGCAGCTAACATTGATAGAGACTTGAGATGTGCTTAGTGTTTTACATGGGACACTTTCTAATCACACCAACTCTCTGAAGCAGGTGCAGTTATTACTCTCAGTGTACAGATGCGGAAGGTTAGATGAGTGCACTGATATCCCTCAACATTGTGAAAACTGAAATTAGAATCAATATCATCTGGCATCAGAGCCTTAACTCATAGTGATGGAGCTTTGCCATTATTTAAAGAGATTTTATAAATATTTTTTAACTGAACTGAATAAAGAAGATTACTAATCTAAACCAGCACATAACGGAAGACAAAAGTGAGGTGAGTGGGAAGAGTAAGAGAGTGAGGTTCTGGACAACAGCATGGGGTATGGGTGGCACAAAGACTTCAGTCAGCTCTGCCAAAAGGAGAGAGTAGTAGCCAGGCACCTGCTCCAGGCCCATCACTCAACTGGGTACTCACAGATGCACATGAGTTGGGCATAAATACCAAGGCTTCCATTTTGTAAGTGAGGGAAACAACTTGTTCATGACCAGAAGGCTACCTAAAGTGGCAAGCTAGAAAGACACTGCAGATGTTCTGAGCCCTGTAACTATGTTTCCATCAGCACAGATATATAATCTAAGACAAACCACTGGCCAGAAATTTCCATAACCAGAGGTTCTAAGTCTGTGTGATGGGCTGTTTAAGGTGAATGGACTGCATCCAAGTCCTGGGGCTACTGTCACAAATTAACACACACCGAGGAACTTAACACATCAGAAATTTATGTTTTCATAGTTCTGGAAGCCAGAAGTCCAAAATCGAGGCATCAGAAAGTCCACACTCCCTCTGAAGTCTCCAGTGGAGGATTCTTCCTTGTTTCTTATGCTTCTGGTGGCACCAGGTACTCTCTGGGTATGGCCACATCACTCCAATCTCTGCCTCTATAGTCACACGCTCTCCTCATCCTCTCTCATGGTATCCTGTGGTGTCTGCATAAATTGGAAACATCATGCAGTTTGGGGAGAGGTCACATTTTACACTTCACTCATTGGAGCCTGCTGGGGACCTGAAGCTAGTTATAGATCTAGAGGTAAAGAGGGGCAGTAGCTGTAGGTTTGGGGAAAATTGGGAGGGCCTTTCAAGGCTACAAACTCCAGGGAAGCCATCTAATCTAATAAAAGTGTAATATGCAAATTGACCCACACTCTGTTACACCTAAGCCACGGCCACCAGCCAAGCCATGCCCACCAGCCAATCAGAGAAGCTGTATGCAAATTAACCCAGCCAAGATGGCGGCCAGCAGCCATGGAGCTGGAGCAAACAAGAGGCTTCTGTTACACCAACAATGGAGGAAACTGCCTGCCTAGGCCAGCCTGGGCTTTTGCTCAAGACAACAATGTTTCAATTATAGAAGCCATGAAGCTGAAGCAAACAGGAGGCTTCTTTGTTGCCTGCCTAGGCCTACGCTCAAAGCAACAAAGTTTCAATTATAGAAGATAAATCCCAAAAACCTCAGTCCAGCCCACCTCACTGGGACGTTGGGCCAATGGGAGCTGTGGGCAGCCTGAAAACGGCCCTCAGCACCTCATCCAGGCTGGCCACACCCCCATGGGGTAAGATTCCCCACTGGCGGGCTTGGCCACCCTGCAAACAGTCTTCAGATCCTCACCCAGGCTGGCCAGGCACACCAGCAGGTGGACATCCCCCGAGGGGTCCCAGACTTTGAGAGGGCACAGGCCAGGCTGAGAGACCTCCCTCCAAGTGCACAAATTTTTGTGCACTGGGCCCCTAGTTACATTATAATTTCCTAGACAACTCAGGGTTACCTCCCAGGCAGGGATTGAGTGGTTGCTTCTACAGATAAAGATGTCTCATCAGAATTAGGGTTCAGTGTCCCCAGTTTTGCCAATCTTCTCATATATCCCTATTTCAACTTTCAGGATCTCATTCCTCCCCTATCAACACCCTAACTTTGACAATTGAAAACCTGTGATATTGGAAATTCAAATTGTATTATAATTCAGCCACTTATAGGGTACAATTCTAAATCTGGTTTGCAGAAATCTCAATCCCACAATTACAAAAGATAAAGATTTCTGTCAGAGAAAGAAAAAACTTTCAGATAGTTTATGCAGAGCTGAGAATATCAATCACCCTCTCTCTCACACACACACACACACAACACACACACACACTTTCTCCACAAACTTTGATGCAGCTAGTCAATCCCATTATATCACTTAGAATAAAGTATTCTGCAGTGTCATTTATGTGGTCACCCAATAAACTGCCTCTTAAAAATATCAATTACAGTATTCAAAGGTAATGTTTTGCATGTCTCTATTGCCACATCCTACCATGATTAGGAGTGATCTCTTTACTACTAGAAGTAGCTTCAACAGTGTCTTTAAATCTAATCAAAGCAGGAAGCCAATTCCAAAAACTCCAGAACCATTTCAGAAAGCTCATCCTTAGGATTCAGTGACTGCCTGGCACATCTGGGCCAAGAGTGATGTATGCATTTGCGTGGAAGCAGCCAAGCAATGTTTCCCTTATGCCCTCCATGGCTCTATGCAGCATCTGCATGAGGCCAGAGTCATGAAGGACAAGTGAGTACCTAGAGTAGTGAGACTATCCCCACCTTGAAAAGTACATGGGTCTTCTTAAGTTTGTAAGCTTGGTCCACCCTCAAAGAACTCTTGGCACACCCAGATGAGACAAGATGAAACCAGACAATCACCAAAAATTACCTTGCACTGATGAGTTCAACTTTCTGCACCCCTGGAGGAAGAGAAAGAGGAGAACAGGTTGGTTTTTTTGAAGATCTAGTAGTTTTATTGTCGACATATGAGTGTGGGTTGAGATTTCTATCATTGAATTCTTTCCAATCCTTGTATGCATTTGAAATGTGTTTGTCTATTTTCTTACTTAACAAATATTAGTTAAGCACCTACTATGTAAAAGCATTGTTCTAGGCCTAAGGGATAAATCAGTGAAAAAGACAGATAAAAGTTCCTGCAGAGAGAAAAAAAATCTAGTAGGATTGGTACCTGTGACTTAATGTATTATCACTTTTTTTTTCTTTTTCTTTAATTATAAATTTCAAATTCCTTCAGATCAGACACTTTAATTTTTTTTGTATGCTACAACTCCAACTATTGGTGGTGGACCTTACTCTTTATGCATGCTATTGATATTTTTACTAAATGGTTTTAAAGTGAATGAACAAATTAATGAGCTTTATTGTGTGAGAAAGAGTTGCATTTATGAAAATGAGCAAAGCTATTAGCCTGAAAATACTGTGGCCATGTCCCCATGCAAGGACTGGATTGCAATAAAAGCATCTATAGGTCACCCAGTTTCTTATTTGTACCACTGATTAGTTTGCCTTAAATCCACTGATGACTTTTCAATTGAACATATTTTTATTCCACCAGAATTCTTTTTAACTTTATGTGGATATGCATTTCCTTTACTGTCTAAAACAAGCTATTCCAGGATCGTAACTCACTTGAACTCTTCGTCTGGTTTTAGTGCATAAAACCTCCCAGAATGTGGCTCTCACCTTGACTGTCATAGCTGCAGTAAGGGTGCTTACAGCTGGCACTGCAGCCCTCCAGGTGTCCTTGCTTTTTCAAGACTTAGCAGAAGGAGAAATAACTAAAAACTCATAGGATTCTTCATAGTTTGAAGTATTCTTGGCATTTCCCTAATTTATTAAAGTGGTTATCAGTAATTGGCAACTGTATAATTTCTCAGAAGGAATGTAAAAGAAGAAACACAGTCATACCCCTTAATCATTTCTGAAGCAGAAATGCTATTCTGAATGGGTGACTAGTTCAGGTTATGTTCCATATGGTCCAACATTGGTAGAGTAGCCATTTTTTTCTGAATTGAAGTAATCTCAAATATTTGAGCACCTAAAACAGTGTCAAATTAAGGTGTTAGTGACAATTGGGCTAAGGTGTTCAAGAAGTTAAGGGTCAGATGTGTGTCTATATTTTTAGTACTATTTTTCTTTCTGTATTTAGGTCTGGGAGTTCCTGTAGGTTAGAGGCCAGGAGCTCTGTTCCTGTGTATCCTGCACTGTTATGCAGGACTCTGGACCCCAGGGCTGGGAATATGTCCAGCTCCTCCTGACACTGACCCAAAAAACCTGGGCCAGTCACTTCACATGGTATCCTTCCCACGCTGAGATACAGCAGATCAGATAGGTTGTATGCATGGGTGAAAAACTAAGGTGTTGAGATATAACAAGGAGGAATTTTCTTTTCCGGTCTGCCTTGTAGGTCTCTAACTTATTGGAGAGTGCAATTTCAAACTTCCAGGTTAGCTCTTTTTTTAGAATTTCCTTAACAGAAGGCCATTTGAATCCAAGTCTGAGTGGTAATATAAAATTGCTTTAAATAATCTCGCCAGAATTTTAATTGAATGAGTTGACTACAGAGGTCCTCCTCTCAGACTCCCCTTATACTTCTGAGTATAGTATAGCATAGAGTTTTCTAATGTTTGTTGCATTTGTGGCTCTGTATGCTATGGGGATTGACACACACATTGAAGGGAAACCAAGAAGGATGTGGTAAGAAATGTGATATTTCTCTAAATGATCAAGGACACTTGATTACTTTTACTTATTAAATTAATATTTATTGTTACATTAAATTATAATATAAATAATACATTTATATTTTGTAATTATAAATATATTATTTTCAAATCACATTTTAATGTAACATATATTTTATATGGAAAACATACAGAAGTTATATAATGATAATATAAATTTATAATATAAAATATACCTTACATTTTAAAAATTATTAATTTCTTATAAAAGAAATAAAAATATATAGGCATTTGGCTAATTTTTAAAATTCTTATTGGGCATTTTCTTCTTTCTTGGGATATGTGCCCTCACACAGAAACTCCTATCTTCTCTTTTTCCCAGTGCGGTACACCAGTAGTCAAAGTGGCCTTTAGAAGCATTACTGGAAAGGGGGATGTTTCCTGAATTTCTTAAATTTCCTGGGATTGATTTTTCGTGTGGTTCTGACTAAGAAAGAAAGTGTCATGTGTAGTTAAGAAATCAGAGTTCATTGCAGGTATGATTTAAAAAAAATATTACAAGGACCAGAAAATAAGAAATGAAGCAGGGGACCAAGGTGAGGTGTGTGACAAACAGGTCAGACACCAGGCCCTGGAGTGTGAGGTGACTCCCCCAGACTTTGTCAGAAAAGGACCTTCACTATCCTGCTCACTGGGTACCTATCCAGGAGGGCATGAAACTCATGTCACAGGTTTC
This sequence comes from Murina feae, assembly GCA_004026665.1. Taxonomy (NCBI): domain Eukaryota; kingdom Metazoa; phylum Chordata; class Mammalia; order Chiroptera; family Vespertilionidae; genus Murina; species Murina feae. The sequence goes on along the minus strand of PVJC01000069.1, from coordinate 62,233 downwards.
TCAGATCTTGGAATCAACATCTGTCCCTTATGACCTGGTTTTCTTTTTATTACCCTAAATTTCTAGAGATGAAATGAAGACTGGAAACAGCCTAGTCCCCACTTTGTAGGTCATATACAAAACAAGGGGAAAACTCACATAAGCATGATATTAAAATTAGGTTGGCGTGTTAATAGACAGGCAGGTGCCATTAGAAATCTTGGGTGCCCTTAATTCTACTGAGGGTAACATTGTTTTCCTCACTGTTCTGGCTGATTTCTGCCTAAATAAAACATACTTCTAGGCAGGCCACCACCGAGAAACAGAATGCTCCATGAAATACTTCAGATCATCGGAACAGTGAAATCTTGATTTTTATATGTTTTTCCTTTATATATGAGAGAAGGTGAATCAAAACTGACTGCAAAAAGAATTTCTCTAAAGGGAAATTTACTTTTTTCTTGTGAAATCACTTAAAATTCTGAAACTAAGGCCAAAAGTAGGCTGGAGAGTTTATTTTAAACCTTTGGAGAAGTGTGAAAGTGTTAATGATTCTTGGGGTCTTGAGATTAAAAGAGAAAAAAAAACTAAATTTTCTGTGTTTTTTTTGTTTGTTTGTTTGTTTTTTTAATTCTTGCCTGGAGCATTATCTCTAAGCTTTTTCCTTCTAGACAAAGTGGGTATGCATGTGTGTGTGTGAGACTGTGTGCATGCATATGTTGACCATGTTTGTGTGTTTGATACCATGGAATCATTTAATTCAGACTATTTCACAATTGTTTCTAACAATAATATATTTACTATATTTTCATTCATTAACAAATATTTATAGACTAAACAACTTATTTTGTTACCAAATGCCAGTACTAAACCCTCCAACAAGGGGTCTTCCCTCTACCATGTTTTCACACTTTGCCCAAAAGGTCAAATCCTCTTTTGAAACAGTGTAGACACCATTAATCTACTCCTTTGCAGATAAATATAATATGTGAGAATTTTGGGAATGTTGGTGACGTTGAACCTGAATTCACACAACATGCTGGAAATCTAAACTTTTCAAGCATGAATTTCCATTGATTTTGGTTAAGATGCATTGATTCAATTTAATCCATTGATTTCAGTTAAGATTCCATTGAGTCAGGTTCAGGTAGATGGATAGCTGTCTCTTCAGGGACAGTAACAAGATGCTCAGTGGTTTTCTCTGCACAGTGGGATTTGAGGAACTTCTGCACATTTCTTCCAGGGCAGGGATCAGATAGAAACCCATGAGAAATCCTGTCTGGGTGTCCTTCAATCTCCTACTAATCAATGGCAGGTCCTCAGGGATCACACATCCTGATGTGGCCTATTGCCCACTGAGAACGGTCATATCTCACCTCTGTGAGTTCAAAGTAGAGTGAACAATACAGATGTCTTTGTTAGCAACTCTGTTATCCTCTGAGTTTCATATGGCTGGTGGAGAATGAGTCTTTTTGCCTGGAGAAAGTCAGAGGACTGTCTAGGTCTGTGTCTCTGTGGACTCTGCTCCTGAGTCCCCCCTGGTTCAGACCTGCTGGCACTGGCCAGGATTATCCTAAGGGGCTATAGGTGCAGAGGGCTGGGAGCTGGACCAAGGATGAAGCTGAGACTAGATTCTTGAACCCAAATATGTTATATGATGATGCTCTTATAACTACCCATTTGCCCTACCAATCTCTCCACTGGACATAGCCAAATGAGTGTCCTCTCCACCTTTTGAAAGGAAGGATATAGATAAGCAAAGGGTGCACCTGAAAATGGTGTGGCAATGCAAACCATGCCCAGCAAGGAAAAGCTGAGTGGTATTGGCACTGCTTCTCTTTCCAGGAATAACTATAAATAATTTCCACTGGAAACAGAACCCAAGCCCCTCCTTTATGTTTTCTCTTCCTGACAGGCTTTCCCCCTCCTTGAATGAATGTTACATCTTCACATGCTCCACCAGCCATCCCAGGTGGACAGTCAGAAGTAGGCAAGCTGTCTCCAGGAGTGCCAAGGGAAAGGGATGACTCTGTGCTGTGTGCCTCTTATCTAGTGAGGGTTGATCCTTCTGCCTCTCCTGAGCCCTATAATCCCAAAGTGAGGATCCTGAAAGACCTTGTGAGAGTTGGATAGATGTTTATTGAATGAACCAATCACAGATGAGCCATCAGCCCCTCCCTGTAGCTGCTTTTCTGGGACACTTGAGCCTGGGAGCAGTGGGTGGAGGAAAACAGAGTTCTTTCATTGGACTGGGCTAGAATCATTTGGAAACTGCCTAAGCATTACAGTGAACACATTCTACTTTGTAATTTTAACATTTTTTTCCTAGCTCAAAAGTTTCTTTCTTCCCCTATTTCCAATCACAAATGAAGGAAGAGAGAACTGGCTTCTTACATTGCTCTCAGTGAGGAAGTCTCCCCATTTCTTCATCTCTGGAGCTCTACTAACAATCAAACCCACCATACTCGAAAAGTGCTCAGAGCACACCCATCCCTCCGTCTAATGCTCAACTTTATCTGCAGAGGCACGCTCATGCTTTCACACACGAGAAGCTCTTCATGCGGTTAGAGAAGCTACATGGCCGAGTGAGCACCCACAGCTCCTGGGGATGAAGGCGTGAAGGGTTCAACCAACTTAGAACCTCTGAGAGCTAAATGTGTCATTCCTTACCCAGCAATTCTACGTCTCCATATAAGTCTAATAGAACTGCCTACACAGATTCACAGAGGACACAGAGTGGACTGTCTATAGCAGCCTTCTTTGTAACAGCCCCAAACTGGACATGATAAAACCATCACAAAGATTCAGTAAATCATAGGGAATGGAATACTACACAGCAATGAAAATTAATAACCATAGCTGCACACACCCCCGTGGGGAGAAGCCAGATATGAGCATTTGTATGAGAAGTAAGCAGTGCTGGTTGTGGTGATAGAATATGGCACCTTCTGGGGCACAAAGTGTCTGATGACCAGAGGGCTGATGAAGGCTTCTGGGAACGTGTGATGTTCTTGATTGCTCTGTTCTCTCTCTGTCTAAACTTACTTTGCAGAACACTCACCATTTGGCACCTTTTCTGTATGCATATCCTATTCACCACTAAGTTCACCTGGTAGGAGAGAAGCTGGGGTGGAAAGCAGGAATTCAGACACAGGCCAACCTTCCTTCCAGCCATGCGCAGGTCCCTCCAAGCCCTATGCCTTGTAGACCCCAGTGCTCATGCTCTGGAACTGCATGACACATTCTCCCAATACATTCCTGTGGATAAGCAAAGGAAAGGAGGAATCGGTCAATAAAATCATCTGCGAGTGTATCTCTCACAGAAAGGAAACAACCCATACTCTAACCCCGGCCAAGGTCAAGATGGAATTTCTTGGAAAGAAATTGCTGCGGAGTTATATTCAGAGGGGCAGCCATGGCTTCATGGGTGGATTTGCAAGTGCATTTTCCTAACCTGGACATAAAATAGTATTGGGCCTGTAGCTTTTAACATCTGTTATTAGTGAACTTCAATAAACATTTAAAAACAGTCTCCATGTTTATTAAATTATCACATGATGGTTTTCCAGAAATCACACATTTTCCAGACTCCGTGTTAAACCCAGAGGTGTTAGAGTTGTGTTTTGTTTTCGGCAAACGTGAGAGAATTTCTTAACCTGTTTTCAGTTATACAAACCAATAAACATACATTTTTTCTAATTCAAAAAACACTTTGGAGGGCTTCTAACAAAATTAGCCAGTTTGGAAACCCCAGCTTGGCACAGAAATGATGTGTGACGCAGAGCCGAGGCTTTGCCGTATTAAAGAGAAGCTCAGAGTTAAGCGCATTTTAATGTTGTTGGATGTCATGTCGAACATGGGAACAGGCAACTCACTGTGCACAGCAGCTGTCTGCAGGCAGCGTCCCCCTAATTAAATGTGAACTCCGTGGGGTCATTACTCCTTACACCAATAATTCTTTCAAAACCCAACCAAACTCCAGCTCCATTGTAAATGTAAAAATAGCCCACTTCTCATAAGATTGAAAATTTCATTTTGTAGGGTGTTTTTTTAAAACATTTTTTACGTTAAATCAGGAATGTGCTTTGGCTGTGTCTATGGCCCCATCAGAATGTCAGAATAAAAGGTGAGCGCTTGGGCCATGGATTAAATGTTGTGTTTTCTGGCAACGGGAATGTTTTTATATGTTTATGAATTTATATGGTTTAATAAGTTTTACATGTATCAGGGTGTGTTAACTGAGACACCCATATTCACAGGAAAGCCTATGACTGAGGCTGCCACCATTTAAACTTCCAAACCTCTTTGGCTCACAGAGAGATTAAAGAATGTAAATTGAAAAAGTGCACAGGTTCTACAGGTCTCCTGTGTGTCCGGTGAAGGCCAGGCCTTGCTGCCCATGGTTCTTGCCACACTAGTGTGCAGTCTGCAAGGATTTTGGAGGGCGATGCTGGCCACAGTTCTCAGGTGCTATTCTGTACAGCCAGGGTAGAACACGATGAGCCCTGCTAATGAGCAGGTTCTTCAAGAAATCATGGGCATGCTCCTGGGCTTGGCTTGTCTTGTTCTGGGACCAGGATCTAAGATGGAAACTTACTGTCATCTGTTAGGTCCTTCTTAAGGTCTCTTGTATTCTTGAATAGTTTCCCATTTTTTTCTTTTCTTCATGACATTAAGTTTTTTAAAGATTCTGTGACATTTTATATTCTCAAGTGCCCTTCACTGATTCTGATTGGTTCTTTAGGGGGGGTCATGTGACATATCCCTCCATTCCTGTATTTCTGGTCAACCAGCAGCATCACCATCATCCCAGAGTCTGTTAAAAATGGGAATTCGTGGGGCCCAAGCAGACATAAATCCAGACTCTAGCTGTGATTCTGTGAAATCTGGAGGGCACAACTATGATGTTTAAACACATTGGGGGCTAAATAAATTAAAGGTGAGTTTGCAACTTCCATTCTATGATGTTGGAAGTCAGCTGTAAGGTGTCCCCACTGCAGTGCATATGTCAGCTCCCCAGGCTGAACCAGCATCATGCCAATGTCCCCTAGAAGAGGGGTTGCTTCCTTCTTCTTGGGATGGGTGGTCTTAGGGCACAACCAAGGCTAACGGGTACAACTCAGTCATGCTGGCATTACTCACAATATGTTGGTCAGTTACTCCCAGCCAGTCACTGTTCTAAAACTGTATCCATAGCTATCGCCTCATTTACTCTCAACAATGAGCCTCTGAGGTCAGGACTACGATCTCCACCCCAGTTTGCAGACAGGGAGACTGAGGTGCAGCAAGGTCAAGTCCATTGTCCCCCATCACAGATGGTGGGTGACAGGGTCTGACCAGAACCTGCACACTGTCCCTTCGCCCCTGATGATGACTGTGTGTGCAGACACAACACCCTTTTGTCCCTTAGGAGGCCCAAGCTGTGTGGGCTCCAGGAAGAGCTTCTTTGTCCTGTGGTGTTTTTGGAAACCTACCTCTAAAGTTCCAGGTTCTATCTCCCTTACATCAGGGAGTGCCAAGTTTGTCTGCTTTCAGCCAAGTTCCCCTAGTGGCTGCCCCAGAAGGTCCCCCTCAGCTCTGACACTGGAAACTACCTGCTCAGTGTTGGGCATGTTGATGTCTGTCAACCCAATAGGGAAACCTCTACCCCACAAGACCCACCTCTTGTCACAAAATAAGCAGGTGACTCTGCAGAGGGACAGCCCTGGACCCTGAATTCTCCACTCAGGCTCATCTTTCAGGACACGTGTAAGCTCCAGATGAGCATACAGCTAGTCACAGGCTCGGTTGCCATTTGGAACCCATGAATATGAACCTGTGTGTATTCATGAGGAGGGAACAAGGTGACCCTGCATGTGCAGCTACGAGGTAGACTACAAGCACCCTAAATGGGAGGAATGTCTTGCTGGAAGATTCTTCCCCTGTGACACTGACCAACCCCCAGCACTTCCAGTTCCTCTCTCTCAGTCAAAATCCACATGCGAGTTCACCCCTTGTCAGGCTTCGTGAGAAAACAGACACAGAGTTTCCTATGTGACCCAAGCCAGGGTGTGCTGGGATTCCCGCAGAGGGGGCGTTGGCTGGCCTCTGTCACAGAGCAAGTGGGTAATTAGGGTTCTCACCATACAGTAGCACAGCTCACTGGTAATTAAGGACCTTGTTTTTTCTTGTCAGAGATGATGAAATCTATCACTGGCTTTGTGGGTTTTCTTTGGGAGAGACCATGCCTCATTGCAACTCTGTGCCTGGACCAGAGCCTACCTCACCTCACCGAGGTCATCTTTCTCTGCTCTTGCAAAAACTGGCTCATTCCATGTGTGCCCATGTGTGTCTGTGTGTATTCATGAGTGTCTGTCTATGTGGGTATGTATATTAGTGCATTCCATGTGTCTGTGTGTCCACATGATTTTGTGGACCAGACCCCACCCAGTGGCCTCCTAGATGGACAGGTCTCTGATGTGAAGAGCCACCAGACCCAATTTGCCACGCACAACTCTGTGGGCCTTCTATGGCCCTGATACTCACTGGCCCACACTAACCTGTTAGAGTACAGTGTGTAAACAGTGAGTCTGCGATCCAGCAAAGCCAACCATGTCCTCACTGGCCTAGAACACATGACCTTCTCTTTATTAATAACATTCATTAGACCAGGTAGGAACCCAGCTCATTTGCATCAAAGTCAGCACTATAAAAAGCCACTAGGTGTGTGTCCTAGATCTATGCCTAAGCAGCACATGTTGGTCTCAGGGCTGGACATCTCCATTCACCTGTGGTGTAGGGTGGGCTGTCTATGTCCTGGTGTGGAAGCTACCACCCAAGTTGCTGCAAAAGTATCTAAGGGTCATTTCTTTGAAAACAGGGGTCTGTGAAATACTGGTGCCCATGCAGACCAGAGATGTAAGTGTGTCAGAGGGGACTTGCACAGTGGGCTAGAGAAAGGGAGCCAGGTCCACACTTGGGAGCCAGGCAGAGCTTCTTAGTCCTTCTCAGTAATCAATAAAATCAAGGTCAGGGAGAAATAAACGTATAAATTCACCCCCTCCAAAGGTGTGTTTGTGTGTCTATGGGTGTGTGGGAGTATTCATTGCGTGTCGTACGTGCACATATGCCATAACCAGATACTGTGTTGGCTAGATAAAAAACACTTGATCTTGGAGATAAATTTTCTGTTCTTTTGAGAGTATATGTAACCTCTAAATTTTAGAAATAATCATCAAACCCTGGATCTATGATAAGCTTGAGAAAACAACTTAGAATACATTTATAACTTATTTTTTAAAACATAAACAAGCCTTCATTTAACTAATAGTCTCAAACTTACATTTAGGTAGAGATGCCCACCAAATTTCAGACATTTGTGACAGACTCTATGATGGCCCCAATGACCTTTGCCTTTCAGCATTTGTGGCTTTGTATGATCCCCTTCCCTTTACCTATCCAACAAACTCTGGCAAAGGGCTAGGATGTCCCCTTCTCTCACAAATCTCACAGTAGGAAACGTTCTAGCTAGTACACATCTCACTCTATAGAGTCTGATCCTTTTGCTAACTTATGAAGAAGTTGTGGCCATGTTGGGAGACCTACATGGCATGGAGCTAAGAGTGATCTCTGGTTACTGAGGCCAGCTTCTATCCAACACTAGCAAAAAGCTGGGGCCCTCAGTTCTTGAACCACAGGAATCAGATTGTGTCAGCACCTGAGCGAACTTGTGAATAACTCCTCCCTTCCCAGCCCAGCCTCTGGCCAACACCTTCACTGCAGCCATGCAGAAGGCCCAGCCAAGTGGTGCCCTGACTCCTGACCCACAGAATCTGTGAGTAATAAAAGCATGTTGTTTTAAGATACTAGATTTCTAGTAATTTTCATGCAACAGTAGAAAGCAAATATACTGTCATGATGTTAAAATGTTAGAAAAATTGGACCATCAAAGAAATTCTGAGCTACATCTTCTTAGAAACTAAAAATCTGCTGACCTTATTATGAATCTATTTTGTTGAAATATTCAATTTTTTAAAGCAAAATGTTATGTTTTATGAGTGCTATCTATTGCTCAGGTGGCTCTGAAATGACCTTAGCACTATTATTGGTATATATCTAAGATGCATACCAAATACAATCCCTTCCTGTTTTATTCATAAAATTTGTGCAGGATATGATTTATTCTTAACTGAACTGCCTAGTTCTGCTATAAAGAAAATGGACTTAAATATTTTGAACATAGGTATCCTTGCATAATCATGGAAAGAAGGGGGGAGGAAGAAAGGGAAGGAGGAAGAGAGGGAGGAAAAAAGGAGACAATTTCTACCCTAGAGCATGCGAGAACTTAACATCAGTATGCATTGGTAATTATGAGTACACAGCAAAGAGAAAAGCCACATCTAATATTTTAAGCCACTAATTCTTTTCGTCTGTTTTAAGTTCAAGAATGGCATGTCTAGAAAATTTTAGCAAAACATACAGCACTCATGAACCATTACATACCCATATGTGTCTACCTTCTGCCACATTATCCACATTACCTAATATGAAAACTAAACTGAAAAAAAAAACACAGCTAAATTAAAGCTCATCATAGTTTCATCATGGCAGACAATATCCCATGCTCTATGCAATTAAATCCTTCAATTACTCTAAGTGTTATTATGCTAATTTAAAAAGCTAGGTTATTAGAAAAATGTATAAAGAATTATGCTCAGTTATAGCATTTTATTTATGTAATTTCACGTTAAATTATTTAAGGTATGGAAATTATAAGAGTTATCAGTATGTGATTCCAGCAGGTCCCACCGGGGGAGTCAGTAAAGCTGACAGAAAAATTTTCCCATTTTATCCTCCCAGGGGAAACCTCATAGCTTGAAGGATGGCCTGCGTGCTCCCTGTTAGAGAGCTCATAAGGCAAGCAGGGGTCTGTCCTCAGACCCCTGCTCAGCTCCAGAAAGTCATTTGTCCCCAGAGAAGTGCATGATCCTTTGTTTGGGGTCACCATGGTTTGCATATCCTCCTTAATTTAAAAGAAATATAAGAATGAGCAAGGATGTGGAGGAGTAACTGACTATGCGCCCAGACCCTGCCTGGAGAAACACCTGCCTCCACAGCCTTTGTTAACGGGATTTTGTCTTCTTGTAGAAAACTATATCTCACGCTTAGATAAGAACTCTTGGGCTTTTTAACAGTTAGGGGATTTTACTTCAAATTCTTACCCTTTTATGTCCCTCCTTTCCTTAATGGTTTCCTGTCCTCCCTTTTCTTGACCCACTCTCTCCCACACAGTTCTCTGCCCTCCCTTCCTTCCCTCTGCCTCTATCTTTCCTTTTGCCTTTCCCACTTTCTTATTCTCTTTACTTATCTTTTTCTCACTTCTGTCTCCATCTTTGGATTCCAGTATGATACCCTATTTTCTTTTCTTTTTTATTACTTTCTTATTTTTATTGTTGACAGTATTACAGATGTTCCCCACCTTCTCCCCCTTTGCTTTTTAACCTATTTCTTTAATCTTCCTTTCAGCAATGAATATAACATTGATATTCAAAACTTTTGAAACTTAGGAGAAAACACATATACACACCAGCCACTCCCTATGAGCTTTACTCATCTCCAGCACCTCAACCTGCACCTCGCCTCACCCTCACCTGCACTCAGTCTGAACAGCTGTGCCCGCTCCATCCTCCACCCCCGCGGCCCCGTGGTCCCATCTAGAACTTCCCACAGCACAAGCTGTCCTCTATGCCATCCTCTAGCTCCTCCTAGGAGTCACCTAGCACCTTGCTCAGCAGCCTTCCCCATTCCAGTGTTTTTACCTGGATCCCCTGCTCCACTGTCCGTGCAGTCCCAGGAGGTCAGAGCCCAGTCCCCACAAAAATAGACACCTGCGAGCCACCTACCTCCCTCAGTCAGGTCCTTGTGTCTTTCCTTCACTCAGTAACTGGATCTGGCATGTTCTCAGCACCCAGAATGCTGAAGGAGGGTCTCAAAGAGGCCAGGTTATCATTGGAAAGAGAAAGGTATCCATGCCTTCGTTCTGCCCACATTACTGGTGAAAGGAGTAGGGGGTCCCTCATGTTGAAGTCTGAATCCCACTGTTGTATGGATGCCAAAGTCTCTTTTTCCAAGCTGCTTCCAGCCTATTATAAGGCATAGTGGTGATTCTGAGGTAGACACAGTCTTGGGAGACTATCTTAAAGACCTACTGAAGGCCTCCTGAACATGTTTAGACCTGGGGGCAACTGGGCTATATCCACCTTCCTTCTGCTCCTCCCTCTTTTACTTGGGGTCAGGCAGGCATCTGGGTTGGATGCCTTATTCATCTATCCCTCATCCCTCCCTGTTTTTATTTTCATGAGCATTCCCCCTAATAAAATCCCCACCCATGTAATCCACATTGGCATCTGCTTCTCAGAAGACCTTGTCTAACACACTGTCACCACCCTGGGTGAGCTGACTCTCAAGACCTTTAAGAACTGGGAAAGGTACTTTGAGCTCTCTCTCTCTCTCTCTCTCTCTCTCTCTCTCTCTCTCTCTCTCTCTCTCTCTCTCTCTCTCTCTCTCTCTCTCTCTCTCTCCCCACCACCCTGAGGCCCAATCTTGCAACACTAGGAACAAGATAATATGCTTTTCCAGCATGATCTAACAAAGATCTCCATGTAGATTAGCTGGGTGGTTCCTGATTCCACAGTTCACTTCTCTGTGCAAATAGAATAGGTTCTCAGAGAACGTAATGTTCTGCATTTTTGAACTCTTTGGAAATATTGGTTCTGAATTATAAACATCTCTAGTTAAATAAAAAGTTTCTGTAAAGTGGCACTTAATAAAGGAACCAGGTTTTAAATGACTACGGTGTGGCCACTGCTCCTATGTTTTAGTCACATGACTATGAGAATGTCCAGAAAGTTAACCCAGCCTCACCCCTGAGTACCTGGACCAGGCAGGAAATGAGTGAGACAGTGAGGGAGGATGGTGAAATTATGCTTGTCCGAGCACCGCCTGTGTGCCCCTCACTGCATGGAAGGAGTACCAGTGTCATGGGAAGGGCCCTCTGAGCACAAGGTGTGTGCACTTGTGTCTTCATTCCCTAAGACTGTGTTAGAGAACTGGGTGAGGATGGACGGAAGGCCAAGGTTACTGCCTATGCAGAGCAAGAGAATGACTGCTTGTTTTCCAAACAACCTCAGAGACTGGTGGCTCCCAGGAACCCAGTGCAGAGACCAGAAAGGTGTGGGGGGCCAGCCATGATGGGGAGGGCAGAGGTTCCCTGCCAGGGCCTGATGAGAAGAGGGACAGGCCAGGTACTGGCCACGTCCAGAAGGAATGGCTCTCTTGATCATCCAGCAGGAAAGTTCTGGAGACCAATAAAGGTGGAGCCAAATGAACAGTGGGCATTGCAGGGCAGGGCAAGTGGGTGTTGTAATTAATGGAGACAGGAGGAAGATGAGCTCCTCTGCTACCCTCCTCCAACCCCTGCTCACCTGGAGGCTGAGCTTCAAGGACTAGAGCAGCTTCTAGAACTCACTCACAGCAGGACCCCAGGGGTCCCCGATCTCTGGGCCATCCACATGGCAGGTGACAGGCTCACCAGAGGAAGTGGCCAGGGCCCACTACACCTGCCACCACCTTGCACCTTTCCTGGGAAGAAGCAGCCCTGTGTCTGCAGAAAGGGCGGACTGGTCTCTCCACTAAGGAAGGTAAAGAACTTTAAATGTGGAAAGATAGCTGAGTGGATAAAGGGGAAGTGGTGTCAAATGGTATAAGAATATGTCACAACAGAGACAATGGAAAGACTGAACTATTAGTGTAAAAAAAATAAGAGAGGATTCTCCTATTGGTGGATTTAGAAAAGCAAAACAAACCCTAGGGACATGAGCCACTGTGCAATAATCTCATTTATTAACATGGACAAGGAAATTGTCCTTCATTTCGTGTTTCCTGAGCGCTAGGTATCTCCCAGGCAGCGAAGGGGTGAAGGATGACAGACATAGACCCTGCCCTCAATGAGGCTACCTTCTGGTGGACAGACCACTGTGTGGTAACTTTGGGAGCTCAAAGCAAAATAGTAATTAGGATATGGAGGAATGCACAAGCTCTGTGGGACAGTGGGGGCAGGTCCTAAGCTCTTTGTGGCTTCCAGTAATTTCCCAAGTAACATTGGGGCTGGGGTGTCTGCTTGCATCTGGAAGTTATGGATTGAAAATGGAATAACTGCTGTGCCAAAATCCAGAGCTCCTGGCGACTGAGCCACCGTCCACTGAAGCACATGGGAAAGAAAGCTCTATTGGGGAAAGAAATTTACTTTCCAACTTTTTATTTGGGATTATTTGTAATTATTTGCAAATAAGCAGGAATAGAATAAAAATAAATTTAAGGCCCACATCTGGATTCTGCTCCATACTCTCTATTTTGAGTGAAGGTGACACCTTTGAGTACATGAACCAGTGGTGAGTGATCCAAACATTTAATGACTAGGATTCTATTATGCAGCATGATACACAGTAAAAAGAGTCGTTTGGTTTCCATTCTGGAAATGAGAAGCTTTTAAGGATGGTGACAAGTGCCTTTGACTGCTGTAGCTGCCATGTGAAGGGAAACATCCTAGCGCTGGGATTGCAGACTCTGCCCCCATGGAGTGGCCAACCTCAGGGAGTTGTGCTATGAGCTTCCTGCAAATGTAGCTTTCCCAGAATGGGAGGGTGGGGTGTCCCTTCGGAAGGACAAAGGTCCTTCTCATTGGAGTTGCTAGGTGCCTGTTGGAGATGCCAATGGGTGGTGAGGCTGGGTGAGATGACAACTAGGCTTCTAATTTCTGCACCGTATTTTCAGTACGTTGACTCCAATGAGATGGTGTCCAATACCTGTTTATGTCACACTACTCTCTCTAAGAGGACTTATTTGCAAATCTCAACTAGAACATGGGAAGATACATTTTTTCTTCATGACCTAAGTATGAACAACCTAGCCACAGATGTGTGCATTGATAGACATAAATTAGCACTTGGGAGCAGTACATGTAAGATGAACTGGATTTGGAGGCGACCAGTGCACAGTGCAGTCTTCACTGTCAGAACCCAAACTCTGGCTCAGAGGGGCAGCCCATCTGAATGCGCTCTACCCCCTGATGTTCAGCGGCCATTTAGATTCACACTAAGTGTAGTTGCATTACCTTCTTTTTAAAGAAGCTGGTTAACTTCATTTTAAGAAATTGGACAAAATCAATATTCTGTGAGGGTTTTGCCAGCATAGGCTGCCCAGAACTCAGCATGGTCTGGCTTTCCCCACGAGATCTGTGGTCCCTGCTGGACTGGTGGTCCATGTGAGAAAGTCTAATTACAGCCCCTAATGGAGAGCTGACCATGAAAGTGTGCCCCCAAAGGTCATAAACCTGACTGTAAGCTGCAGCTTCAGCAGAAACTCAGCATTGAGAGGGCCCAAAACATGATTTATCCTCCTGCTAGGAGAGCGCTCCACCCATGGGCCACTTTCTGGGCCCAAACTCCAACTGTGTCAACAGCCAAGGCCACAACTGCCCCAGGGAGCGAGAGTCCACACAGAAGCCCAATTCCTGTCAAACACTGTAAGTCATGGGGATGCCACACAGCTCACTTATTGAGGGGAGCTGGAGATTCTGTCTAGTTCTCAAAGCTTGTTAGAGTGCAGTGTGCCCCTGCCTCAAATAAATGGGCTCAGGGGATCCCCACACTGAGCTTCCAGATAAAACACAGGACCCTTGCGAGATTTGAATTACTGATAATCAACAAAAGATTGCTCAGTATAAATATTAGTCTTAATATAAATATAATATAAATATTAGTCCTAAATATTGCATGGGACATGCTTATACTAAAACCGATCCGTGGTTGACCTGAATTTGAAGCTGAACTGAGAGTTCTATATTTTTGTTTGCCAAATATGAGAATTCTATACTTGAAGTTCTTTTTCCACACTTATCAATCTTGTCTGCTTTGCGTGTGAACCCACTTCAACTGATATAGTATCCTAACTTAAGATATATTCCTACTCTATGCACACTACGTGGCCCAGAGTAGGACGTTGGCAACAATTTATTATATTTGGAAGTTCCTGACACACTAAAAGATGCACTTACATTTGTGTGGGTAGGTGTGTTTTGTTTGCTGGGACTTCTATGAGAAATGGCAAAATTAGGATGGCTTAAATGCAGACCTGTATCATCTCACAGGCCTTGAGGCCAGAAGTCCCAGGTCAAGGTTCAGACAGAGCTCATTCCTTTGGAGACTGTGAGGAGAATCTGGTCCAGGCCTCTCTCCCTCTTCTAGTGGCTTACTGTCATCTTTGTGGTTCCTTGGCTTGTAGAAGCATCACCCCAACTTCTGCCTTTGTTTCCATGGCATCTCCTGGTGTGGATCTGTGTCCCAATGTCCTCTTTTAATAAGGACACAAGTCAGATTAGGGTTCACCCTGATTACTGCAGTTTAAGTTAATTACATCTGCAAAGATTCTATTTCCAAAGAAGATCATACTAGAAGTTACAGCTTCAACATTTGAATATCTGGCCAACACAGTTCAACCCACAACAGCAGGTTATACACTATTGGGTGACAGTGTGAGGAGAAAAGGCATCAGTAAGGAACCTGAACTCTGAGCTTGTTCTCTCCAGACTCAAAGGGTGGACATTTTGCTCAAGATGAACTGTTGTCAAATAATCTTTAAAAATAAAAGTACTTCCTGTGAATGAAGCCTGTGACTCACTGTTTTGCCCACTGCTGAGTAACTCCATGTGCTCTAGCTTGACCTTGGAAGGCACTTGAGTTACCAAGAATGCTTGGAAGAAGGTAAGGATCCAGCACAGTGGGCATAGGGCTAGTCCCTATGTTGTGTTGGCAGCCTCAGAACAGGCCCCTGGGCTCACACAGTAGGTGTTTTGCAGGCTGTGTCCACACCCTGAGACAATTCCTCCCACACCTGTTGCTCACATCAAGTAAGTCCAGGAAGGAAATGATCAAAGCAAGTAGTTACCTCTGATGAACAGCTCCATCGAGCATATGACAGAAGACAGCACATTTAAAAATTGCATGCCTTGAAGATGATCCCTTGCCAAACAAAACAAAACAAAACAACAGAGAAAGGAAGAATGTCTCTAAAGCAATCCAAGCCACAAATTCAGTCTCATTTCTAAAAAACAAATTGGCAATCTACTCAAAAGAAATCTAGGTAACTAAGCAGAGGCAGGCCAGTCCTCATTGCACACAATTTTACAATTGATGTGACAACCAGCCTTTCAGAGAAACACAGGATCCAGTTTCCCTCAGACCCAGGTAGACCAGATGCACACACAACTTCAGCATCCACTTCTTGGGGCCAAGCCCACCTTTGGGCAAGGTAGGCATCCAGCCTTTGAAGTGTACATTGATGTCTTTGTTGTGAGAAACCAGTATGTTGACATTTGCATGTTTCCCCCACAAAATATGAGCATTTCTGATAGGAACATCAAGAAGAGTCTTTAATCTTGAATTTTTTTTTAATTTAATTAAACAAGCAGAGTCAACATCTCAGCAGCTGGTTTGAGTCAGGCAACCTGGCTGGCTGTGGATGTAGCATGAACCTTCTCACCTTCCTTCCATTCTTCTAAACTTGCACCAGGTTGGCCTTGAGCTGCTGTTCTTTGTGTCTCAAGTATCTGATGCTCTGGGAATGAGTCAAGAATCAGCCGGCCAGAATTCTCCTTGTCTCCCATGGAGGTCATACCTGCCACTGAACAGCACCAGCTTAGGCTCTGCTCTCAGAGCACTATGCTTGCACTCAAGAGTCCATAGGAAAAGGGACCACAGTCCCATCTGCAGATGATCCAAGGGGTGGGCCCTAGATCTGCTCTCCGTCTCCAGCTCCTAAGGGAGGGTGAACTCTCAGGCCTGTGACTATCGGCCCTGATCCCAGACCTGGCACTGGGCATTGCAGTCTGGGTGGGTGACTAACACTCCACCACCAGGAGACTCTCTTAGGGAGACATTGCAGGACATACCTGCCTGTATCATCTGTGCAGTGAAAAGTCATTGCTCCAAATCTCAAATGCAGGTCACCTCCTGGACTTTCAGTGTTTCTAGTGCTCCTGCTAGGAACTCATTCATCTGCTCTCGCATTTCTCGCTTGCAAACTGAAAAGGCTGTGTGACTTTGGGAAAACTGCTCAGCCTCTCTGATACTCAGGACCTGGGTCTGCATGTAAAATAAGACAAATAATTATGCTCTTGACATAGAAGTATTGAGTGGAGTAAATGTCATATGTGTAGGTATGTTTATAAAGAATAACATGCTGTGAGCATTTATTTTGGTTAAATTGTGATAATGATTATTTTTCATTTTTCCCATTATTATCTTAGATCTAAATAAAAACTGTGACAAATATCACCTGAAGAAGGCCTGTTGTCTGTGTGAGCAGGTGTGACACTTCTGTCCTGCCCTTCCCCCCCCCCCCCCCCCCCCCCCCCCCCGCCCGGCATAAGCTTTTCTGACACACTGCAGAGGGAAGAAGGCCAACAACACCTCTAAAAACTATCGTTTGATTCCAAGGGCCAAGTCCATGTAACCCTGAGCCTCAGACTGGCTTCTGCAGAGTTTCCGGTCATAAAGGACAGGCAGCTCAGCCACGCTCAGCTCAGGGGTCAGTTCCTTCTTTCATGGGCTGGTGGTGATGTGCTTAATGTGACAAAAGCAGCAAGGCTCATGACTCTTTCCCTTGAAACAGAACACCATTAAGTAGCTGCAAACTACAGAAATTAAATAAAATCCCTGAGAGAACACAGCCAAAGCAGAGGCGACCCTCTGGGAGCCTGCCTCCAGCCCCAATGACAACAGACCCTGCAAAAGCCACACAGAGTCTTTCCCGTGGATGCCCTCTGACGTCGGTGGCCAGATAGCCAAAGGCGCTGACATTTGAGCAGCGTGTCCTCCATCGGCTCAGCTAGCTGGGCAGTGCACACCAGCCAGGGCTTATCCGTGTTAACATAAACCCTCATTAGAGGGGATTAGGAGAGAAACAGTGACAAACAGGATGGACACTAACCCTCGGAGGGTCCCAGACAGACGCTATGAACTAATTATCCTTTGAAATGACTTGAAAATGCTGAGCGGGAGCTTCAGCGTATGGGCACGGGACGCAAGGGGAATTGTGCTTTACAGACTACAACCTGTTTGTATTTTGCAACAGTTTTTATGTTTTGCACCACAGATACATGCACACACATGCACATGCACACAGCGCTCCCCCAGTCGGGGATGCACAGCTGTCAACGGGACGCTGACTGGGACAGGTGCAGGGAGACTCTCTGTTCTCTCTTCAATATGTCATATGGGGACACCTTCCCAGGTGCATCTTTCTATGGGTGTGTGAAGTCCACTTCTCAACCCCCTTAGAGAGCACGAGGTGCCAGGGCCACGCTGAGGAGGAGGGATTCTGCGGACTGGAAAGAGGGGAACACATTTTGTCTCAGTTGTAGGGTAAATGCATTTTCTAAAACACAGTGGGGTTTTCCAACCTCCTTAAGCACACTTCCGTGGATTCCAAAGAACAATTGTGACCTTCTAGGTAAAGGAGTTTTTGATGGTCTCACATGCACCTCCTTGAGCAGGAAGCCCCTCAGGTATGCGCACCCCATGTTGTATGATGGGAACACTGCCTAGAGCAGTTCCTTCCTTTCTCTCCTTGCCACCACCCTCACCCCCGAGAAACACACCTCCTCCATGGACCTGTGAGCTGTGCTGACTCTGGGTCCATGTCAGGAGTCCTATCTGGCAGGTCTGGGATGCGCCCCAGAACTCGTGTTTTTTAATCTTCCCTGGGTGGTCTGCCCATCACCTCATGGCTGCAGCTGCTTCTGTCTTTACTGAGGGGGCCTAAGACTGAGGCCTTTGCACTGGCCCAGGAGAGGCCCCGAGCAGTCTAGGAGCAAACACAGATGTCAGTGTTCTGTCCAGGACCCTACGGGTTGGACAGGGAAGTGGGGAGGTGAAATGTATTCCTAGACTTCCAGATGGGAGTCTTAAAGCCAAGTGTAAACTTCTGAAAAGTGGAAGTGAGCAACATGGTCAGAGTGTGTGTGTATGTGTACATGTAAATGTGTGCACATGACTATGTGAGTTTGGGGACCCAACTTGTGGACTAGTGACACTCAGATTCTTTTTGGTTTTGGATGAGTTTAAGGCAAACAGTACCAATTCTTTACATGGGGAGATGGTAAAGTGCTAAGCTCTACCCACTGTCCATTAGTCAGTTAGCTATCCAAGCTATGAGTTTAGGGTGTGTCCAGACTGTCAGGTGGACAGCTTCACGGGCATTTATTTAAATGGATAGTGCATTTGGTCCAAAGAGCTCAAGCACTCAAGCTTCAAGACACTGGTGCCAACAGCCCATGTGGAAGGCAAATAGGTGCATAGAATTAGGAAAAGGGTGACAACATAGCCTGTGTCATTAGAAAATCACTCAAAATTACTCTAAGAGCAGTGTTGTTGTTGTCTTCATTTCACCAAAGATGAAATGAGGCCTAGAGGTGCATGTACATGTCAGCAGTGCAAGAGGGACCAATCCTGGTGTCTGGTCCCAGAGCATGTGCATTGGGCGTGAACCAGGCTCTGTTTTCCCTGTTAGGGCATCCTCATTGATTCATCGCCAGCAACAATCCACATGTTCATCAGCTATGATACAATTAGGGAATAGAGGCTGACATTTGGTCAACAGAAATCTATGAATAAACCTATTGCATTTGTGAAAAAATACAAACCAACCACTCCATGGGGCTTTTATGGGACCAGGTGTCCTCTCTGAATAAACATTAGACTCACCCAGCGAGTTTTTGAAAATTCTAGTTTCTGAGATCTACAGCAGACAAGTAACATCAGAACCTGTCCATGGTCATCTCACAGGTGAACATCACATCAGTGACACCGAAACCTCACATCCTAATGCAGATGAGGACATCTCCTCCAGGCCTTCACCCTTGCAAGTCTGCAGTGGTGCATGAAGCATGCTTCCCTCTGGTTTATGAAACATGCTTTCCTCTGGTGTATGAAGCATGCTTCTCTCTGCCTTGGCTTTGCTGGTTTAGAGAAACTATGGTTAAAATTACTCCGGCCAGGCTGTGAGAGAATTAATGTTAATCATTGAAAAAATACCATTGGTACTATTGAATCGTGGATGGTCTTAACACACCATTTAAATTGTTTAGCTCTACTTAACTGCATTTGATGAAGAGAATTATATTCCATAACAATATTTGCAAATTTGGGAATTCACAAAGGCCTTAAAATGTATCTGTCATGAATATAGAATGTGCTACATCTGAAAAGCTACTGTCTCAGGACAGGGCCACAGAGATAGAGCTTAAATTGAGAACAAAGAGGTGGTGCTATTATAAACGAGAGAGAGAGAGAGAGAGAGAGAGAGAGAGAGAGAGAGAGAG
>PVJC01000069.1:0-42737 GCA_004026665.1 Murina feae | reverse complement strand
CACAAGAATTACCTAATATCAATGTGGACAAAATGAGCAAATGTGACTCAAACTGTGACCAGAGTAAGCACCAAACATCACACAAGTACGGATGTGCACTTGAGATGGGGCAATTTTGATCAAGAAAAAACCTGGACTCCTTCGCCCCTTCAGACCACCATGGACAGATTTGGTGTTTAGATAATTAGGAGGTGTCATTCACTTTCAACCCTGCAATGCCACCCCTGCTCTGGGGCCAGCCTTTCCTGTCCTGGTCCAAACCTCAATTGCACCTCCAACAGAACTTTATTTCGCATATTTAAACTGCCAATTGCAAAGATGGGTGGCTTTTTAACATTATCATATTGGATATAATTTTTGCCCTAGGAACTGGAAAATGCTCCTTCGCAGGATCAAAGGGTAGTTATGTCGTTTTGCAAGCCCTCCATTAAGTTTCCCATTAAAAATGAATGCTGTTAATAATTTCATTTATATGCATTAGTGTTTTGGGGAAAAAATACCTTCACTGAATTTGCCTTGAAATTCAGAATGCTATCAGGAAGCGCCATGACAAGTCATAATATCATGGTATTTTCCTGATTTATCTCTATTTCTTGATTGTAATATGTCGTTATTATATGACAAAAGCATTGCCTTAGGAAAAGCACACTTTTTTTTTAAGTTGAGCTCATCTGTTTCTTTTAGTTTCAAGGGGCATTTTTATGTCCACATTACAATGCACACTGCCCTTTAGCGGTTCCTTCCTTGGGTGAGTTATTTATTTAATGCCAACATAATCCAATTTAGAATTAGGAGAATAACTACTATTGGCTGATACAGTTCTGATACCCTATATTACTTCCTCTCAAGTATATGAGAGCAGCAATGTACATAAACAATGTGCAGGCTCCTAATGCATATATTTGCAGATAGTAAAACCCTCATGCCACCCCTCACCATCATCTAATGCCCCTAAAGGCGTTGCGGGTTAACGGTGATTTAATCCCCTTATGCATGCATAATGTGACAAGCTTTGCATAAATAATAATAAATAATTGGTGCATATAAATAATTTATCATTTATTTTTGCAGTAGAGTCGAATTTTTAGACATATTTTAAACAAAGGGAACTGCGAACATGATCTCAATCAGAAAGGAGGTTAAGTCTTCTTCAAACACAGCTTTCGAAGCTGGTATGGATTCAGGGAGTGTTAGTGATTTTGGTGGAGGATATTTATTATATTACCAGACTTTGAAGCATGGCACAATACAGGAAAAAACTCTAAAAAATAAATTCTCAACTGGATGAGTTGTTTTCAAAATAAGCTGAATAATATCTCTTATTAAGAAAATTATTTTTTTCTATCCAAACCTTCACAGTTAAATACATTATTTGATATGAAGATTCTATAGTTGGGTAGTGTAAACATTTTAGATTAAACTTGAGCATCTAAATCTAAGATATGACAAAAACATTTGCAGCTAAAGGACTTAAATGTAAGGTGGGAAATAATAAAAATCCTACAAGACTCCATAGGCAGCAAAATAGCAGACATATGTCGTAGCAATATATTTACAGACACAGCTCCTAGGGCAATGGAGACTAAGGAGAAAATAAACAAATGAGACTACATCAAAATAAAAAGCTTCTGCACAGCAAAAGAAATCATCAACAAAACAACAAGAAAGCCCACTGCATGGGAGAACATATTTGCCAATGATATTTCTGATAAGCGTTTAATCTCCAAAATGTACAGAGAACTCATACAACTTAACAAAAGGAAGATAAATGATCCAATCAAAAACTGGTCAAAGAATCTAAATAGACACTTTTCAAAAGAGGATATAAGGAAAGCCAAGAGACATATGAAAACATGCTCAAAGTCACTAATCATCCAAGAGAAGCAAATCAAAACAACAATGAGAAACCATCTCACACCTGTCAGAATGGCTATCATCAACAAATCAACAATGACAAGTGCTGGTGAGGACATGGAGAAAAAGGAACTCTCCTGCACTGCTGGTGGGAATGCAGATTGGTGCAGCCACTGTGGAAGACAGTATGGAGTTTCCTCAAAAAGTTAAAAATGGAGCTCCCATTTGACCCAGTAATCCCACTTTTAGGACTATATACCAAGAAGCCAGAAACACTAATCAGAAAGGATATATGCATCCCTATGTGCATAGCAGCACAATTTACAATAGCTAAGATTTGCAAACAGCCTAAGTGCCCATCAGCACTTTAATCCATTTTTTTAATGAATGGATTAAAAAACTGTGGTACATCTACACAATGGAATACTATGCCACTGTAAAAAACAAGGAACTTTTACCATTTGCAACAGCATGGATGGAAATGGAGAGCATTATGCTAAGTGAAATAAGCCAGTCAGAGAAAGGTAAATATCACATGATCTCACTCATATGTTGGATATAATGATCAACATAATTTGATGAACAAGAATAGATCCAGACACAAATGGTAGAGGATGGGGGTGGGGAGTTAGAGAGCAAGCAAAGGACTTGTCTGCATGCATATTAACATAACCAATGGACACAGACACTGGAGCAGTGTCTCGCCTGGGGAGGGAATGACTAGGTGGGGGGGGGGTCAATTGGGGAAAAAGAAGACATGTGTAACACTTTAGACAATAAAAAAATTGAATTCCATGAAAAAAAGAAGCATTTCAAAAGCTCTGAGAAAAAGATAATCAGATTGAAACTGGTCACTTGTCAGTTTGGGAGATTAGATGAAATAGACAGGAGAGTGAATTAGTGCACTAATTACAGATTATAATATGGCTAAATTGCACCGTGTTCAAATGCCCACTGTCCTCCCGAATTGACCAGCAGAGACAAGCTGGTAAGGTTGTACAAGGGATGAGTACTCCTGCCACACTTCCTGGCTCTTTCCTAAGCTCTGTCTCCACTTCAGTGGCTGGTACAGCAGTGTCTCCTGGACAGCAGCAAAGGCAGTCACTTACTTTCTATTTACATGTATTTCTGTATGGACCATCTTTTTTTGCCTCTGCTCAAAGTAGTTTTTTTCTGCATTTAATTAATAAACATACTTTTTGGTCCCAGACTGACTTTATCCTAGATTAGCCTATGGATTCTGGAGAAATTAGTTTGAGTGGGAATCATACTTCATCATCAGTAAGGAGGGATAGTAGGAATTGCATGACATTAGACAAATATTGCACATCACATGCCCAGGGCCTGCTGGGTGCCCCATCCATGGCTTCTCTGATGGTCTCATTCACTGAATTCCCCAAATCTCACCTTTGGCTGCTCTGACCTGTTTCCATCTCCTGAACTCCAAACCATGCCACCCAAGGGTTCCTCTCACCGGATGCTCACTCCAATGTGTGTCTTTTCCTTACTCTACTCACCAATCTCTTCCCGCCCATAGGAAGCTGTAGCTCTCGTTGGCTAGCAGGGGCATTTTCTGAGCACCTTTTCTCTTACATTTACAAGTTTAAAACCATTTTACCAATATGCTCAGATAGAGAAAATAGTTTTGCTTTTGCATATGAAAAAAAGAAGCACATGAACAAAGTAATAATCATTATAATAGTAATAATAATTACTTATAACTTTCTCCTGAGTGGCCTTCTCCATGTCCAGTGGCCAACCGTGGCACTACTGAGAGGGATGATGGTGAGTACAGGTGGGTGGAAGCCCAGGGCAGGCTGGCACTCCCGAGGAAGGAGGAGATAACTGGGAGATGGCTGAGTGGAGGAGGAGGAAAAAAGAGTTGGGATCAGGGAATGTTTGATCAAGGGTCCAGGATAACATGTTGCTTAGAAAAGAGTTTTTTGAAATCTCACTTTGTGTTGTGCAATTAAATCCTTGTCTTCCCACAACATCTTCCCTCTACCCTCTGCATCTCCTATTGAGAAGATACCCATGTTTGTAACGGGTGTTTAGAATCTCCTGACCTAGAAAGACCCCTGAATGTGACCTTGGTCCTATCACTGTGATCACAAGCTCTGGTCACTCTTGAGAACCTGTGTTTCAATGTAAATATAGAGTGAGTCTAGTTGACATGTCAGCCCAAAACTCCTGACCTGGATGTAGACTGAGGACAGAGTGAGCCCAGTGTGACAACAGGCAGGCCCAAGAGGCCTGTTTACAGGGACAGAGACACAGCTGGCTATGGAAAACGCAAAAGGTCCATTCACATATGTACATCAGGGCTTCCATGGGAAAGGTCATCTGCAAGATAAATGAGTAACTTTCCTTTAATGTGTCCTGTGGCTCTGTGTCCCCAGAAAGATACATTGAAGTTCTAACCAGAAACTCTGAGTGTGACCTTATTTGGAAATAGGGTCTTTGTATAGATTAATCAAGTTCGTGTTTATATCAGATTAGAGTGGACCCTACTCTAACCCCCAGTGTTTATATAAGGCAAGAGAAATTTGGACTCCAAAACACAGAGAGGAGGACAGCATATGAAGGTGAGGCACAGATGGAAAGTGCCTGGATGGAGAAGGAGGCAGAGATCAAGTGATGTGGCCACCAGCCCAGCAACACCACCCCTGCGAACACTAAGAGAAAGCCTGGAAAATATTATTCCTTGGAGCCTGTAGTGAGTGCATGACTGTGCCACCCTGAATTCAGACCTCTGTGCTCCTGAGCTATGAGGGAATCCCCAGGAAACTCATGCAGTGTGCATTTCTGAGAAGGAAAAGGCCCACAGTTAAACTGCAGCTGGGCATGAGGCACCCTGCCTGCCTTCCCTGAACTTGATTCGGGTTCACAGAACCGAGACCACTAGCTTCTGCGTCGTGTGTGTGTTTAACATCCCAGTTTGGGTTAAGGAGCCTTGATGTTATTGTTCGTTGAACAGATGTTGGCCATGAGCCTTTTTAGATTCCTGGTTGAGAAGTTTCTTTGTACCCAACAGTATTTATTTCTTTATTAGGTTCAATTGCCCGGAGGAGGAGGGAAGAATAGTGGATAGAACTTCAGGAAAGTATGTTTCACGGGAAGAATGAAGCAACCAGATTAAACTTCTCATCAAAGTTGAATTTTCCTGTAATGGCTTTCAAAAACCATGTGACAGCTCTGTGGGAAGACAGGCTGGGCCACAGAGACTGCTTTTCAATAAGGCGACAACCCAAGAGAGCTGGACACATGCGTGCCAAGGGTCTCTCTCCGGCAAGTTCTCTTTGTGTGAATACTTAAAGAGCCCAATCCAATCACTGATGTCCTTTCTGACCCCCACACAAGGAATCAGAGCCTCTTAGAGAACCCACTTTTGACCAATCAAGACCAGTCCTTCAACACTAGTTCCAGGAGATATTCATTTTGGCAGAGGTCACTGGTCCACAACACCCATCATCACTAACTTATTAGATCTTCAGTCAATTAGCTAAAAATAAAAAGAGGAGACAAGCCTGGTATTGAAACAGAGAAACCAGAAGCAAGCCACCCATTGCACTCTATTCTTTCCAAGCTGCCCCAAGGGTGGGCAGTTTCATGGGGAAGAAAGGAGCACATTGTTTTCACGGAAGGTCTATGCAGTAGATGCCTTTCCGCAGCATTTTCCTACTGATTTGGTTACACTTGCGCTTCCATGAAATAATGGGTTGGTGCAAAGCACTTTTCATTCCCCACCTAAGCTCAGCGTGCCATGCGGAGCATGATTACCAAGGATTAAAAATCCAATTAGACTCGCCCTTAACATGAGAAATCAGACGAGGAATTTTAAGAAATGCATTGAAAACCACTTCTTAATATGATTGAGTGTGATAACGCTCACTAAGTAGAAAACTGATATCCTGGGGACCCCTGACTCTTCAGAACAAATTAACTTTCAACATCTTCAATAATAACATGCAACCCTTGCTATTAATTGTATTGATTGAGGACAGTAGATGTGTTTCAATACATTTCTGTGGGAATGTTGTGATTTGCTCTTTATAACTGAAAACTCACTCATGTTGGGGTGGGGGGGAGACACAGCTCTGAGCAATTGCATGTTGCGGTTTGATTCTGAGGTGTTTGAAAATATTGTATAGAAAAACATGATAAAAATCTTAGAAGGAAAGGTAATAATTCGCTGTTTGCCCATGTAGCTCTCTTGGTGAAGTGGGGTGGCCACGGTAAATATTATGCTACCTAATGTGATTTTCTTTTAGTAGCATAGGGTAAATATTACAAATTTTGTGGGGCAAGGAAGCCTGATTTATTTTATCACTAAAAAAAACTAAGTGGAAATATTTTGAATAATTATGGTCATCATATCTGCTTGGCTTACCTTCTCCCTTTTTTTCATTCCTCTGCTATTTAATGCACAATTAGATTTACACAGATACATATCACTCAATTGCTTTCTTGTGTCAATCATCTTTTTCGCTCAGAATAAAATGCTTAATTATTTGACCTGCACAGAGCAGGCTGTGCAAACTAGACATTTTTAGACTATGCATCCATGGAATTGTGATTCATGAAAATGCTCTTATTTTTAATACAGCATTTGTGGCATTCACTTGGCAAATAAAATCCAAATGCATATTTTAATTCAAAAAGTGAAAATGCACTTTCTACCAAAACAGACTGGAGTTGTATCAGAACCAAACATTTTTCTTCGCAATATGTGTATTAGGCTGTTGTCTACAACTGCTTATTTGGTAAACTCTCCTGAAAAAGAACAGTGATCACTTATTTGTTTTCTCCTCTTTTAATTAGGCTTCTGAGTTCCTCCTCGTGGTCATCAGATGTCTAATGGAAATGACTGAGCTGAGTTAGAAAGAACAAATTAATCCCCACCAGGCAATGAGCTCAAATCTACTGAAACACAGTGCTGCGGGCTGGCGCCTGCAAAGCTAATATTTGGTAAAAATTATTTCCCACAAGATGTTTCAAGTTATTTGTGTGCCCTTGGGATCTGATTTCAAGGCATGGTATGCCGATTTATCTCTAGCACTTGTTCAACAGCCACAGAGCCTTCAGGAGAATGGACACAAGTCTTTCAAATTGGATGAGCAGCTGCCCATGGCATTCTCAGTGCTGGATAACAGCTGCTAGACCACCAGGACTCAGACACCTTTGTCCAGGAGAAAGCTCTCCATTCTGTCTTCGCAGAGAGAAGGTTTGTCTTATTGAGCTGCTACCAAAGACCCAACCCTTCCATGTGTTCTCATCACTGTTTTGATACTCAAGTTTGACAAAAATAAAAGGGAATGTCTGAAAATTGGATTTCATTCAAGGTAGATGGGCTCAAGCCATCTCATTCTCTTTTATTCCTGGAAGATTGCAATTAATTCTAAGGATGAGGGTTTTCTTTTTCTGCAGTCAGTGTGTATTTCAATTAATAGTGTAGGTAGCTATTTAAAAAATACAATATGCTTTTGTTCTTTCATAGATGAGCAAGACATGTTTCATAAACATATACATCCTCAAGAAGAAATACTTCCAAGGTGTAGAGAGAACAACTCTGAGAGAAAAAGAGACACTCCTGTATCCAGGGGATGAGCTTGTGTTGTCAACAATGATCATCATGAACTGTTGGCCTATTCGATTCATCTAGGTTCAGCTCCATGGCCTAAACAAGACAAATAACCTTTAACATCAACTGTCATCCAATTGCTTGGTAAACCATTTGATTATTTAGATAAATATACTCAGAGCCTTCACATTTGATTTCACTGTTATCTACCAAATAAGTAGAGACATTTAAGTTTTAATGCTTACAGGTGTCATTTTAAGAAACTGAAAGACAAGCAGACAACCTGGTCTTCATCCTGCTTCTACCGTTGGCTCACTGCTCTGTTACCTGTTGACTTTGATTTGCTTGTCCATGAAACTAAGACAGGCTGACAAATTAATCACCACCAGGCAATGAGCTAAAAGAGTAGCTTTCAGGACACCACACAGTTGGCACATCCCCTGAGCCATGCTGTCCAGGAGTTTTCCTAGGAGATGTCATGCTCCCCACTGCTGTCTGAACTTCTTGGGTGCTCAGGTCTCAGAACTAATGCTTCATGGCCTTGAAGGAACTCCAGGGATCTACCGATGGTGCCTAAGAAGGAACATGGTACACTGTTTATTAATATCAGCCACTATGGCCAGGTGATGGGAACAAGGACTAAAACTTTTTTGAAGTCACAAACCTTAGTCCTCCTCTGCCTGTCCAAAGTACTAGCTCCTGGGCAGCTAGAGGAATTCATTATCACCATTCTATTTCTTAATATATTTCTGGGACCATGGGTGCTCCCCTAGCTGCATGATTATAAATGGATGCTGGATGGGTGGGATGCTAGCCTGAAGTGACAAGAAAGGTGGAAAAAGGTACATTCCAGTACATTCCACATCTGCAGCCCCAAAACACCTACACCAGATATTTGCAGGACTTGTAGGAGGTGCATGATGTTCTGTCTACCTTCCCTACTTCTTACCTGCCTACTTCCAGGGAGTAAATGAAAATATGGACATCTTACCTCCTCCAACAAAAGAAGTGGCTACCAGCCCTTATGTCGGCAAGTTTCCATGTTTTGTATAGAAATTAATGTAAATGACTGCACTCTAACCAACCCTGAGAAGAGAGTAACCCAGACCTTGTACCATGAACTTCCCAGCTGGAGTGCCAGGAAGATCGACCAGGCAGGTGAATGAGAGCCAGCCTCACCTGTCAGAATCCCCTGGGCAGAACCTGTACTGCTGGCAGAAGAAGGTCCTCTGTGCTTGATGGCTTCCATGTCCAACTAGACCAGTGTATGCGATAATTGCTGACCCAACCTTTAAATCAGCAAACTTTACCTGAAGGTGGATTTAGCATGTGAGACAGCCTACACATTAGAACAAAGCACAGATCATGGTCAGCACTGCATGAATTTAACTAGTTACTATCAGTAATAGATTCTGTTTTGAAAAGTGGAGGTGGGTGGCCATTGGCCAGAAGAAAGCCTCGCCATTGGAATGAGTCCAATTGGTGTATGTCCTGGTCATCATTGCATATGTCCCACAAGTGGGAAAGAGGAGTTTTTCCTAAGAAAATGATGCTAAGAGACAAGGAAGCTGTTTCTTGGGGGGGGGGGAGGGAGGGAGGGGTTAGCTTCCAGCCATCACCCTCTTAAGTATGTGCAGCCTCACAGAAGCAGCCAACTAAAGAGAGTAAGCATGTGTTAGAATTTTTTATGTAAACTGTAGAGTTGACCTTTGTTCCCATCAGTCTAGATGACTTCAAAGGGCACTGACCTTGGGTAATTCCTTACCTGGAAAACTTCGGCACCTTGTTGGCCTGCCCTGGTTGGTGGATGTTTTGAACATCAGACACAGGTAAGACTGATAAATGCAAAGTGGCCATCAGAACCAAAGCAGGAGAGCACTCACCTTCCTGGTCTGAAGTAGCTGCTGGAAGTTAAGGCCTGAACCCAGTTCTCCCCATTCATCGTGGCACTTGACACCCTTTGATGACTTTGTCTCACCCCCATCAAGTCCTCCGAAGTTTTGGGGCCCTGAGCTGCATTTGTTCCAAGGTCTCAGACTGGAGGAGATGAGTTGGGGAAGCACACAGGTCTTAGCCCAGTGGGAAACCCTGTACATATCCTTCCTTCAGGATAGGAATGCACTTACATATGACTTTGACTCAACTAATCCTCCATACAAGTTTTAACAACTTACTCAGAATTTTCCTTTAGGCAAATGTGAAATTAGCTGAATACACTGAACCCAAAATCAGTCTGCTTACATCAGTAGGTGGCAGGGTCAGAAATAACTTTCCAAACTGGAAAGATTTGCATTTCATGAGAAAGAAAAAAAAGCTTAAAAAATTAAAAAAGAACAGGAAAAAAAAGGAAAGGAAAGAAAAGGAAAGGAAAGGAAAGGAAAGGAAAGGAAAGGAAAGGAAAGGAAAGGAAAGGAAAGGAAAGGAAAGGAAAGGAAAGGAAAGGAAAGGAAAGGAAAGGAAAGGGAAGGGAAGGGAAGGGAAGGGAAGGGAAGGGAAGGGAAGGGAAGGGAAGGGAAGAGAAGAGAAGAGAAGAGAAGAGAAGAGAAGAAAAGAAAAGAAAAGAAAAGAAAAGAAAAGAAAAGAAAAGAAAAGAAAAGAAAAGAAAAGAAAAGAAAAGAAAAGAGAAAGGGGCTTGGAAGTGATCATATTTTTACCCTATTCACCCATCAGGAGAGAATCTCCTCCTCTCAAAATCACGGAGGGGTCTAGTTCACATCTAGCCCCTTGCCTAGCAGTGGGGGTCCATGCCCATCTGTGCTAATTGTGGGACCTCCTTCGAAAATTGCCTCCCTCCCTTCGACATCAATCAACATCACGTGTAAATTGGGGTCTTATTTTAACTTGTAGACAATAGGATTTTAAAGGGTCTGGGAATAGGATTAATATATTGTTATGTTGTGTTCTTGTGCGAGTTCCTCGTGAAATACCTATTTTACATGTGGAGCAAACCCCAACTGAGATTTCAGCAGAAAACAACTTGACATGACTCAAACAGTATTTTCTTATTAACCAACAAGAACAATTAGGAAATGTTTCAAGTAAGCTCAGTCTCTGTGCTTGAATACACATTGTTCACTGTCCTATGTCAACAAGAATAGGCTGCTGTTTTAGAGCAATTTCCATATGTTAATTTACTGAGTTGCCTTTCTGAAAGACTATAGTTTCCTGACTGTTAATTTCAGTTGACAGAAAATGGTTTTGCTTTTCATTCTCTGCAAAATAATGCATTGTTGCAAAGTGATTTATAATAAACAGTATCTAGGAAAGAACTACAATACTGATTGGTTTTGACAACCAAAAATGCATTATTAATGAAATAATAACGTTGGCAGCATCTTGGACGCAAGCGGCTTGAGTGGAGTTTATTTTTCTGATCAGAGTCTGGATCCTCGCTCTCCATTTGGAGCTTCTTGGAGACGGATGATCATTGCTGAGCATGTAGGGGCACACACCTGCTATGCCGAGTTCAAGTGCATCTGCCCTGAAAAGTGATTATTTTTGCTTTAAACTGTGGCTAATACTGTATTTCGTTAACATTATATTTCAGTTTTACTTAACTCAATACACCTTTATTATTCTAAATCAGAAGTCCCTCACATCACACCATCTATAGCTAATAAAGATATTTTTAATATCTGTTATTTCTAGAATCGTAAGTGGCAGTATAAGGAGCAGTCAATAAATAATGTGTTATATTTCATCCATAGCTAGCTCCAAATCACAGCAAACAGAAAAATGGAATAATATAACAAAACCTGAAGCAAAACTCTGCATTATTTCAATTTGTATGATTCAAGTAGGGAAGAGCAGTGATTTATCCCAACAAAACCCACAGCTCTGTGATGCACCTTCAGTTGTGCAGAGCTACAGAAAACTGTTCTGATTGGATTTGGTAGTAATCTACTCCACATTTAAGCTTACTAATTGTATCAAACATAATATTTTATTTTATCTATTCACTCCCATTTCTGTTACTTAATTCCCTGAAATATTTGTGCTTCCAGTCGAATTACGATGCTCTGTATAAAGTCCTGGCCTCCATTGTTGTTGGCTCCTACATTAATTGTGGTATGAACTTTATTGAATTTACTGAAGTGCTTTGTTGGATTGTCTCCAAACACTAACAGGCAAATGAAATTAAATAAAAAGGGTCAGCTATATTTAAGAGCATCATGTAAGTGCTTTAGAGACCAGCTATAATGAAAGAGGCTGTAAACTAAAACGCAAGTGCAAATGTCACTCTCACCTGAGCGCGCCCGCAATTCAAGCAGAATTCATCACGGAGCAGGGCATCTGCCACAGAATGGAAGGGTGTTTGATGGAGGTGGGTTTGCCCTCAGCCAGCAGAACTCCGGGTGTGTGTGTAAAGAATGTACAGTGAGTCTGACTCTTCCCACAGGATCTAAGTCTCTAGCTGGACACAGGAGTGCCCGGTGACCTGAACCATGTGTAATCATGATGTCCAAGGATTCCTCCTAATGGTGCCTTGTTCAGTACAATATCAGGTGCTGAAACCACTGCAAATGCATTCTTTAAGATATCTGTTGTGTCCAAATGCTATTGCCTAAGGAACTGGATTTCTGCCATGTTCATCTAGGTCCTGACCTCCTAACAACTGCTTTGAACTTAGTGAACATTGAAAAAACTAGCACATAGGTGAATGAGAAAAATGAATAAATAGCTAAGAAGCCACAAGAAAAAAAATCATTTTTATAAAATGGAAAATCTTTTGGTGATTTAAAAACTACCCTCATATTCCTATCCATGAGGTATTTTTGATGACTCGCAAGAAATCACTGAACCTATAATCTTCCCTTCTTGTCTGAACATCACCCATCTGTCTGACAGCACCACCTATTCTAGACAAGGAGAATGCCTAGAATAAAATGCCAATAATGTATCTCATTTACATATACAAGCAAATATATAATATATTTTCATAGATAAAAATCTATGTTAGATATATTATTACATATAAGAATATAGATAATATGCATTTGTAAAATATTTACATTAATATACAATAATGTATCTCATTTGCACATGTTTAACTGGTTAAATATTGTACAAGCAGGTTTCTTCTATAAGATATTGGGTTAGTCCATAAAATACTGTTGCCCACTAATACAATCATCTTAGTAAAGAACAAGACCAGGTTGTATGAAGATAAAACAACATGTCCCTCTAAGAAGTAGTTGGAAGCAAAGCCCCCATTGACCTAATTCTAAGGAGGCTGGAGGATAAAAAGAGGTAAGAGACAATATGAGAGGAAGCCAGAGAGCAGTGCCCAGGTCCCAGTCTAAAATCCCAACCCTCTAAGAAACTCTGGGAGTTCAAAGAGATGGTTGGATTCCATTTTCATGCTCCTTGAGGTTCAGCCTTATATGTCAACATGAGTTCAGTTCTTATCCAGGCCCTGACTGATCATGGAGATCAAAGTGCAGTGGCCTGGCTCTGTGCTTAGCCAGGACTCCAACATCAAACACACCGTGAAAGCAGCTTAGATGCATGCTGACCAGGTACAACCGGAACTCCATAGTTTCTTTATAATTTTGTATGTCACGTGACATTCTTGTATCTAATTTGTACAATTTGATGATTTTTTAATGTCCTCACGTACATCAAAATTGATATTACAAAACTATTCACAGAAAATTTGTAGAATCACAATAAAATCTGCATTCTACTGGTTGATCTGTGTCTTATTATTTGGATGGTTTTCTCATGCCATTTCCTTGAAAGTAAAAAATAAATAAAATTAAGTATTAGTGAATGTAGTTCATCAACTCCAAGTTCAGTTCCAATAGGGGAACATTTCCAATATTCCCTACCACCCTTGGTGAACTCTACAATGGATGCAGCCTCGTGGTCCCCAGAGCTGAAATCACAGCACACCCAGAATGACATGCGGCGACACACACCTTGGAAGAGGCCCAGCATGTGCTGTGTAGAGAGAGGAATCACTGCAGAAGAACAGGTACTATAAATCCTGCTTTTCATGAATAGAGAGGGGCTCACAGGTCACAGAATGTTTCAGAAGAAATAAATAAGGCACAGGGCTTAGGGAGAAGCTTTTCCATTTTGGCTTTACATCCTTTGTATTTAAACTTTCATCAGCAGCATTTATTAACACCCCTCCAAAAAAAATTAAAGCAAGCCAATAAAAAAAAATGATTCCATAGTTGCTACCTCACAATAAATAAAGCTTGCTGGCTTTGGAGTCTCACCTCCCAATCCACTTGGAAAACATGGAACAAGGCACCCTCTTTGCACCTGAAACCCTTGATTTTCACCGCCTAGTCCCTGAATTTTACATAATCCATGCCCCAATTTCTCTTCTTGACCCTCCAGTGAACCAGGAGGTGGCACATGACTTGGGGCCTTTTGACAAATGAACTACCTAGTATTCTGTGTTATTCAGATAGTTCAAATAACATGAAACAGGGAGGGAAGTTGGTCTAACTTCACTCTCTCAATAGATTTCAAACCTCTTATTAAAACAGGGACTGCTGTCATGGTTTCCTTCAGGCAGTTCTGGCAGAGCTGGTGACTTGTTGTGAAGAAACACACATTTGGCTAATATTACAATTTAAATTATGAAAACAATTTAAATTATGAAGTCCTATTCAGTGGGAGAAACTTTGGGGACAGCTCTCTCAAAAGCAGGTGTGGTGAGCAGAGGTGTCACCTATATCCTGGGAAACAGGTGATGTGATGCTGGAAACACATTATTAGTCTATCTCCTCTACTGAGACGACCAGCACTGATTTGAATTTGTTTTCACACTGCTCTGCGGACACCCTCTCTGAAGTGGCATAAACAATAAGTGTGTGACTATAGTACAACTTTTTACTTTACTTCCCCTGAAATGAGGACTGTTTTTGAGTTATGTTACCATTTATTACAAGCTCCATGGCATACAATCTTCCCTTCTTCTCCTGGCTCTAAAGTGTGTGTATTTGGCATAGATGGTGCAGAGCATTTGTAATGCTGCGCTTTCAAACTTTGCACTGTGTGCATGCACACACATGAACACACAACTCTGGATAATGCCAGGTAATCATTAAGGCTAAGAGATTGGGAAGGACTCGATGTCACTAGATCAAATGTATTTTGCGATCGACCTATCTGGAGGAAAGAGGAATTACTGAGCAGCATCAGACTCCATCAACGGGTTAATAAGTTGATGTGCTTTTCTTTTTGAAAAGGCTTATTTAAATGTTTATCAGTTGTGCAGAGCGAACTGCGCTGGCGATTCGCTGGGGACGGCTCATCATTGCCTATGCATGGGAGCGTTGTCGGAAGATTAAAATAACATTGAGTATATTCTGTAAATGAAGGGGAGAACTAACAGAAGCCTCTAGAGTCCATTATAAATTTTAATAATACATCAAGGTAATGTAACTGAATAACCGATCTCTAAGGGAAGAAACACAACATTTGGCTAATATTACAATTTAAATTATGAAAACAAAAAGAGCTTTTAGTTAATCTTGTCTTTCTGCTTTTATTCTTCAGGCTCTTTTTTATTTTCCCTGAATCCAAGACACCATGTAAACAAATAAAAGTACGGGAGAAAATAAACAGTTTGGCATCTCAGTAGATTAATTAATGCGCTTCAGCCTTGGCACCAGTAGGCGAAAATTATGTGCATAAATAATATCACTAATTAAAAAGATGCAGATTAACATGCAAATAATGTTAATGAGGATCTGCCATTCCAGAGTGGATTCGCATAACATCAACAATTTAATGGGTTGGAAGGCTTGTGTTTGCATTACATTAATAAATTTCAAAGACCTTGCATAAAAAAGTTCTGTTGGAGCCGCTGTGTCCCACTTGTGACTTGTAAATTCTGTGGGCAGTAGTGAGCACTGGTAGGCAGATGCCAAAGTCATTATCTAAAAGACTGTTGAGAGGGTGCCACGTGCCAGCGTGACCAGCTGTTGGGAACTGGGCAGTAGGCACTATCCTGTGCCAATTATTCATATTATTTGGGTAGTTTTGATATTTATTTAGACTGATTAATATTTTGTGCTCTGCATCTTGATCTGGAGGGAAATCACTTTAAGCAAGCAAAGTTAAAAACAACAACAACAAAAAACCCTTACCAGCTTTGGATGTGTCCTGGAAGTTGAACACATAATGGAATTGATTAAGTAGACATGACTCGGAACCACAGAAAGAAGCAGCATAAAGTGTCTTTAATGATGTCACAGAATGCTGCAACAAAGCAGCACAGCATCAAATGCCGAGTGGATCACAATGCATGGAGCTATGTCTGCAAAGGAAAAGACCTGTGTGTTCCTTGGTGCAGGACGGTGCTTCTGTGGTGGATTTTTTGGACAAAAAGCAAAGACTGAGGGAGGCCCCAGTGAGTGCCTTCCTGAAACACTACATTACCTCCCTCTGTCTCCTCAGGTGGTCCTTGTCTCCCTGATCCCAAGCTGGGACCTTGAGGACTGATTGTGAGGCAGTTGGTGTGTGAGGGCAGTACAGGTGGCAGTTGGCCACGAGAGTCAACATCTCCCGCTGATGAGCTGTCCACACTCTCACTCTCCAGGGAGAACCTAGCTGTGAGCATTCCAGGAGGCATGGTCTACAGGGGCCAGACTCAGTGTGGTCTGATCAGGAGCAGCCAGCAACTTTGAGCCCAGGGAATGTCTCACCCTAAGTGGGGGAGGAATGAGAAGCAGACTGGGGTGGCTCTGAGACAGCTCCCCATGCAGAGCCAGGTGCTCTGTCTCTGCAGGAGGTGAAAGGCAGCAACTGGTGCTGCAGGTACCTATAGTTGACCTGCTACCACTGTCACCCTCCCTGCCACCACATGACCCAGCTTCTACAACAAGATTCCAGTGCCCATATTTGCTGTGTGTGTCCATTAACCTTCAAAGCATCCCTCAGGAGCCAGACAAGGAGGCACCAGAGCTCCCCACCATGAGGAAGGCCTCCCTACCTCATTGTGCTGCTGCAGCTCAGCCCTGCATGTCTTTGAAGGTATGGAGGGTAGGACAGTGGGGGCCTTAAACATTGCAAATTTCAAAGTTCAGTTTCTCAATCCTGCCAATTTACTCTCCAGTGAAACAAACAAGCAAGCAAACAAAAACAAAAAAACTAGATCTCTGAATGTTTCCAATCCAACACAAACGTGGCTGCTTCCCCAAGACTCTGCCTGTACCAAGTTAGTTCACACCCACCCCATATGTGGGTAATAAGGGGGTCCCACACTGTAGAATCCTGACACGTACATAATGGTGAACTTTGGAAGAGATCACAGAGATGCAAGCATATTCAGCCATTTATAAAATTTCTTCTAGCAGGAAGTGATGTTCACTTCTCTGCAAGGCCACGTGCTGCTTGTATTGTAATTTGAGGGGAAAGAAAGGGGCAGGGAGTGCATCCTACCTAATTTTGTATCTGTGGCAAGCTCTTAACTTGTGCTCCTGGAGGTTAATGAGTGGGGAAGGTAGGTCAGCCAGGACATCATACCAGGTATGGCAGTCAATATTGTTAATCATTGACATCTTGACCATATATTGAGCATGAACTGTGTACCAGGCACAGTATGGAGCCCTTCTGATGCATCATCTCATTCATTCTCATCACAACCTGGGAGCTAGGACACATGTCTCCCAGGACTCAAAGATGTTTTGACCCCCAAAACGCCACTCTTTCCTCCAGGCCACCCAGCCTGCCATGATGAGGCTCTTGGTATTAAAATCAAGAGGGAATCAAGAAAAGAATCAAAGGAAAGAATATTATGCATGTCAACTCCAGGCCAGTGTTTCCATTGTGGGTAACTAATTGAGCCATACAGAGTCAACTGTTCCCTAAACTTATTCGTTCTAAAGCAGGTGCTCGTGTATCTCCCTACATGGTCAACCTGGATTTACAATTTCACACCTGATGTAGAGAAAATGGTGTGCTTTTCATCACTGATTTCCAGATCGGCTACCATATGTACATATACATATACGTATATGAATGACAATTATGAGTTATGTGTTTCAAATACACATATTACATACTGGCAGAAAGGCCACTATTGACATCTTTATCAACTCTGTTTAAAGTCTATGATTTTAATTGTTTAGGGCTTCCCTTTGCATATAGCAAAGATGTAAATGATGAATGGAGGATAAATGTTTTGGGCATTATATGGCCATGTGAAAGACTGGATAAAGAGTGCCATTCTGAAGTGTATACCCACCCATACACTCAAGCAGGCTTCTGACGCATCCTGTGAGTATCTGGGTAGACCGCAGAAAACATGGGATCTTCACTGAAATTTCAGGAATATCTGCTTTGCATGGGGAGAGAGGACAGAATTGGAGAGCAAAGGAGACTACAGAGAAAATGGATAAGGGGAATGGAACACTGTCCAAGGAGCCCCATACCAGCACAGGTCACAGTGGGATGTACGTTTGTTGAATAAATGCAAATTAACCCCTCTCTCTGGCCCCAGCATTTCAGCACTTTATCACTGTATGGAATTATTTGATAAGATGGCTATCCCCCACCCCAACCCTGCCCACTCTGAGGTTGTTGAGGGCTATTTTGTCCCAGTACCTCAAGCAACAAGTTAGGAAAGTAGAAGAAGATGAGTTAGGGAACGCTGCCCCAGCCCAGGTATCCTGGCAATGTCTTCCAAACCCTGGCCACCTGACACTCAGCCTGCCTCACCCTCCCAGCTGAATGCGGCTGAATTCCCACTTCATATGTGCTGTACCTAGAGTTTATACAAACAGGTGCAGGATAAGTCAGTCACCAGAGCTCCCCGCCTTCAGGCCCTCTCTGGGCTATTCCTCCAGGTGTCTACTCCTTTCCTAGGTAAACACTTCATGTCCAGTGTGAGTATGACACTCAGATGGGACTCTTAGCAGAATTAGTCACTGGAATATTCTTAGGCACCTGAAAAGGTCCCTCACCTTTCACACTGTCTGGAGCAAGGCTCCCTGTAACTGGAGACATAGCCTCCCCTTTTCCCAGCTGCTTCCCAGGGAGCCTGGCGTGTGTGGCCCACTGCAGAGGTGACTCGGTTGTGGAATTGGCTGCCCCATCTCAGATTTTTCTTGAGAAGTTCAGGAACCCTCTCATCAAATCTTCAGACTTGGTGTATAGAAAGCTTTCCTGTTTCCTAATTAATCATATGTGTTTTGAGTCAGGAGTGTCTTGTTTTAACACAGCAGACTTAACCATCTGCAGCAGCCTCATAGGAACAAAGAAATGGACACTTGGGAATGTGTTCACCTTTAAGTGGGAAGAAGTAAAACAAATTCCCTTCTTCTTCAACAGCAGGTGGGTGTGAGGAGGTTCTAATTGATTACTCTTTTATCCTAAGTGGGTTTCTGTCCATGAAATCTATTCTTCAGGCTGCTGCAGAAATGCCACCTCCTTTAAGAGGCCCACCATGACTACCCTTCTCTAGACCAGACGGCCCTGCTCTGGCTGCCTGTTCTTGGCATACTTCCTAACTATGCTATCTCAGGGATTGGAGGAACGACTCCTAAAACAGTGCCTTGCTATTTTCCTAAGGCAAATCTCTTCTACTTCCTTTCCTAAAAATAAGGACAGAAAAATAAACCCTCAAAATATAAATATTCT
This sequence comes from Murina feae, assembly GCA_004026665.1. Taxonomy (NCBI): domain Eukaryota; kingdom Metazoa; phylum Chordata; class Mammalia; order Chiroptera; family Vespertilionidae; genus Murina; species Murina feae. The sequence continues at coordinate 23,698 of PVJC01000069.1, read as the reverse complement.
ATTTTAAATTTTATCTATTTTTTGTTGTGGTGGTTACCTTGCTGTAAGTCTGCAATGGAAAAACAAAGTTAAAAATTGTTTGCTGGACTTGAACATAACGTGATTCAATCTAATTAAGCACCAAAATTTCCCTTAAAGATTTAAATTATCTCAGTTGGCCATCAACATGTCCCAAGTTAGCTAGATGATTCTCAACACTTCATTTCACTAACTGCTCTCCAATAGGGCTTAATGGGTTTGCAGCACTGCAAAAACTGAGCATGCCTGCGATGCCAACCACCAGGCAGTGTTTCTGGGCACCGGGTTCTGTGCTCCTACCCTGCACTCCTGGGCACCACCGATACGAGGAGAACTGTGGCCAACATCCACTGCTTCCCGCAGGCAGGGAACTCATGCACAAAGAGGTCTCCTCTGTGCGGCTCTCTTGATGTCCACTTTCTGGGAGACCATTTCCACTCAGAGAGAATGATTGATGCTCAGCTGCTCACTTTCTCAGTGCTCTATCAGTTAAGCTGAATATATTTTCCTGCCTCCTGCTGTTGCCAGGAGCAACTAAAACACTGGAGGTCCTGGAAGCCTGTGCGGCATCCAAATTCAATGATGCTCCTGCATGGCAGGTTGGTATAAATCGCTCTTGAAGTTAATATTTTTAATGCTAACAGGTAACAGCCACCACACATTGGTGTTTCCTATGTCCCAAACAGTCCTCTGAGTATCATGCACCATTGACAACTAATCTGTGAGAGTGGTGGGCCCATTGCATTTTAGAGATGAGCGAACACATGGCACCAAGTGCCCCTAATGGCAAAGGTACCGTGCGGGATAGCTGGTGGTGGAAGTGACATCTGAGGCCCCCAGAGACTCTGTCACAGCACTGTGTGAGGCTGTCCATTCATCTCAAACATTTCTGGAACCAAAGTGTTTGGGGGCCCCCACAGAGAACAAAAAGGCAGGGAGGATGGAGAGAGGAGGTATCAGGACCCCTGTGTCAGCAGGAGGAGAGGACCACAGTGTGGGCCATGCTGCCCGGGACGGCCTGCCTGGAGGAAGAGCTGGTTCTGCCCTGTGTTCTTTGCTCACAGCATTCACTCCATCTGATGCTCCCTTGCCCCAGTTCCTCCTGTCAAAATCCTTTCAAGCTGGTGGGCTATCATCAAAGGCAAACTCTCCCATGAGGCCTTGAACACAGCTAGACAGGACCTGGTCTACTCAAACTCATAGAGCCCTTGCCATCATCCCAGGCCACCCTTGCCCTGCTGCCTTATGTTGTAATTATTGGTCAGCAGTTCAATTCAGGTAAATAGATACATGCTGGGCACTGCAGTGTGCTAGCACTGGCTGTGCAGAGTGGAGGAAGAAGTAGGCATGCTGTCCTGGGGCCTCATCTGTCGGGTGCCTCAGAGACAGGGAGCCCTGGAATAGGGAGGCACAGCTGCCTCACCTGCTGGGAAGTCCTGCAGCAGGTCATCCAGGTAAGCGATGGGCAGGGCTTCCCAGGCAAGCAGGCAGCGTGAGGAAACATTTGGCTGAGAGAGTCTGCCTTCACTACCTTGGGTCTGAAGCAGTGAGCTGGGGAAATGAGGGTGGTGAGAGATGCCATGGGACCTTGGGGGTTCCTGCTAAGCTCCCTATTTGCCCTCCAGGTGATAAAAGCCATGGAGGAGTTCTGGGTGCAGCTCCAAAATCCAGTTTCCATGGCAGTGGGTCTCTGGTGAGGATGGAGGAGGAGACCAAGGGGAACAAGATGTCAGTGGGCACTGCGGTTTGGCCTGGATCCTGCTTGCCTGCTAACCTGAGGTCACATGCTCTCTGTGACTCCATCTTTCCACATGGTCACCAGTTTTACGTCCCTCTCTTCTTGTGGTCCCCACTCAAAGCTGGCACCTCTGAGACAAACGGGTTAGACAGATGTGAATATGCTGCCTCCAGAATTTGAAGAGACCCACCAGACACAGTGCTTCCTTCTTACTGGTGAGAAGTTAAGATGCCCTAATTTTTCTTTACTCTGAAGAGGATGCCCAAACACACTCCACATGCCCAGACCCTAAAACAGGGTTGGGAAATCTTTTTTCTGATATAACATCTCTCACGGGCCACACAAAATTATCAACTTAAAAATTAGCCTGCTATATTTGGTCAAACATTTAACTAACTCACACCTAATGCCTTTGCAGGGCCTAGCCAAATGATTTTGTGGGCCTCATATGGCCCATGGGCCAGAAGTTCCCCTCCCCTGCCCTAAAACATCACCCCAATGTGGCAGACTCTTAATCTGTCATGTGATTACCTCCCACCCTCTGAAGCACAGGAAGCCCTTGCTTCATTGTGTTTATCTGGTTTACTAACATAATGTCACTGATGGCATAGACCACTGATATGTCCTATAAGGTGACCAGTTTGTCCAGGCCTCTTCATACTATATCATAATAGAGGGTGAGGGTGGAAGTAGCTCTATAGCAAAATCAAAATTGTCCATTGCTGCCCATTTCACATAATGTAGCCTGATTCAGGTCCCGCTTTATGATAAGGATACACAAAATGCATTTACAGATCAGTGGCCACATGCCATGTGCCTGAGCCCATTTGTATCTGCTCCAGCGGAGACACCCTGTCCAGTACTACGCTGGCAATCACGCTCCTCCCTGGTGGAGCTGGCAGCATCCTCTGCAATATGACTGAATTTTGTGGAAGCCAGGCTGTAAATTAATTGGGGACACCTTAGGACCACCACTGCCTGTGCTTTGGTCTTCTAGGGCCAGTAATCTCTGCTGTTCTCCACTGACCCCAGCTCAGTTTGCTGTGTTGCTTTTAATTTACTGGCTCAAGTAAGCCTTCCTCTTGGCCTTCCCCACTATGACAGCTGATAATGCAGGTCAAGCAACCAGAATGTGTCTAGTTATTTATTTGGGGCCTGGGAAACCTATCAATGGGGAACCCATGGACACAGAAGCCTGTCTTGAGCTGACTCTGACCTGGATTCTGTTTAATCTATGTCTCCAATCTCACATAGTGATAGTGATGCTTCAGGTCAGCATCCGCTCAAGCTCTATAACAGAAGTCCTCAAAATGCCCAGGGTCTCCCTTCCCCAGTGTGCAGTTGCCTAAGGAAAGCTCTATGGGTCTGCCTTAGCAAGGCCTCAGGAGCTGCCATACACGTCCAGGTGGCATTGCAGGCAGCTGTACATGGGGACACAGCCTCTTCTTTAGTCAATGTCTTCTAGGTCTTAATATAGCTTCTGGTCCAGAATCAGAGCCAGGGATTGCGACTGTATTAGGGCAGTTGCTCACAACCCTCAGATCACTCTGTCTTGCTTTTTGTGCATAGACTGATTGATGCACTTGTTGGCTACCGTGCCTTCTTGCCCACCCTGCCTTCTTGCCCTGGTTCACCGGATTTTCTTGACCATCTCCACAGCTCCTTGTCAATGTACCTCTCCCAGCTCTCACTCCAACCTCCCCGGCCCGATGTTAAGTGCATCCACCATGCATCAGTCAAGTAATCACCATCACCTGTCTCTCTCATCCTGGGGCTACCAGGATCCCAGCAATGTGACAACATCTAAAAGCAACATGGTGTGGAGAGGACAGCCATTTCTGTGCATCTCCTTGGGGAATAGAGAAGCCTGGCAGGTTTTCTGACTGCACTTAGCATATCTACTCCAATATGCACATCCTCTGAGCCTTTTGATCCCCACTCCACCATCTGCCCTGGAGACGGTTATTTCTATTCCACTTAGTATGGGCCATTGCCTTTTCCAAGCTTTCCACAGCCCATATGGCAGCATATTAGCACTGTCTCCTGGGGGTCTTTGCCAGGGTGTTCAGTGCTACTTTGTGGGACAAGGCCCCTATTTAGATGAAACCTCCTTATTCCCTGCTCTTGATAAGCCCCCTTGGGCCAGCCCAGACTCAGGCCAGCTCCCTGCTGAGGGGGTCTGTCCTCCCCTTGCAGGCTCAGTTAGCTCCTGGATAGGTTAGAGGAGGTAAGGGGGGCACATAAGTATGTATGCATTGGGGCATGCACATGTGTGTGCATGCACATACCTGGGGGTCTCTCAGAGAAACCTCTACTTGATCCTTAATCAGGGTGAGGGTGCTGGCTTTTAGTAGAAGAAGTGGGCTGCTTCTGTGAGTCCAGAAGATGTGAAATTTTCAACTATATTGATGCAAATGTCCTCACTTGAGTCTTGTGTCCCTTTCCTTACTGATTAGGATGGGGTCTGCCCTTGTCCAGAAGGCCTGCTGGAGCTGAGAGTTCAACCTGTGCTAAAACTCTGTTATCTTTCCAAGTCCTGAAGCTGAATGGCCATTTTTCTGCCCACCACATGCAGCTGAGCAGGGGCCCTTTGAGTATCCCAGAGGGGCCCAGCTGGCTTTCACACTTTGCTTTAGAGTAGGGACCACCCAGCCCCAGTCTTTGCTAACCTTCTCCAAGGTGCTGCTGGCCTTCTGCATCTGCCACCCAAGCCCCAGGTCTTGGTCCCACAGTCGGTTTTGGTGGAGTCCACTCTGTCCTCCTCCACTGCTCACTATTTCTGAGGACATAGCATGGACTATATCAGATTTAAGTGATAAAAGGATGGATGAATGACAATGAATGGAGGACAAAGAGACATCTCCAACTTAAAGGTGAATTTCAGAGTGAATCTATCTGCCACAGGCAGATGCTTGTCAGTTCCTTTTGCCTGATGACTTCCTTGATTCTCATTATACCAGAGATCATCTAGATCAGTGGTCACCAAGACCACTGGTGGTCCATGAGGTCCAAAAGGTTGGCGACCGCTGGTTTAAGGAAACCTACACCTTATCTTCTCTGGGTTTTTATAAAGACTGCCAAAAGTTTTCATGGGCTTCTCTGAGGTGGGTATACAACCACTTTTCTCTTTATGCCAAAAGACTGGCCCTATCTTTTTTTAAATAACACTTTAATCAACACTACTCTCATTTTGGAAAAAAAATAAGGGAAATACAATTGGCTACAGAAGGCACTTGTACATGTTCATTTGTTTTAAATTATGTAAATTTAATGCTTTTTGTTTTTAACAACCCTTAGCTGCCCCCACCCAAGCCCAAATGAAGATACCTGGAATAAATATTTGATGTACCCATCCCTCCCCCAAGCCTTTTAGATCTTCTGGCACATTATCTTACTGCTAGGCATCAGTGAGATGTTTTCTGAATCTATGACGTCAGAGCTGCCTTTCTTTTTTTCAACATTAGAGCCCTTTCCACCATGAACTTGAGTAGAATTGCCTTTCTATCTTCAAATGACAAAATACACCATTTAAAATAACGGTAATAAATTCAGCATAACTATACTAGATATTATCATTGCTTTGGTATTATATTAAACTGGAGTCCCAGTGCACAAAAATTTGTGCACTCAGGGGTGAGGGGATCCCTTAGGCCGGCCTGTGACCTCTAGCAATCTGGGACCCCTCGGGAGATGGGCCTCCCTGGGGGATTGGGCCTAAGCTGGCAACCAGACATCCCTCTGGCAGCCCAGGGGCCCTCAGGGGATGTCCACTTGCCAGCGGGAAGCAGGCCTAAGCTGCAGTCGGACATCCTTAGCTCTGCTGAGTAGGCAAGAGAGGCTCCCGTCACCACTGCTGTGCGGGCAGCTGGCAGCCTGACTTGTGGCTGAGCAGAGCTCTCCCTGTGGGAGTGCACTGATAACCAGGGGGCAGCTCCTGCATTGAGCATCTGGCCTCTGGTGGTCAGTGTGTGTCATAGTGACCAGTCATTCCCAGTGGTTCTGCTGTTAGGGTCAGTTTGCATATTACCCCACCAGGTGCATGGGTGGGGGTTGGCTGGTTTGTTCTGAAGGGTGTCCTGGATCAGGGTGGAGATCCCACTGGGGTTCCTGGCCAGCCTTGGTGAGTGGTTAATGGCTGTTTGCAGGCTGTCCACAGCCCCTTCAAGGTGGGTGCCCCCCCCCCACTGCCCTACTGGAGTGCCTGGCCAGCCTGGGCAAGGGGCTAATGGCTATTTGCAGGCTGGCCACAACTCCCATTGACCCAACATCCCAGCAAGGCTGGCTGGAATCAGGTTTCTGGGGTTTATTTATCTTCTATAATTGAAACTTTGTTGCCTTGAGTGGAGGCCAAAGCCAACCTAGGCAGAGAGTTTCCTCCATCACTGGTGAAATGAAGCCTCCTGTTTTCTTCAGCTCCATGGCTTCTATAATTGAAACTTTGTTGCCATGGGTGGAGGCCACAGCCAGCCTAGGCAGGCAGTTTCCTCCATTGCTGGTGCAACAGAAACCTCCTGTTTGCTTTAGCTCCATGGCTGCCAGCCGCCATCTTGGCTGGGCTAATTTTCATACAGTCGCTCTGATTGGCTGGTGGGCATGGTTTGGCTGGTGGACGTAGCTTAGGTGTAACAGAGTGAAGGTCAATTTGCATGTTACTCTTTTATTAGATTAGATGATATGGTAAACATACTAACCCATTTAATAAATATGTTGTTTGGGCCCCCAGATCAATAGCCTCAGATCAATAGTTCATAAGTCATCTGAACTCAATTAAATATTAGAATAGGTCAGGGTCCCTGAGTCTCAAAGAGATTCTGGTCAAGAACAGCTGGTTTTCTTTCCCTTGGCCACACACTCACCATATTCATCTACTTACATGAACATGAACAATTTGGAGTCAGAGATTACTTAAAATGGTAAAGTTGGTTCACATGATAAACTTAAATGTATGATATGTCAAACGTACTATGACATCAAGGGGTGGCATCAGGGAAGTGGCTTTACTGCACAGTCAGTGTTAATCTAACTGTGAAAACTCCTGGAGGCCTGGGTCTGTAATCCCTTTTAGAACCCGGGTAAAGTCTTTCCTGCCCCTCTCACCAAGGACATGAGTGCTAGACACACCTTCAACAGCCAATGGCAGGTCCAGAAACGGCATTAGGCAGGTGATCCTCATGTAAGAATTGAAAAGCAACAGGATCATGGAGAATATTCCAAGGCAGTTCTCTACCAATGGCACAACATTCTCTACTGTAATTCAGTTCTGAGACAAATTTGCATCTTTCTGTTGCCTAGGAAAAGACACTGTCTCCAACTTTTTTGCTTATAAGAATATATCATACTGGAAACCTTTCCACAGCCTGTGCAGAATTTCAAAGTTCTGTTATGAAGCTTTTCTAAGAACAATGATTCCATACATAGGACCCAGAAGACCTGCAAGCTCTCCAACAAAGGATATAAATTGGAAAAGAGAATTTCTCAGGTCAGCACTGCACAGGCAAACAAAAATTAATAATAGCACCATTTAAAACTACAGTAAACATTAAAAGTATACTTAAAGCCAATTTTGCTGATCTAAGTAAAGACAGCCCTGAAAAATCAGGAATTCTAATTTCCAGTCTTCATGCTTGTAATGACCAGCTTGTGACTTCCTGCAAGCCAAGTTTGCCATTTGGATGCATAAATTTCAAAATAAATAAAATTTACTCATGCATTTACTTGCATTTCATAAATTACATATGTGGAAAAGTTTTCATAACACTCAAGATTTTTTTCCTTCACTCTATTTTTTAAAATGATAGTCTATGTCCATCATCTTTCTAATTTATTCCAATCCCCAATTTTATTTGACAAATGGAGATGTGATCTAAAACACAGCAAAATTGGATTTTTCCTCTTTGAAAAGAGATTAATGCTCAGACTTATTTTCTATGAAACTGAGTTACACACAACATTGTATGTATGTAAAACTCAATTACCAGGGGTATTCCCATTTCAGGAACAATAAGTACTGCAGGGAACATGGGTGGACACCTGTGCATTCTGCAGGAGGCCTCATCCTGCCAAGGGCACTAGGCCCCACAGAGGCCCAGTCACCAATGAATGGGGACCCTCTTGACTTCCTTGGTGTCAGGGACATAAAGGGAGATCTATGTGGAGGACTGTGTGTAAGTGTGGGGTGTCATTGGGGGTGGCCATGGACATTCAGAGAGCAGTCATTTTCAGGCACAGGTCCTCTATAATTCTGCCTTTGCTCTACACTTTTGATAAGATAGCAACCAAGCAGATGACCCCTAGACCAGCAAGTGCCCCCTGGCCCAGTAGATGACTCCTGGCACAGTAAATGGCCTCCTGGTGCATGAATGATCTTGGTCCAGTATATGACACCCTGGTATAGATGACTCTGACATGGTAGATGACCCCCTGGACCAGTAGATAACTCCCTGGTGCAGATGACCCCCTGTGTAATTGATGACCTCTGACACAATAGATGACTCCTGGACCAATAAATGACCAAGGCTCAGCTGGAAGTGAATGATGTCTCAATCCTGAGTCCACACTAATGCTGGGAGGTTCCCAAGCTCTTGCCCTGGTCAAGACCAGGGTCATATGGTGTGTGCCTTTACTGGTAACTTGCACGGTTGCTGCCTAGGTGGACCTTCCTTGGCCCTTGTGCCACATGTGTGAGGTGCTCAGAGGAAAGAAGGCCCTGCATGGAGAGATGTGAAACTCTGGGTTATGAGTTAGTCCTCCCAGATGAATGGCTGTCACGCTTCCTCCTTCCTCCCTCACACACCAACATGCTGAGATTTTTTTTTTAAAGATCCACTTTTAAAAAATAATTCTAGGGCTAAAAATAATAAACTCAAAAACTCCTTATAATATTCTATCATGCATACCCCTGAAGAAAGGGGTTTAATGTGCGAAGCCGAATGGACTCTGAGCTGCCATGACATTATAATTTAAACCATGTGGGATTTTATTTTAAAACAAAAAAACATTCTAGTGTGTTTTCCCCTTATAACATGAAACTTAATAACCTTCTGTTGGGAATACATAGCAAGCTCCTGTATTGCTTACAATTTTCTTAAACCTTGTTTTACCCAGAGTTCTCCTGTGTCGAGATGGTCTCAGAACAACACCTGCTAGAAAGGTTAGGAGCAGAGGACCAGGGAATGCTTCGGGGGATGCTGAGCTTGTATTATGCTTGACTGAAAATGCACAAGGGTTGTAGATGAAGCCAGAAGAAGCACAATGACCTCTTCAGTCGGACACCTCGGCAGCTGGTCAAGAACTTACACGGGGATTTGCTCCGTGCTCTTCAGTGTCCTGGGGATTGAGTAGACAACACACAAACGTATGACGGGAATATGATGGATGATGGGTCATAAGTCTCATTTCAGCCACCAAGAAAACATCGTGCTTGTGTGTTATGATAGTCCACTGGGCAGACGGAATGGGCAGATGTGGGTTGCAGTCTAGGAAATGCCGCACACATACCCAGAACTCAAAGCTCCGTGCAGACAGTATTTGAAAAACTATCACTAGATGTTCGTAGGATGGGTCTCAAGGCACAGAATCTGTGACACAGACGTGGTAGATGATATGGTTTTGGTGTAATAATATCACTTTTTTGAAAGCAAGTTCTACAATAAGAAAAGTAAAGTATTTCTTTTAATTTATAATGAAGGGCATTGATTTTTTTCTTTTCTTTTCCGACCTTGTCAAGTAACCTTGTGGTTGGTTCTTCTTAAAATAAAAATATAATATGCATTACATCATGAAAAGATATCAATGAAATATCTGAGTATGTCATTACTGAATGTCATTCTCAGTGGAAAACAGAAGCTGTACAAGGTGTGGAAAAAGAAGAAACTTGATGATACAGCTCATATTTTTGAGGTTGCTAAATACTAGAAAAAGCATTTTTAGAGAGTGTTTTGGTGATTTTTTTCTTTATTTATTCATCCAATAAATAAGTATCCACAATTTGGGCCTTGAGCTGAGAATTTGAGACACAATGATGGGTAAGTCAAGCTTAATTCTGTCTTTGTGAGCATTCCAGCTAGTGATGAAGACCTGTCTGAGCTTATGTAACTTTAAGAATCAGATAAAAAGTATAAATGACAACTGTGATTAAAGTATTATGCCCTGGTCTGGAAATTGGGGACAACATAGTGATGAAGGAAAGATGACAGAAGCTGAGGTCTGGATAAGGATTGAGAAGGTAAAGCTGGAAGGCACAGCCTTCGGGGAAGAGGAAGCAGAAGTACAAACGGGGTAATTAAAGAACTCCAAGAGCAGGTAGGTAGGGACCAGGGATTGAAAGAGTGTGGCATTGGGTCTTTATGAAAAGCTTTTAAATGGGGGTAATTTGACCCTCTGTGTTAATCACCTGATGCAGAATGATCAAGCATGAAGGGTCATCCATTAGGAGGCCTGGGCAATGGAAAACATTGCCGAGGTAAGAGACAAATCAGCACCAACTAAGGTGAGGGCCAGCGAGGTGTCAAAAAGGAAATGGATCCACAGATATTGAGGAGGTAAAGCTACATGCCCCGTGATGGATTCTGTGCAAGGTGATAGGGAAGGACAAATCAAGGAGAACCTCAGGTTTCAACTCAAGGAACAGCATAGTGACACCATTCTCCACATAATGAAGACTGGGGGAAAGAAGATAATGGATCATTTTGAGAAGTAAATGCCTTGAGCTGGAAAGAAGCCTCTCTGTCATATTCCAGAAAGCCATTTGACTGACCCTTATTGGATCAGCCATTGCCACGAGCATGGAAAAACTATCCGGCAATACCTGGGTTACTTGACCTCAGATGACTCTTAGGAGGAAGTACCAGTCCCAGGGGTGAGAGTGGGGAGGAGGCCCAGAGCCCACACACACACACAAAATGCCTGAGATTCTGTTACAGATGATTGGGGAAAAGTGCCCAATTCACTCCTCCCTTTCTCCATGTCCCAGTGCATACTGCATAGTGACAGAAACACCCACAAATTCCACGTAAGTGAATATATATAAAAACGTTGGGCAGTGAAACTCCACAGACTCCTCAGACTCTGATGTTCAGGTAGAGCTGTTGGAAAAGAGATCATTGCAGCTCAATATTGTTTTCCATTTCCAGCAGCAGAGACTAGAAAAAAAATGGTGCTTGATGAGATAGATGTGGTCTGGGTCTGACATGAGTTAATTCACAGGCAACTTTCCAGAAGCCCAGGAACATCTACCCTTATATCTGATTGGCCCATCATGCTGCAAAGGAGGCTGGGAAGTGTAGTTTTTTTTATCTTTTGGCCTTGCCTCCCAGAACAAAACCAATGTTCCATTACTAAAAAGAGAAGAGAATGTTATTAAGGGGCAACCAGCAGTCTCAACTCACCAGCTCTGTTGTCTGATGACCAGAATTATCTCACAGTTTTAAAACATATCATCTCTATGTTGATGACTCAGAAACAGAATGTGCTTCCCCAATGGTTGGTTATTAGTTTTAGAAACTTATTCCAAATAGAATCATGTAATGAGCAACTATTCCAAGTTAGCTTTGATTACATATAATAATCCTGAAGACCTGTTTATTTGCCTACAAAGTCAGAAACAGGCATGTAATTACCACAGTCATTCTGTTATATGTACATCACTTTCAAATGTCAGACTATGTGTACAAAACCAGGGAGACATGTGCTGATAACTACATGTTCAGAGCCAGGAGGCTGAGGGACAGGAGAAACCAGGATTGGTTTCCAGTGGCCTGTCAGGAGTTAGAAACAGAAGTCAGAGACTGAGCATGGATTGCTGAGGTTGTGGTTCATGGAAAACATGCAATGATGGGTAACATGTCCCAGAGCATAGGGGATGGTCTGGGCTGGACAGGGAGGGTAGGGGCAGCCTGAGTAACCACCAGGATACGACTGTAGGCACATACCGTGCTCCCACCTACACAAGCTGGGACAACCCTGTGCAGCCTGCCTTGTCTTCTACTACCCATGAGAGAGCTCAGAGGGGCAGGCCAAGGGCCAGTGTTAAGTAACAGGTCTGAGGGGCTGCAGCTCTGAGGGGTCTCCTTTTTGGCTCATCATAGGGGTGAGAAGTTTCCAGATCTGAGGGGTGTGATGTCAGTTAAGCCTGTTACTGTTTTGACCAGCTAGTGCCCTAGGGCTGTGATGGTCCACGCATGAGTCAACTTGACTGGGCCAGGGGTCACCCAGACTATTTGGCTAAATGTTATCATGGATTGTCTGTGGGGGTTTCCAGATGAGATTAGCATTTCAGTCGGCGGAGTCGGTAAAGCAGATGGTCCTCCCCAATGTGGACATTATCTTCCAATCCCCTGAGCATCTGAAAAGAACAAAGGACAGAGGGAGAGAGAATCTGCCCTTTCTTCTGCATGACTGCTGAGCTGAGATGCAGTTCTCCTGCCCATAGTCTTAGACCAAAACTGCATTACCAGCCCCTGGGTCTCCAGCCTGCCAGTCACTGATTGTGGGACATTTCATCACTATGTAAGGAAATTCCTCATAATGAACAAGTACATAAATATAATACATATTACATATATAATATATATTAACAATTAGGTTTGAGAGTCACTACGCAAAAATCACCTTGTGCTGTGAGCCTGTTTTTGTAAGAGGAAGATAGTAAGCCTGTGTGTTTGGTAGAGTGAGCTTGTAAAAGGCCCCTGCTTTCCTCATACAACAATGAGGAAGAGAGAACTAGCTTAACTGCCTGTGCCCTCCTCTTCCTTGAATGGGTAGCATAGTCAGTTGAATGGTGTTGCTGCAAAGCTCATGTTCACCCAGAACCTCAGAGGTGACTTTATTTGGAAGTATGATCTTTGCAGATATAATTAGCTATGTTTACCTGAGGTTGTCTTGGATTCAAGTGGGTCTTAACTCAATGATTGGTGTGGGAAATTTGGGCATAGATTCAGGAGAGAGCACAGCATGAGGATAGACACTGTAGTGACGTGTCAAGTAAAGGATCACCAGAACTTACAACAGGTGCCAGGTGCTAGGAGTGGCTGGAAGAACCCTCCTCTGAGCCTTTGGAGAGTGTGGTTTTTTGACACCTTGATTTCAGACTTCTGGCACCCAGAGCCATGAGAGTAAATTTCTACTGTTTAAGCTGCCCAGTTTTGGCACTTTATCACAGCAACCCCAAACCACCATTCCTGAGGTGTGCGGGGTGCATGGCATAAGGGCCAGGGCCAAAGGCACTGCAGGAATGGGATGGGAAGGCTGCAGTTTCGCTGTTTGCATTTAAAAGGTTTTACTCCAGGTTCAAATAGATGCCTTGACTGTGCCCCCTCCTCCCCCCACCTGTGTTGATCACGTGAGTCAATCAGGTGCCATGGTGGTTGATGGAAGAGGTACTTGTGGAAATGGAGCTCCAATAGCAGCTTCAGGCACAGAGAAGTAGCATGGGTGAGACCAGATTCTGGAGGAGACAGGAGAGGAAAGCCAGCCCTGCCGTGCTGGACGAGGTCCACAGGTTCTCCTCCCCAACTCTTCAGGCCACTAGATGAGTCATTTATAGATGATGACCTCACTCACGAAGAACCCCCTAGGTTTCTGCAGCCTCACCCTGCTGATTCCAGAGGCTCAGACACACTCGGGCTTCCAGTCAGCGGGAGGTAGAGCTGGCCCTGTTCACATCTCCAATGAGATCCTTAGGGCCTCCCCAGGGGATTGACAGGAGTGCATATCTTCATTAAATATGTCCGTTTCATCTGCAACATATTTGTAAAATGACCCAGAGCCAATTGTGCATCGTCACTTTCAAAAACAGTGATTTTTCTAAAAAAAAAATACTTTATTTTTTAAATCCAGTATTTTTTTTTAGGACCTTCAATCTAATATTAAATCACATGCTAAGTTTTCTATGTCCTTGGTGATACATTCAGCATCATAAAAGATAGAAATACTTCTTCCAGGCCCAAACTGGATTTGGCTTTAAGAGAACAGCATAATAATTCTAGTCAGAACATGGGGTGGCTATTATGGGAGTTTCTGGGTTATTTCAACAAGCATATTTCATATGCAACAGTGATAACACACAGAGTTGTTTATTTCATATCAAATTAAAACAAAATGTTGTTTCTTTTGCCTGTTAGGGGTTTGTTTGTTTTTTGAAAGAAGGATAGTCATACATAAATCACAGTATTAGGGATTTTAAATCAGAACATTAAAACTAAGTTGCATTTCATAGGCTTTAAAAGATGAAGCTCTGTTACTGAAGCCATAATTATTAAAAATCCAACCTGCACCCCAAATCATGTGCTCCCATAGAGATGTAATATTTCTCCTTCATTTTTACTTTTAACCGCACATCACTCATACTATGGGAATCAAGTCCAAAGCCATTTAGGTTTCTTTGTCTCACAGTTGACACTATATCGTCATCAAAATCACACTGGTTTAAAAAAAGTGATGATTAAACATCTTACTGTACAAGTGTTACATAATGTCACATATCTATTACTAAGAAGGCCTATTTCCTGTGACCAAAGAGAATAACCTAATTTGAACTAAAAGAACAGAATAGGATTGTTAAACAATCCTTTGCATTTTAAGCAACATTTAATTAGAAACACACTTTAACCACCAAAATGATAAAAATCCAAGAGATTAAAATTTGAGTGTCAATTATCATAAAATTCATCATTGTAATTCTTATTAAAACTCAGTGTTTAGATAGGTAATGATTTTATAATATGCCAATTTGCATGAGGAGCCCGGAGATGGCTTATTATTTCGATTCCACACAATTACAATTCCAGCTCCATACATCAGAGCTCTTAGCAATGTAAAATCACTGCGCTAATTAATAAGCCATTTACTGACTGCAGCTAGTTATGGTGGTCCTGCAGCTGACCTCGCGGAGAACGAGGCATCTCTGAAGTGCCTGTGTGTAGCTACAAACATAATGATGTGCCAGGAGGGAATCATTAAAAATAATTTACACAAGCCTTCATTTACAAGATCTTTTGATAGCATGCTTCCCCCGGAGTTTAGATCCACAGTGCAACCCCTACCATTTGGAAAGTGCCAAGCAGGGGAGTGAGGGAGGATACCTAAGTGGTTAATTAAGAGCCATTCGGACGCCACAAGAGCCTCCTGAAAAATCCCTCTGATGTCTGCTGTGTCAAATGTCTCTCACAGGAAAAGCCACAAGAGGCAGCAGCCATCACAGGCTAATTACTGGGGACGAGGAGCAGCTGAGAATGGTCAGCCATGGAGCCCGAGAGCCGCCAGCACCCAAGCTCAAGATTGAGCAGAGCGATCTTTTGTGTTGCTGGACTGAAGAGGCAGCATGATGAGCAAGTGTAGGTCATGGAGCTGTTACAGGACGGCCCCTAGAAAGACAATGGCCAGGCGTGATGACAGTACATTCAACTTTCGAATTTTCCCCTAATTGTTTCAGAAAAGAAGTCCAAGGAAATAAGTCTTAAGAACAGGGACTTCTTTAGATTTATTCTTAAGAAAATCAAGCAGATACATAGCGAGTATTTCACAAAGCCATTGAGATAACCAGAGGTATAGCTTCAGTGTGTGTGTGTGTGTGTGTGTGTGCGCGCATATGTACACGTATACGACACAGCAGAACAAAACAAAACATACAGCAAAGTTCTAAAGACCTTTGAGTCAGACAAAATGCATACTGGTTGATGTGCAAAATAACTGCAGGATCGCTGTGACTCAATATGGTCAAGTGACAGGAAGCTGGTTGCATAAAGGGCAGAGGGCTGTCTGAGGAGACAGTATGTGAATGTGGGTGTCAGAGGGAAGGGACATGGGCAAAAGGAAGCCTGAAGTTAGCACTCTTACCATAAAAAAAAGAAAGTAGTTTTTTAAAAGCCCAAAGATGTGAACGGGGATCTGACTGGTTAGGAGGAAGATGCCTCCAATGCACAGTGACCAGTGATAGGTGATGGGGTCCAGTAGTGTGCATCTTATGGGACAAGTTATTACAACATGTAAATCATTACGTGTTCATGCTTAGCTTTCAGCCCTTCATCCATGTACTGGCAAGAACATTTGGAAGCACTCACCTCTGAAAGATTCTGTTCAGAAATTGGTCAACCACTTGCATCTGATTCAGGAAGAATGTGCAGATCTAGGGTGTGAATCTGGATGTGAAGCTAATAAGTAAGCATGGTGCTCATTGTTCGTGATGGACCTCTATCTATATTAACTGTTTATTTCAGAAGCAACACACTTCAGGACCAGGGACCCTAGGCCTCTGGAGGCATTTAGGGTACGGAAATAAAAGCACGTTATGCTAGTTGTTAAATAACGTGTGTGGGTTTCCCAGGCTAAACTCTAAAAGCACTTCGTCTTGAAAATGCTGATAGGTTTATGTATGTCATTAACTGTTGTGAAGTTCGTGTGAAGACGAGCTCAGGCATTTAACTGCAGAATTTTCATTGTAATCCCAGTCTTTTAACACTGGCTTTTGCCATGGAGAAGAGATTCAAATTTAAAGCATCCTTTGAAGTCCAGGCAGTCATCTCCAAGACAAAAAGAAACAAGACAAAAATCAGCCCATGGCTTGGGTGGAATTAACGCCCAGCTCCACAGCAGGGGGACTGCACATGACAGCCCTTGAGTCTCGTCAAGC
Organism: Murina feae; assembly: GCA_004026665.1. Taxonomy (NCBI): domain Eukaryota; kingdom Metazoa; phylum Chordata; class Mammalia; order Chiroptera; family Vespertilionidae; genus Murina; species Murina feae. The sequence continues at coordinate 7,316 of PVJC01000069.1, read as the reverse complement.
GCTGCTGGACGTGCAGAGACACAAGTGCATTTAACCAATTAATTCATGTACTTATCCTTCTAGATTATTGTAAGGTGGCTGCATACCTACCTGAAGCAACTGAGAATTATTGGGATGGGATAATCCAGCTGGGTTTGGTATGGATTTTGTAGTAAAATAGGAGGAATAACACATGGAGATATGTGCACCTAATCCATGTCATCTTCCATTAATGGGGAGATGCCTGGGAAACAAGACTGCAGCAGGCAGGCATGAGCCCTGATGTTCAGAGCTAAAATCCAGCTGCCCAATCCCTCCTGACCTCTTTCCCACATAACTTTCTAAACCAGGAGTGTAAAAAGAAGCATCCCTCAGAGAGCAAATGCCAAATAAACAAGTGGTTGAGAATAAGTGTCACTTTCTATGTGGAAATATTGGTTAGATCCAACTGAGGAATTAAATAGAAATAATTCACCCGTAACCCCAACAAAAAAAAAAAAAGAAAAGCCAAAACATCAGAAATTTTTGGCAGCCAATATAAATAATTTTAATTAAGATAATCCCCTAACCAGTGGAACCCTTAAGCCATGCGTCTGCTGAGAATAATATGTTCACACTTTTAAAAATTACATACCGTTTTGCTTCAAAAGGCAAATAAAATATTCAACACATTAAGCTTCTATCATAATCTTAGCCACCACCTCGCCACACTTGTGATTGAAACTGTATTTCCCAGTTTTCTGGGTTACAGTGTCTGACGGCTCTTACAGGACAGATTACCGCTAGCTTTATGCAATGACTTTGATATTCCTAGCAGACATGTGCAGACCCACACTGCAATGTACTTTCAATTACATGAAAAAATAAATTATCTATATATATATCTAAAAGGCATAGCCGACCAGCCAGTAGCTATGACACACACTGACCACCATGGGGCAGATGCTCAATGCAGGAGCTGCCAAGCGACAACAACTTTACAGAGTGCCTTCTCACATTCCGGGACCTTGTGGGTTATCAGACTGAGAATTTCAGCCTGATCCTCAGACCAAGGGACCTTACCTACCAGAGGGACCCTGCTCACTCTGCAGACACCCTTCGAGCCCCGGCGCCGCCCCAGGTGTGGCCAGTGAGGAGGGATCTGGGGAGGTTGGTTCCAGGCATGTCCAGTCTGTCTTGCCCAGTCCCGCTCCACCAGCCACCTTCAAATTAATTTACTCAATGTGCACGAATCTGTGCACTGGGTCTCTGGTTGCATATAAAAATCAATTTGATCTATGAAATTAAGAGAAAAGCTAATTGATACTGGTGAGTCTCTTAATTTGTATTTGGAGTAATTATTAGCCTTTAAGTCTGTCTATAATCAACATAGAGAAGATGGGCTGAAAAATGTTAAACATTTAGTTTTTGTTTGTGTTTGCTTATTTGTGTAGCCCAGAAAGGAAATTCAGTATGGACTGTTACCACTAATGTGGGCTCCTGATTCCTGAGTTCGGCAAAGAAAAAATTCAGAGCCCAGAACTCTAATGCAAGAGGAAGTTTATTTAACACGCCAAACCAAAATAGGCTCAAAGAGAAGGTTCAAGTGAGCTGCTCAGAATGCTGCCTTGGCCTTTTAGAGAGAAAGTCATAGACTCAGAAGAAGTGAGCCAGCTGGGCTGTGTGGACACAGGAAACAGGTTACAGAGGCAAAAGAAGGGCCCTTTGAGCGTAGGAGAAAGAAAACAAAGATACACACCTGAAGAAGGAAGGCATGGGCATACTCTAGAGAGAGACCAGGCATTGGGTCCTTTGTCTTAAGCATTTTTATCTGTTTTCAAAAGGCAGGAATTTTGGGGGCAGCTCTCAGATGGGGATCTCAATAGAATATTCATCAGCTTTCAAGGTATGTCCTTTAATATGCTGATTGTCAAAATGAGCATATATGGTCAGGGTTAAGGTCTTTACTGACTGGTAGACACTAGGGTAGTAGGTCATCGGTCATTGCATCTGGTCCTGATGCCAGCCATGGTGTAGTTTCATATGGTTTTGCTACATTATTAGGCCTAAAGCTGAAACACAACAGAAGCCTAAATGTTATCTCTAGTTTACAAAAACTCTGTCTCTGTGGTCAAAAGACCCTAGGCTTTGTTCCTAAGATTATTTAATGGTGATCAGAATCTCATTGTCACAGGGCTTAATGTTTAAAGGAGTGGTTGTGCCAGGGAGAAGGAAAAAGGTGAGCCTGCTAGATGAGGCCAGTTTGAATCAGCTGTCTCAATTTCCTCATTCCACTTGTCAAGGAATTTTCCTAGATTCTTACTGCCCTACTTCAGGATAAGTTGGGAAGATGGATACTTGGAACAAATTTCACTGACATACTAGTTTGCAGGAACAGAGAAAGGCCAGCCACCAGGGGTAGGGGACCGTTCACTGAGAGAAACTCTTTCTAAAGAAAATGTATAGGCCAGTCAGCATGGCTCAGTGGTTGAGCATTGACCTATGAACCAGGAGGTCATGGTTCAATACCTGGTCAGGTCATACACCCTGGCTGAGGGCTTGACCCGCAGTGTGGAGCATGAAGGAGGTAGCTCACCAAGGATTCTCTCTTATCATTGATGTTCCTATCTCTCTCTCCTTCTCCCTTCCTCTCTGAAATCAATAAAATGTATTTTAAATGTTTAAAAAACAAAAGAAGAGAAAAGAAAAGAAAAGAAAAGAAAAGAAAAGAAAAGAAAAGAAAAGAAAAGAAAAGAAAAAGTATAAACCCCTCACCTGGATAGTACACCCATCATCTCACCTTCTGATCCTCTCCCACAATGAAGAGCACTAAATACTTTCCAATTATTTTGTTGACATTTCTAACCAAGTTTGTCTTTAATTGTGTGGTTTTCAAAAGCTGCTCTTTTGGCCTAAAAAAATGTCCTTTTCCCCCCCGAAGCAGCCTCAAGCCCATTGCCAGGCTTTTCGCAGAGGTCAGTCTTCTGCAGGGGAGACTTGGAAGTAGCTGGTCCCAGGAGAAACCAAGCAAGCCCTCCAAGAGGGGACGTGACACTGCTCCCCAGAGGATGGCTCCCAGCTGACCCCCGGCTTCCCAGTGAGTTCAGGACCACCGGAATCGTGCCTGAGACTGAAGGATCCGCCGTCCTCCAGGGGTGCAGACAGACTTCAAAAAGTTGCAATTAAATGGGAGCAGCAGAGATTACAGGGTGATATTAACTATCATTAAGTGATTCTGTGTGAATGAGCCAAGCATGCCTTCCCACGTCTAGCTGAAAAGGCCCCTCAAACCTGCAAGTTTAAAGGTAATTTGATAAATACCTGTACTTGTTGGGGTATTTGTCTGACAGACAGACCGCATGTATTACCTTTACAAAGACATCCATGTGGCTAAAAACTCAGCGCTCCCATTGCCAAGGGACAAGCGCCAGCCTGTCACATGAAACCACATGGATCATCCCGAGAAGGGAGGCGGCGCCTGTCTGCCCTGCTTTAAAGAAATTAGCTCAGTTTTCTTAAAATAATAAACAGAGGTTTCTGGACTTGAGAGACCCGCTCACTGACACTACATGTAAGCTTTTGATCTTTTGTTTTCAGTTTGAGCATGACACGATATTGGCAACAGAAGGAGGCTGCTCCCAGGGAAGGGAAAGCTCAGCAGAGGGCACTGTGCAAGGCCACGGCCACGGTGCCTCTGCATCGTAGGCTCAGGGCTGTTTGCCGGCGACGTCTGCATGTCCTGGCTGCAGCTGCCCTCAGTGGACCCGGGCATCGCTACCCTGACCTCTGGTGTCTGGACTTCCCTGGAAGCTGATGCAGGGGGAGCCCACTCAGGGACAGCAGCCAGGACGCATCCCAGACTAAAGTTTGGATACTGGGACGTTGGGAAAGATGCTCAACGTTGCTTATCACATTCACTGACTTTAACAGTCACTTGAAATTATTTGATTGTACTTTTGAGAGGAAGTCAGTTTTCAGAGCCACAGAGTTGAGAATTGCAAACATTTAAAAATTCAGCTTGCCAACTTGAACACTGGCAACACACACCATTAAAAATGTATTACAAAGCAGTCTCACAAATGAGGTCTTCTGACAACGGGTCTGCTATGGAAACCACCGCCCATCTTTTCCTAACACTGTTTACACCTGATCCAGGTTAATTATTAAACACATTTCATTAAATACATACTATGTTTATAAATGCAGCCCTAGTGCTGTTGGTTTAATTGGAAGACATGGGCAGCCATTTTTATTTCCTTCCACTTTTATAATTAGCATTCAATTCATGCCCTCCTAATGAGATGAAAATGAAAGTTTCCACATTTAATACCGTGTTTTCATGCTTGCCACGCTTCAGAAGTTTTCCTGAATAAACACCGGTATCAATGAGCCGCCAGAAAGGGCTTCCGTCAGGGGCAGAGGATTCGTGTGCAAAGATCCCAGGCTGCCCGTCTTGGGAAATGGGAGGAAAGGGACAGCCACTGGGAGAGGTGCCCTTGCAGCCCCACTGCCTCCTGAAGAGAAGCCAGAGCGACCCTCAGATCATGTCACGCCCGTGTATATCTCTTTTCCAAGACACTATTTCCTTTTGCTACTCTCAGTGAAAATTAATGTCATATTTTCAGCTCATTAATAATTGGGCTTTCACTAACAAAGAATTTTTAAAAAGAGCTCAAACCCAAAATTAGTACATCACTCTGTAAATTCATAATGATTTTCACACACACACACACACACACAAACATTGTCCCTCTTTGAGTTTGGATCCCCACTACATAGACTGGCCTCAGTGTGAAGGTCACTTGCTCATGGAGAAACAGCATCCCTTCCCACATGTGCCCACCCCACACCCTGAAACCTATAGTTCTTACCATTCTGTCATTATACATAACCAACTTCAAAACTATGTTCTCCCTTGTTAAGTTTACGTAAAATTTTTACATGGTTGGGGGAAAAAAAAGCAGCACTGTCTATCAGTTTAATTTCAGAGAAGAGTCAAGATACTGTGGGGTGTTTTTTTCTTTCTTTTTCATTTTATGGCAAAGAACCATGATGACCCACTATTGGGTCTGAACTGCAAAAAAATGGACCGGAGGACAAAGTCAAGTGCAGTGCGTGGTTGGATTTCTTTTTTCTAATGAAAAAAAAAGCAGTTATTTTTAGGACGGCAGTCACTTGCCTTGGGGCCCAATGGCTGCCCGGAAACATCCCCACACCATACTGGCTTCTCCACTTTCCCCCTAAGTCTGCCCCCAGGTTGAGAAAACCAAAAGATCCATAGCCAATTATTTTTAATTTGTTTCTAATATTTCATCAGGACATAAAATAATAATCACAATAATAGTTCTTCACCATCCTCTGTGTGGGAAAGAAGATATTGGGGGAAAAAAGGAATGTCCTTCTCTCTTTTCCAAATCACCATGCAAATAATTTCTGTGGTGAATTGCATTGGCCACAGTGCCATGACAGTAAAATCAGGAGGGACACCAAGATGACTGCGGCTCCAAGTGACAATTTTGCTAAAGACAAGTGTCTCTTCTCATTTAAATTATGAAAATATATCCAGCAAGGTCCCTTATGAGGGCTTAACGATATTCAGGGTACAATTGTTAATGCCAAATGTAGCATCTTGTGGTCATCCAGTTATAAGGAAACAGGTACTACTGATTAGGGTCAAGAGCTGGTTAGAAAATTAATACAACTATACTTTTCTAAATAACTGTTTTCAGTCGTAGCATAATATGTGAGCATGTTTTAGAAGTCTTGCTTGTGATTAGTAGCTTAAGAAAAGACACCACAATTCTTAATGCACACAAATAGGCGTTTCCTTCTCAGGCACATGTGCAAGTTAAACGCAGTGATGAGGGATGTGTGAGAAGGTAAAGGCAGTTTATTTTGTCGAAAGGTGCATAAATTCAGTGGGAACATCAGTGTAATTAATTCCTTGGCATCACATGCACAAAATGACAGCACTTTTTATTTTCAAGCCATTAAGAAGTCACTGTGTAGGAAAAAAAAGTAAAAATTTAGATCTGCCTTTTTATTCATTTACTTAACACATCTCTTCGGAGTATATCACCATGCATACATTGTATTGTACTAGGTGTTGAGTGAGATACAAATTTGGACAAGCTATGCTTCTTCCCCTATAAGAGAGGGAAACTGCACACACACACACACACATACACACAAGCACACACACAGGGCACACACAGAACCATGTGTATATACCACATGAGACTACACCTGAAATTGCTAGCCGTGGTTATTTCTCAGTTGGGTGTTACAGGTGGCTTTCATTTTCTTCTTTTTATTTTACTGTATTACTTTCTACAAAATATTAGTAATGCTTTCTCTACTGGAAGACAGCAGGATAACAAGTACTGTTTTTAAGAGTGTGGTTCTGTGGACATGCAGGAGGAGACAATGAGGAGGGCAATGTCCTGGGGTGGGGGACAGGGAACTGCAAGAGTACACGTTCAGTGCTCAGTGCCGCTGGAAGTCAGACAGGAGAGGGGGCAGATAGAAACTGGGAGTCCATGGGGAGGGTCTGAGGCTAAGCCAAGGAAGTGAGGTGCCTCATGTAAGTCACCGAACCGTGAATAGAGTACACAAGGGCAGTTCCTTCTCAGAATCATATTTTCCTCCATTATTTGTGATGTAATTGATGGTCAATCTGCAATTTGACTTTCAAATTTTTCTTAAGGTATTAAGTCCCAAAAGGAATGATGTCTACCAACCTCAAAGTAAAATAAAAACTAAAATTCCAAATCTAAATTAAACTTGTCAGCAAACTCTGGCTGGGTTGCTCAGTTGGTTGGAGAGTTGTCCTATATACCACAGGGTTATGGATTTGATTCCCAGTCAGGCACATGCCTGGGTTGCGGTTCGATCTCCAGTCAGAGTGCATACAGGAGGCAACAGATCATGTTTCTTTCTCACATCAATGTTTCTCTCTCTCCCTTACTCTCTCTAAAATCAATAAAGACATATCCTTGGGTGAGGATTTAAAAAATAATAATAAAATAGAACAATCAGCAAAAATGATCTGAATAAATTTATTGTCCTTTCTCACATTTCAGTGTATTCTTAATGTACACAAACTTAATATACTTATATTTAAATGTATTCTTTTTAAAAATATATTTTTGTTGATTTCAGAGAGGAAGGAAGGGGGATAGAGAGATAGAAATATTGATGAAAGAGAATCATTGATTGGCTGCCTCCTGCATGCCCCACCCTTGGGATCGAGCACCAATCCCATGCATGCGCCCTGACTAAGAATTGAACCATGACCTCTTGGTTCATAGATCAATGCTCAACCACTGAGCCATGGCAGCCAGACTTTAAATGTACTG
>PVJC01000068.1:134072-182116 GCA_004026665.1 Murina feae | reverse complement strand
TTCTTGAGTTGCTAGAAAGCAATGATGCAGGGAGAAATGAGAGAGAGTTCAATCTCAGAGGGCTCTGTAAACAAAACCAAATTATGTCCTGCTAGTGAGGATCAACTTCTGGAAGGCTGAAAGCATAGTGTGTCAGGCATCTTACCTAGGAAGCTACAGGGCAGAAGAGATTTTAGTTTTAATAAATGTAGCTGTATGGGAAGGCTCTAACTGCTTTTAGTTGCTTTGCTGGTAAAGAAATTCAAGACTGACTAAGGATGGCTCTAGAGGGGCGGGTGGGGTGGAGAGACTAGTGCAAAGGAGCTGAGAGATTTTGGTGGGAAAAATTTCCGGGGCCTACAGTGAGCACACCTCTTTCATTGGATTGAGATGACTCCTAGTAGAGTGACCTCCTCCCTTTTTGTGTTCTGTTCACAGCTTCTCTGGGCCATTGCTCTTAGATGTAATGCTTGTCTTGTCATCTTAGGCCCTATAACCCTACCTGTGACATACCGGTCATGTCCGCTCCTGCCACAATGCCTTTGCTCATGCTAGTGCTTCTACTTGGAATGCTCTTCCTTCCTCCTACTTTTACTCCAATACTAGCTTAACAATCACTTCTTTGGGAAGTTTTCTTTGGTAACTTTGAGTTGCTCCACGTTCACTCTCCTCATGGCACCTGGCACAGTGACATTTACTCATTCTCCGATTAAAGCTCTCTCCACATTGCTATCTATGCTGCACTTTAAGATGGCAGGCATTCTCTATGTTTCTGCTAATCATGTTCTTAGCACAGCGTTTGGCATCTAGTAAGAGCTTGATAAACGTTAAGTTAGTCAATGAATTTTACTTCTTCAAGGCACTGAAAATCTGAAAAAGGACTGATCCTGGGGTCAGGCCTATGGAACATCACAGTCTCCAAGCTGAAATGCAACATCAAAAGCTCAATTTCAAATAACTTTCTCCTAACACTTTAAAATATATGTAACTGACACTTGCATATTACCTGAGTTGTATTTGCCCAGCACAAGTGTGTACAAACCTAAGATTTTCCTCATTTTGATTTTATTTTTCCTGTTTAGGAAAAATGCACAACATCCCAAAGATAGCAAGATTCAGTTTAGGGAATGCCCTAATAGCTTTCCTGATTAAGATGAAGCAGTCCAGGAAGTAATTAGATGCTCTAAATAATTAAGTAAAGAAACATCTCATAAATAAGCAAGTAAACATTGGAATTGAAGCACAATAGCCCTAAATGTTTTCTATTTAATTGGAAGGAAATGTCTTAGATTTACAGGCAAGTTGCTGTCATTTTTTGTTTATAATAAGAAGAGCATAATTTTATATTAATAGTAAGCATAGCAGTACTCATAGATAGTGGGGAGAGTGAAATAAGGATTTGGAATATTCTGGAAGTATCTACCCACTTGTATGAAAAAACATGACTTAGAATTTTTTAAAAAAGTAGAACTTGGAAGCAACTGGGAAATTCTCCACTCAAGTCAGGTTTACATGAACAGGTTTATGTGAAGGTGCGGAGAAAAATCTGTCACCCTGGATGCTCCCAACAAGGGCATTTATAGCACCTATTGGGAGAGTTGGCACACTTAAGTCCCAGAGAAGTAAAAAAAATCTGCTTGTTCTCATTAGTTTTAGCAACAGCATGGACGACGGCAATATCTAACAGTTGTTTAATTCTTCTCCGGGTTACAAAGTACTTTTATACAATGACAGAGCACTTAATTCTCACAGCAATCCCATGGGTCAACTATTACTTTCACTTTACAGATAAAGAAACGGAGGCTCAGAGGTTAGTGATGTCCTGGCAGAGGGCTGTGAGTGGGGGTTGGGGACAGCAGGTGGGAGCAAGGGAAGAGCCGTGTGAGATTGCAGTGAGCGGGGGACAGCTCGCCTGAGATCCCAGGGAGCTCTGGAGCACGTTGCTCACAGGGTGGGTCCCACCTTTAGGCAGAGGAGCTGCCCTTTCCAGGCTGTGCAGCTTAGTCACCAGCTGCAGGCTGCCCTGGGTGGAGATGGGTGTGTGTGTGTGTGACTTCCTTCCATTAGCAGCCACCACTCAGAGTAGTAGAGAATGAATGCACGGAACCGGAAAGAGGATCTGGTTGAGGAAAAAACAATGTCTATTATAACAAGTGGGTTGCCCAAGAGAACACAGAGAAGTGTCAACTATGCTTTGAATCCAAATCTACCAATTCAAAATTTAGTGCCTTTTCATTAGAATGAATAGAAAACAATCATTCTACTAAAAAAAAGGCCCCTGCTATATGCAGAGGTGGCACTTATCAACCCTACGTAGTGCAAACACTCTCCAGAGAGTGTTTTGATGCTACTGATCACATTGTGTTAATGAGATGCGTTTGCATCATGGACTTATTTTCTGAATCCTATGGATGTGACATCCAGAAGGGACTAATCCATGTCACCTAAAAAGCCACCTGACAGGACAAGAGGCTCAACTTTGAAAATTGCAAATGACCAGCCTTCTAAACCACGGGAGACAATGATTAGTCAGTACTGGCTCACTGTTGGACATTCACGCCGAGAATACTCCTACACAGAGAAAAAAGACTGAAAAACTAGTCACCAAATTCCACTGAAGGATCCCTGGATTCCTGTGAACAGGAATACAGACCAACCATTCAGCTGTAGGTTACTCACTGCCGACTAGAATGATTGCTTCTCCTTCCCACAAAATCCTATATAATAAAGAGGGAATATGTAAATTGACCGTCACTCTGCCACAAAGATGGCTGCACCCACAGCTGTGGTTGAGTTCCCATAATGAGCCTTAAGGAGTAATCAGCAGGGACCTGAGGCTGCACCTCACCACCCTCTGTGGGGCTTGACTGGAGACCTCAGGCTATGCCTCCCACCCAGCAGGGCTTGACGGGGACCTCAGGCTGGGGGACCTCAGGCCATGTCCCCACCCAGCAGGGGCTTGCTGTGGGACCTCAGGCCATGCCCCCTGCCCTGGTGCCAGGCCAGGGGACATCAGGCCAGGCCGTGCCTCCTGCTCAGCGGGACTTGATGGTAGACCTCAGGCCACGACCCCACCCAGGCACCAGGCCAGGGGACTTGAGGCCATGCCTCTCCATCCTGGCAGGCCTTAACAGGGGTTCTCAAGGTGTGCCCCCTGCCCTGAAGCCAGGCCGGGGGATCTTAGGCTGTGCCCCCAACGCTGGCACCAGGCCAGGGGAACTGAGGCTGCACCCCCCCTGCCCGGCGAGGCTTGACAGGGGACCTCAAGGTACGCCACCTGCCCCGGTGCTGGGCCAGGGTACCTCAGGCTGCTCCCCCTGCCCTGGTGCCAGGCAGGAAGAACTCAGGCCATGCCCTCCGCCCAGGTGGGGCTTGACAGGGGACCTCAGGCCATACCACCCTGGCACCGGGCCAGGGGAAATGAGGCTGTGCCCCCCATCCAGCGGGACTTGACAGAGGACCTCAAGGTGTGCCACCCACCCCAGTGCCAGGCCAGGGCACCTCAGGCCGTGCCCCCAACCCAGCCCGGGCTGGGGGACCTCAGGCCGTGCCCCCCTGCCCTGGCACCAGGTCAGGGGACCTGAGGCTGCACCCTTCACCTGGTGGGGCTTGACAAAGGTGGGACTGGCTGGGTCTGGATCTAGCCCAGTGAGGGGGGCCTGGCTAGGTCTGTGTCTTGCTCGATTTTCAGGCACCTGTGGGTGGGTGAGGACTTGACTCTGGGTCCTCTGACAGGGCGAAGATTTTCATATACATTTTATTAATTTTCTTTCATCTCTGGTACTTCTATTATAGAGAAAGGGCAAATAGCAATATTAAAATATTTCCTCTAATAAATCCCCTTTTGATGTGCATGAATTTTGTGCACCAGGCCACTAGTATTTAATAATGTGCGCTGCTTAGTACATCCATAAAACTAAGATGAATATGAGAGACCTACAGGGCTTGCAATATTTCAACTGCATTTTGTATCATAATAGCACAAATGTAAATGAAGCAGTAAGTGTAATGGAATATGTAATAGTTCAATAAATAATATAAATCTCTTTTTTGATTAGTAGAAAAGTAGTAGAAATGGTCATGAAAAGTGGGGTATAACAGGAGAGAACAATGGTTGTTTTAAAAGTCCCATGCAGGAAGAAAAAAATCCTTGAAAGGTATTTTAAATACTGTCTTCATTTAAGTCAAATCTGCAAGAAAGGGCAGCTTTTTAAATTGGTGTAAATCTATAATAATAAAAGCCTAATATGCTAATTAGACCAGACGTCCTTCCAGATGACCTTCTGGATGACCTTATGGATGAAGTCAGGGCTTCAAGGGAAGCCCGGGTCCTGGGTGTCAGAGAGAAGCCAGTGCCAGCAGCTGGGGGAAGGAAGGCCTACTCTTGCATGAATTTCATGCATTGGGCCTCTAGTGGGTTAATAATATTCTTGAGTGCCACGCAAGGGAACCTCAAAGGAAACATAAGATATGGTGCCTTCACTTAGTTTTTACGAAGCAGAAAGTTATCTTGGGAATAAGATTTTAAGATGTATGGTGAGCATTAAGCTCTGTTGCCAGAATTAATATATTTTCTCATGGCTTTCTTGACAAGATTCCAACAATAAAGAGATTTTGAGGTGAGACATCTGGAATAAATTTCATATTAACTTTTATTATCAAAAGCCTCATGTCCAATTGGAACATAATGTGAGCCACAGGCGCAATTTAAAATTTTCTAGTAGTCACATTAAAAAAGAGAAAAAGAGAAACAGGTGAAATAAAACCCAATCATGTATTTTATGTAACCCAATATACGTAAAAGATTATCATTTTAACATGCAATCAATGTAACATTTATTAAAGAGATACCAAAACTTCTTTTTTTGCCCGACCAATGTGGCTCAGTGGTTGAGCACCGACCTATGAACCAGGAGGTCACTGTTCACTTCCTGGTCACGGCACTTGCCTGGGATGCGGATTGATCCTCAGTAGGAGGCGTGCAGGAGGCAGCCGATCAATGATTCTCTCTCAGCACTGATGTTTCTCTCTCTCCCCTCTCCTTTCCTCTCTGGAATCAATAAAAATATATTTAAAACATTCATTTTCCCCCATTTTAAGTCTTCAAAATCCAGTGTGTAGCCGGCACATCTCAGTGTGAACAGGTGGCATTTCAAGTGCACAGTGGCCACCGGCAGCAGCTACTGTCCTGGACTACAGAGAACAGAGGCGACACTGCTTAGGATTCAACCCAAGACAGCTCTCTTCCCTCTTCATCCCAAATAAATGTACGCTTTTAATATCAGAAAAAAGAAAACAAGTTCTTTGCGTCCTGTATCCCTCATTACCCTCTACACACACGCCAGATTTTTGTACATCAGTCAAGAGTCTGTGAAGACGGTGGGGAAGTTCTAGGACTCAGCAGCGTGTGGCTTTCTACTGAAAGAAAAGAAAAGAAGAGGAAGCAGCAACCAGGTGCCCCTCAGGCAGACATGAGCTCTCTCCTCCTGGCAGACACCTGCTTCCTGAACAAACCCCGCCATGGTTGTGTGGGGCTTCTGTCCCCTCCCGTGGAGCCACAGAACTGCAGGATGCGGGTGCTCAGGGGGTTGAGGGAGCAAAGTCAACTTGTCAGCTCTGGAAGGGTTTGTGCCACTTACTGGCAAGTGACCAGAGTTCAGCTGAGAGCTACACCGATGCTAGTGTTTGGAGGAAAGACCTGGCTCTGGTTTCCGAGTCCAATTCTTTAGAGAGATTTAAGGTTGCTTCAAATTCTCCTCGTCAAAATCGTTCTGAAACTTGGATTTTAAGGGTCATGCAAAATGAATGTGAAAATGTAACATAGTGAAGACACTTTATCATGTGTTGTCCTGTCACTAACATTTCAGATGGCACATCTCATCGTAACCCATAGTGCCCAGGGCTCCAGGTGCCCGCATGGTGATGATGTCCTCTGCTTAGGTGTTAGTAGAAACAAGGAGATATGGGCTTATCAGTAGTTCACTTTTGGAGATGTTCTGCCTCATTCAATGAAGAAAATCAACATATTCATAAATTTATAAACTCTGTTGCATTTGTCAGATTCATCAGTGCCCGTCGGTGACTCTTTTTATGGGATGCACTTTGGTGTCTGTGTCTGGAGGCTGTGATTTAGTGCTAATCACAGTGGAGAGTTACTCACTGTGGATGTACACTGAAGGATGATGAGAGGGGCCATATGGAAACAGAATTAGCTATAGTCCCCCTAACTGGATTCCCGGTCCAATGACAATCCAATGACTGTATCAAGAGCAAATGACTGTAAGAGGACTTTTTAAGATTGACACACACAAATGGGAAGTGATTTGAGTAATTAGCCCCTCCCAATTTATGCCATGTGTTAACTTTCTGCACCTCCTTCACCTGACGTTATCAACAATCCCATTACAACATCTCCCCCGGCACCCCACATTAACTGGAGTTGGGATTTATAAGATTGTGTGGAGATTATTGCACATCATCAAAGTCTCTAGCAGATAACTTCTTTTTATAAAAGCAGAATCTGAATTTTGCACCATCATTACTGGCTCCCATGGACAGAGAGGAGTTTGTAACCTATTAAATCAAAATGGCAAAAACACTCCTAGATATGTACAGCCTTTAGATTATGCAAAATTAGATCTATACACAACCGAACCTGAAATGTACTGCTATTGCACTCATCATCTACTCAATAAACATCGGTCTGGTGTCACAATGGTGCTTGGTGTTGGGATACAAAGACAGAGTAAGTAAGGTTCCTGCCCTCGAGACGCACAGGATTCCGATTACAAGTGCTGGTGTTGTAGCTAACCGGAGCTCAGCGCACCTCGATGGCACGGCTTTGGTCATGGCAACACCCAGCGTTGTTAGATGTTAGGTTGCAGACTCGAAGTCTCAGGTTTTTGAAGACTGCCCCCCCAAGCTCGTGTTTCACGGTGGTGGTATTAGAAAGCCAACGTGTCCTTGCACTATTGAAGAACTACTGGAAACGGACACCAGCAGAGCTCCTGCTTTTATTTTTTATTTATTTAGGAAAAAATATATTTTTATTGTTGATGGTATTTTAGATATCCCCCGTTCCTCCCACCCACTTCGCCTTCCCCCCTTTCCTCCCAGCTCCTGCTTTTAAAAAGCACTTTTGGCCAGCTCTTCTCCAAAGCAATCAAGAGATTTAACTTTATCACTTTAAACATCTATATGGAGAGGGGGTTTTAGAAAGTAAGCAGAATGCTCATTTATATGATCTATTTTAAATGATGATTGACAGACTGAGTGAGAAAGCTGTATTTAGGAGAATGGATTTTACAGTCCTATCCTATGTGTACTTAGGATCAGAAAGAAGATTAGTAGAACGAGTCCCAATGAAACTGAAAAGAATTATGATTTACATATTGTAATAAAAAATTACAAGGCTGGTGTGGGAAACCCCTTTTTTATGCTTATGAAAATGAGAATAAGTATTAAGTTGGGCCTTAAAATAAATAATATACATGTGTGTGCACTATGGGTGTGTATTAATGACAAAAATGATGAAAATGCTGAAAAATTACAAAAGAATATGAGATATAAAAGAAAAAAATGTGTAAGATTTTATAATGTTAGATTTTTAATTTTAAATTTTGGGGGATATTGTAATGAAAGCATTTCCTGTAAGCTCGGCGAGGGTAGAAATGGGGCTCTTTTCATTATCATGTCCCACCATTTAGCACAGTGTCCAACTTTTAATTAATCCTCAATAAATAATCATTGAATATCTAGGTGGATGAATCTATCAATAAATGATTAATATATTTTGAGAGAAATGAAAGTAGCATTATTTAGACCTATTATGTGTTATGCCTTGCCTTTTAAAAGATATATTTTTATTGATTTCAGAGAGGAAGGGAGAATGAGAGACAGAAACGTCAATGATGAGAAAGAATCATTGATTGGCTGCCTCTTGCACACATCCTACTGGGGGGTAGAGCTCCTAACCTGGGCATGTACCCTGACTAGGAATTAAACCGTGATCTCCTGGTCCATAAGTTGATGCTCAACCACTGAGCCACACCTAGCCAGGCTCTTGCCTTTTTTTAGAAAGTCTCATATCAGTCCTCCGAGGCAGTATTACTAAAAGTGTGGTCCGGGACCTGTGTGCATCAGTAAATCGTCACTAATCCATGACAAGGTAAGTGCAGAAATTCAGAGTAAGTATTGAGATTCTTTTTATGGTAATATGACATTGCCCAATACCCAAAAGCACAACTATGTTTACCCCAACTTATTTTCTATTGTTATTTACAAAAGTATTGGTTCATAACAAACTAGAAACTATAATAAAGAAAGAAAAAAATGAAAAGAAAAAAAAATCCAAAACTGGTTCTTCAGCAGAGAGTTTGAAAAGCACTGCCCTTGGAGTAGGCACCACTGTCCCCAGTTTACTGACAAGAAAACCCAGCTTGAAAAGTCAAGTCCCCAGAAAGGGCTGGGACTGTCGATGCTGAAACGTAAGATGGGGACTAAGCCACCTGACTCACTGGGCTTCACGGGCAAAACACGCCTTACCCACCATTTGCCTCAAACCTCCAAGCTATGACAATGAAGGTGTTTGTTATTTTCTGCCTTCTTTTATTTGGACAGTCCCTTGCACTTTGTGTTTTCTATCCTTGGAGCAAAGATAAGTCCTAGTGACCTCTCAGGACCCCAGGAATTCCTAGGTTGGTAACAGCAGATAATTTCCATATTCAAAGTGTTGGCCCTTACCTTTGATTGGCTGTACAGGTGTGAAAGGAAATGCATGGTCTTGATGCAAGAACATGGAGTTTATGAACATGTTCACAGACATGCAGGAAACAAAACAGTTAAACAGCAACCAAAGGCTGGAAGCTGTAAAGAAACTGCCTGGCTGCCTCCGCTGCTGCTTCCAGGAACAGGAGTGTGGTCCTGGAGCCCAGCCCCCTCCGGTGTCTGTCCTTAGGAAGCCCTAAGAACACTCCTCTCTATTAGCCGCCTTTGCAGAAGCTCTAGACTGTGCTAGTGATGAGAGTGCATGATGCCTGGGAGGTGGGCCTCCTGAGAGGTCCCATGTTTGGCAGAGGCTGAAGGGCCACTTGGGGGCGATGTTGCACAGGGCACTGAGGGAGTGCTTGCCCATGCAAGAGAACATTGAAGGTTCTTGAGTGGAACCTAATCCAACCCATGGAATTATTTCAAATTTTAAGTGAGAGCATTTTAAAACTCAGCTCAGGATGACCTCTACTTATCTTTCCTAGCCTAGTCCCTGCAAAGTAAAAAATACAGATTTTGATCAACACCTGTAGGAATTATTGAACCTTTTGGGTGTGTTTTCCCTTTTTCCTTATTAGAGTATAATTTCCTCAAAGGCACAGATGGCGTCTTACTCATCTTTCTGTTGTAATGTCTAACAAGTTACATGGAAAGGCGCACAGTTGGTGTTCAAAAGATGTTGGTTGAATGAAAGTGGAATCTGAGATTTTCTAAAAACCAGGACAAATCATAAAAATTGTTTTCTGCCATTTAAATAATATTAAATTATTTGCTTTAAAAATAAAATAACTATGTAGAAATGTGGAAGATGTTTATTATAGAATTTAGAGAAAACAAAAGTATTACATAAACCATGATTTACCTAAGAAATACATTCATTTGGTAATAAGAAAAGGAGAAATCATACAAAATGGAAAATAACTGTATTTGGATGATGAGTATCTTATTGTAAAGGGTCATATTTACTATTATCTAAGAATGGTTTATGTAATAGTTTTGTTTTCTCTAAATTCTGTAATAAACATCTTCTACATTTCTACATAGTCATTTTATTTTTTGAATGAAATAATTTAATATTATTTAAATACATTCTTTAAATACATTCTTTTATATGTATAAATATATGGCACATGTATTATTATAACATACATGATATAGTGTTTTATATATAAATTTATACCTATAAATATATAAATTACATGTCGTTATATATAATAAACTAGTGGCCCAGTGCATGAAATTTGTGCACATTAAAAGGGGATTAATTAGAGGAAATACTTTAATATTGCCATTTGCCCTTTCTCTATAACAGAAGTGTCAGAGATTAAAGAAAATTAGTAAAATGTACATGAAAATCTTCCTTCTGCCAGAGTCAAATTTTCAACCACCCACGTGCACCTCAAAATCGCTCGAGACCCAAACCTGGACGGCCCTCCTTCATTGGGCTAGATCCAGACCCGGCCGGTCCCACCCTGTCAAGCCATGCCAGGTGGGGGGTGCAGCCTTAGGTTCCCTGGGTGCCAGGGCAGGGGGGCATGGCCTGAGGTCCCCCATCAAGCCCTGCTGGGCGGAGGGAGTGGCCTGTGAAACCCCAGCCTGGCGCCGGGGCAAGGGGCACAGCCTTTGGTCCCCTGGCCTGGTGCTGGGGTGGGGGGCATGGCCTGAGGTTCCCTGGCCCAGCACCAGAGCAGAGGGCACACCTTGAAGACCTCCGTCAAGTCCCACAGGATGGGGGGCACAGCCTGAGGTCCCCTGGCCTGGGGCCAGGGTGGGGGGGAGCAGCCTGAGGTCCCTTGTCAAGCCCCATGCAGGAGGTGGGTGGGCATACAGCCTCAGGTCCCTGCTGATTGCTCCTTAAGGCTCGTTATGGAAACTTAACCACAGCTGTGGGTGCAAATTGACCGGAGTGATGGTCAATTTGCATATTCCCTCTTTATTATATGTAAAATATATTCTTATATATGAAAAAAATAACTATATATAAAATAATATATTGTTTTAATTTGTTGTTTACATTACCCTTTTAATAAAAATAAAAAATTCTAGGATAACGCTAAAAAAGTTGTTACTTTGAATATTACTTTTGGCTAATATTGTTTTATTTAAAAGTATCATAATCTTTTAGTGTTGATATCAATAAGCAATTTTTAAAATGTTGGTGCAGGATTTATTTTCTTATTCAATATTCCAAATTTGGGTTGGCTTCAAAAATTTGGAAATTTTATGATTCAAAGATTGTTCCCTTTTACTAAAATCTTAGAAAAATTACATGTATGAAAAATGTTTTCATTTTACATATTACTACCATTTTACTGTATATGTAGACTTCAATTTATACCCATTAATTTTAATGTGAAGATACCATTCCATAAAATAGCTACAATAGCTATAGCAGTTACTCTGAGGTACTTAATGAGTTAGCTGAATGAATACATTTTCTAAAATAATACTAATACCACAAAACCTAATTAATATAACTTGAAGAGAGCAGCCCATCATGAATGTACAAACCAAAACTCATAAAAAATTCTAAAGAAATATGAGGGTATTATAGATATCTGACAGACTGAGTGAGAAAGCTGTGTTGTTTAGCTATCGATCCAGACACAAACTTTGTTAACACAAGATTTTATAGTCTGGTTGGTTCTTGGTAACTGACTTCTTTAATAACTAAATGGGGAGGGGGGAGCTTTGAAATTAGTATAGCAAATGTCTTAAAGTGCTTGAAAATATTTGATTTTCAAAGTCTATAGCATTGCCCTACTATGGGATTGTTTTGGAATTAATTGATCTTGTTATGCTATTAATTAGCTCAACAATATATGGACTAGGGACTGAGATGATACATTTTAAACTTCAAAGCCTTTTATTGTCTAAAAATCACAGATTCCTTATTTGTGGGATTATGAATGAAACAGAGTTTAGTCTATATAATTAACTAGAGGTCCAGTGCACAAAATTCATGTGGGGAGGGGGAGGGTCCCCCCAGCCCAGCCTGCACCCTCTCCAATCCGGATCCCCTTGGGGGACATCCCTCTCAAAATCTGGGACCATTGGCTCCTAACTGATCACCTGCCTGCCTGCCTGATGACCCCTAACTGCCCCCCATGCCAGCCTGTTCACCTCTAACTGCCTCTGCCTGCCAGCCTGATCGCCTCTAACTGTCTCCCCTGCTGGCCTGGTCGCCCTCAACTGCTCCCCCCTCCCCCCGCCCCATTGGCCTGTTTGCCCCACCTAACCTGCTGTTCAGTCATTTGGTTGTCCCTCACTAACCCCCCTGCTGGTCTTCTCACCCCACGCAGCCTACTGTTTGGTCATCACTGTTACTGTGACAGCATTCTGGACAATTTGCATATTCCTCTATTATTAGTATAGATAGCTTCACCTCAAATAACCTGAGTCCTGGGAAGATTAGGAACAGTCTGACTAATGCAAAAGTCAGGGCACAACTTTTAAGGGTAGTGTTTGTCTATCTGACTGAAGAACTTGCTCAGGGATTAGGGGGTTCTACTGTGAGAAACCATCTGTAATTTTTAAAAATTTATATTTCAAAGAAATATATTTGGAAACCAAGAGCATCCAAATATGCCAGCAATCACCATTGGTATAATGGCTTTTCAGTCAATGAGCAGATGTACAAAAGCTTCAGGCTGGAGGAGGTACCTCAGGAGGGCCAGTTGCCATGAAGTTCTAGGTAATGTATGCATGTACTGCTCTGAGAAAAGACCTATGAACCTCAGGTGGGGAAGAAAGAGCAGATTCAGGGTGTTGTCCTTAAGAGCTGCAGCCCAGAGTCCAGTTATCAGTAGAGATTTCTCTGGTTCCAAGAGTACTATGGACGCATGATTCTAGATAATATACAACAGATAGAGCAGGACTCAGATTCCTTTTTCTAGAATTAGAAGCTTCCATCCGGAAGAATGTCCCAGCCTTAAGTGGTAGTGCCCACCACGGAGAAGTGTTCTACTGAGGTCCTGCGCAAATGTGAAGTGTCCAAGCAAAGGAGAGAGCAGTTGGTAATGTTTTGGGTAGTTTTGAGAGCAGAATAAGGCGATAGACAGGCAAGAGTCACTTTCATACACTTTGGCACAGGGGAGCCATGTGTGAAAGGGATACCTCAGCTTATGAAATTTCTAGGAAACAATGAAAAATCCAAAAAGTGGCACTGCCACTTTCAACAAGCCCCTGCTACTCTGGGCCACAGTAACAGGCATGTCATGCTTCTTGCAAAATACCTCCATTTTTGAATTTTTTTCCCCCCAACAAAATATTTCTGGCTTTTTCATTGTTGTTTCATTTTCATTATTAAATTAATGAAAAAAAATAGGGTTGTTTAAAAATAAATTTCCTTTGCAAATTGTAGCCAGTGAAAACAAAGCACAATTATCGCTGCAACGTGGTAAGTTGGAATAATCTCTCCTGGTGTATTTTTGTTGTTGTTGAGCACTAGTTTCTGTTCCCTCTTTCACAGGTGCATGGCAAATTCAAAAGAAGAGAAATCATGGCAGGTGAATAGAAGTGGAATAAATTTGGTGTTGATATTTTAACTTCAAATCTAAAGAATTCTTTGAGCAAAACATCCCAATGGAAAAAGTTGCTGCTTTACTCCGAAATTAATAAAGGATGGGATGTTAAATAGCAATTGTGAAAGGAAGACAAAGAAAAAGGCATCCAACCCAAGGCTGGTGTGCACCGGCAAAGCCAAATATTGATGTTTGGCTATTTGAAGCTCCCTGTTAATGTTCACAGCACAGCACCTTTTGAATATAGTGACTAATGGGAGGATTGCTGAAGGAATAAATGAGTGTGCAATTGAATGAATGCTTTCCAGAAGTGAGCTTGCAATGATTAGGACAGGAAGTAAGTTTGGATCTGATCTATCTAGTGTGACTGTCTACAGTAATCCCCTTAACCAGTAATTGAAATTTTAACTTGTGCCAGATGTGCTTGGTCTTTTTTAGTTCCCTTACACCCCACCAAAGCCCGTGGAATTCACACATCTGGGAACCCTTTGCATGAGCAAGTACAGAAGACGTGCACGTATTCATTTGGAAGTGCTGTGAGTACCGTCAAGTCCAGTTGCCAGAACTCTCAGAGCCACCGTAAAAGACAGAGGCTATGAGTTTACAGCCTGGGTTGTGATAAAGAAAACACGATTCTTGGAACTCCCTGCAGTGGGCACTATCTATCTTTCTCTTATCATCTGGAGCTTATGCTTAGCTTTTTGTTTTGTTCCTATTGCTTTCCCCTTCCTGAAAAGGCAGAGTGACCCTAACCCTTAAACACTGTACCTGGTTTTAGTTTAATTTTGAGACTGGTGAGGTATACTATTTGTTCCTATAATAAGAAATCTTATTTGTAAGTTAAATTAAAACACTTGAAATTACACTCAGCATTAACGTGAAGTCTCAGCAGTATACTTAGAATCTGAAATATTATGAGCAGAGTGGTTTTGGTTAGTATTCATCTGGTTCATCTACCCTGCGTACATGCTTCACTCAATCTCTCCCTCAATGATACGGGAGCTCTCAGTGACTCTTCAAACGTACAACTGTTCTTAGACTACGAGCCATGAGCCATGAGCCTCGCTAGAAGAATATTCACTAGAGACTGGCAGGCCCTCCTTTGCCCTGCCTGTGTTCCATTCATTAGCACTGGTGTGGTGGAATTAACTGTCTGGTGTGCTTGGGGTGGATGCAGAATGGCAGAAACAAGAAGACAATGCTATCCATATTTCTGTCATTAACTCCCTAAATTCTATTCAAAGACAGTGATTACTTTTTTCTATAATAGTTATAGTAATTATTTCCCTGAAATATTGCTGGTGGCACCTCACTTCGCTTCTTTCATAGAAAGTCATGACTGAGTTGGGTGCATCCTTTGTATCCACCAGTATCTGGACAAAAGATGCCTCAGGAAAGTCACAGCTCCTTGGAAGGTCCCCAGGTCTGTCTTGGAGTTGTGTCTGAGCCACACCACATCGAGGACTTGACATTGTTTGGCGAGTTCCCGTCAGTTGGGCTCGATGATGAGTCCTTCAGAATAGTGTATCCAGGGAGGTCAAGTCAAGGCTCAGATCTGTTCAGGTCTGATCCAAATTCAGGCCCGGGCTACTTCAAATGTGTTCTCCTATGAATTGCTGTTCTTTTCCTGTAGCAATGTTCCTCCAAACATTTCCCCAGTCAAAATTCCAGAGTCATCTCCTAGTACATAATCTGCAGGGCTGGAGGTGTTTTCTTGCTGCATTTTCTTATCATTATCATGAGGTATTTTTGCCACTTTGACCCCCGATGGAGGGAGGAATTCAAACATGCTAAAGGGATCAATACAACATTTACAATTTAAGATACTAGGTTCATGTATAGTTTAAAAGATGTCTCACACAGATGCATAAATGAACAGATAATTAGAAATAGCTATAATATCGGGAAAATGGAATAATTCACAAGGCCAAATGAATATGTCTTTCCCAGTTAAGTATTATTTAAAACACTCTTTGGGGGAGAAAAATGCTTTTGTGTAAAAAAACCCAAAAAACTGGCTTCTATCAAATGTGTAACTGAGGTCACTTGGGTAAATCCACATGTGCTGATGTGACAGAATATAAGGACCAAATGGGAGTCTGAGAAAAGACACAAAATTAAGGGGATGGGATAGTGGGTTGCTTGGATGTCCACAGACTGTTCTTCATTCTGGCTCGGTTGATTGACAGGCCTTTACTTCCTGACTGCACAGTTCCTTCACTTCCTCGCCTACTGAAGGCTTCAGCGGAGTTCCATGGCAACCGGCCTCAGAGGGACTCCTAAGTCCCCTTCTCCTTCCCAGCTGCTGCTCTGCAACCACAGCATCTCTATGTCCAGCTCTTGTTCTTCCACACTTCTGCATGGCTCCTTGCCTTCAACATGATTTTTAATTTAATATAAACATCCTTAATTCCCCCCTCTCAGCCCAGCCCCTTCGGCTGTATTTCCCTTCCTGGGTCTGACCCCTACAGTCAAAGATGCCAGTGGCTTAGATTTCTTTACCCCCTAGACCTTGGACTGTCTTCCACCCTACGTGATTGCTACCATTTGCTTCTACTGTTTCAGCTTCCATTGAGTAGACAGACATGGGTCAGAGGTACACGCTGTTCTGATCCCCACCACTGACATCACACAACCTTTCTGTCCTCAGCTGGATCTTCCTACTCAAAGTGGTCCTTTCATCCACTCCTTGCTGACAGTATGTCCCAGGCCCTCGAGGTAGCTATCTAAAGCTTATGAAACCTTTTCATATCTTATGCATCTCAATCTTTCCCACTCCCGGCCTTGAACCATCTGGTAGATTTTCACTTGGCCTCACCTCTTCTTTCCCCCTAAAGATAAGAGCATTCTGGTCAAAGTTCTTGCAGCTTTCTACCTCTCTTCTATAATATTTTACCATAATATACCCATTCTTTTCCTTGCTGTGTCCTATTCTAGACAGAAACAATCTCCTCCCCTTTCCCAAACCAACGTTTCCTTCACTACACTTGATTCTAGCTCTTCCAACTCCTTCAAGAAACTTACCACAGGTTATCTTTTATGTTATGAATAGAGGCCCGATGCACAAAATTCATGCACTCTGGAGGGGGGAAGGGAGAGGGATGGTCCTCAACCTGTACTGCAAGAGGGTGCAGAGTCCTAAGGGGATGTGTCTGACTGATGGCTGCCAGCCATGAGCCCAGCTTCTGGACTCCCACCACCGCTGCTGCACTAGTCAGCCATGAGCCCTGTGGGAGCACACTGACGACCAGGGGACAGCTCCTGCATTGAGCATCTGCCCCCTGGTAGTCAGTGCATGTCATAGCGACCAGTTATTCTGCTGTTTGGTCGATTTGCATATTAGCCCTTTATTATATAGGATACTCAATATTTCCTTTTCCACAATTGACTTCTCTTCTTCTTACCGATGGGAAACAATTTTCCCAAGGTTTCTCATGTTTCTGCATGTCTTGAGCAGAAGTGTGACTGCCTTTGCTCTGGATTATTATCCCAAGGTCATTTGTAGAGCAAATAGCCTTGGAAGATAGAGCTCACCTCTCTTCAAAGCAAAGAGTAGGTTTGCTTACTGTTCATTATAAAAGATTTGGGATCCTCAAACCTAGTTCCTCATGTTGTGATCCAACCATAAAATTATTTTCGTTGCTACTTCATAACTAATGTTGCTACTGTTATGAATCATAATGTAAATATCTGACATGCAGGATGGTCTTAGGCGACCCCTGTGAAAGGGTTGTTCCACCGCCAAAGGGGTCGCCACCCACAGGTTGAGAACTGCTGCTCTAGTGCAATCCAAGTGTCTCTTGGCCTTCTCTGTGTCACACCCTGTGGGAACTGGGCCCAGGGGAACAAGTATAAATGATGCTGGTACTCTGGAGACTGCCATTTTTGTGGGTGATAAAGTCTGACTCTCAGTAAGCACACAGCTCTTGCTGTGGGGGTGTAAGTGCAAGACCACACTAGGGTGGCTTATAACTCGAGCATTGGGCTCGCCACACACCTCGGTCAGCCTGACTACTAAGGGGAGAAGAACAATTCACGGTCTGGTTAGGTGTTAAGCAGAAGAAGGTTAAGAGGGCTTCTACTGTATTTAAAATGGATGCTTATTTTACGACATTGGTATGTAAAATGGAGATCAAAACAGAAATTGCTTGAGACCAAACCCAAATGGCTCAACATTTGAATTACAGCTTTTGTGAGCCTGGTGGTTTTATTTCCAGTCATAGAATTTCTGATCTTCACCCCTCTCCAAATGAAGTTTAAACTGTCAGGCACTGAGTTTCATAATGTCACCCAAGTTTTCATTGCTTTCTTTCATGCAGTGTCACCAAGCAGAGAGAAAAGATGTTGTCTGGGTGAGATTAAAATGGTGTTCAGAGCATGGGCCAAGACCAGGCGTTAATGATCAGCTGTGGGAGGACAGAGGCATTATGCCACCTGCAGATGGGCCAGATGCCCACCCAGGGACACACGGGACTGAAAGGCAGTCCATAACCCCTGAAGGATCATTGGCAGATATTAACATGTAAAGTTACCATGTACCTGGATTTAGGAGAATAAAATGGAACACAGAAGAAGTTACTTCTGGAATGGGTAGTTACGAGAACTTGACAAGTAGTTCTTGACAACAAGGGGCTGGTTGGCTTGTTCTATTTAGTATATAATGTCCCCAGAGTCCCTTTCATCAGAGTGAATCAGCACTAGGAGAGGTCTTGAATGTCCCTGTCCAGTTCTCTTTGGACAGGTGCATTCTGTGATGAGAGAACCTGTGAGTGAGTGAACACAGTTCCACGCATGCGGATAACCTATGTTTTTGGTTATCTTCTGTGCACTTGAGGTTCCCCTTCCCCCCAATAATTTCCTTCTTGGCAAATAGCTACGTAAACATTTTTCAGCTCTAAGAATTTCTACTGTTACAGCAACATGCGTGGGAGTATGTCATTGGAAGGCAAAGGGAGACTATGATGAAGTGGGTGGGTTGTGTTACAATAAGAGCAGAAGAAATAATGAGGAGCAGAAGAAATATGATTCGGAAGAACACCAGATCGTCTCAGCTGACAAATAGTAGCAATTTTTAGCGACAGATTATAGCATAACTCAATTTCATTTTTGTTTAGCTTTGTGTTAGGCAACAGTGTTTTCTTTTCTGTCTCCATTTCCCTTCTTACTACCCTTGACCCTCACAAAGAATAAGGATTCCTGATGCCATTTCTCACTTTCTGTCCCTCAGGATTCATCTAAAGATGTATAACTATATTACCAGTGACAAAGGCCCAATGCATAAAGCGAATCATTTGGACATTTTAATTTCAAACAGATACATTTTTCTGTTTTGTTTATTTTCTAACACCAAGGCATGGACAAGAGTTTACAAAGCCTAATGGAACAACATATTAAAAGCTACTATATTTTTAGCAGAAAGAAGGTGCAATCTAGAAGCACCAACCCGGGGGTGCAGTTCTGAGCCACCACTTAATGTTATGGTGACAAGAGGTGAGTTGCCTCATTTCTGCATGTCTCACGTTCCCCATCTGTGAAGTGGTGAAAACAAGATCTTCCTGTGGAGTTGTGCTGAGGACATATGAGAAAATATGTGTTGAAAGTTTCTTTGGCATCTATGAGAACTGTGCACATACGAGCCTCCTCCTTCTTATTCCACCAACTCCTTACACAGAGGCTCGTGGAGAACTGCTCTGAAAACACTTCTGACAATATTAGCAGATTCCCATTCATGTTGAAGATTTTGATGAGGTCCAGTTTACCAACCGTCTACCAATAAAGTCACTTCTGTAGTCCAGGCTGCTTTTCCAAAGTAATGTGAAGAGGTGGGTAGTTACTGAGTTCAGTTCAATGAGACATTTCATGAGCACCGCCATGTTCATAAGTACTCCCAGACTGTCTTCAGGAAGAATAATTCAGGCCTCCAACATCCTTAAATACTTCTGGGCAATAGTATCTAAAATAAACGACTGACTCAACTCTTCATTTCACTTTCAATGGATACCATTTAGTCACAAGGACAGATATTTAGAATCTTTCTTCTCTGGGCAGAACCATGAGAAGGAAATGAAATTACAGTGACTCATGGGAGGACACCTGCCTGAAGTGGCCTCGGTGTTAAGGTCGGCCAGAGAAACGCTAACATCCTCCTGGGGATGATGCATGAGCACAGCTATAGTGCTGTGCATTCATGTTTAATAACATGCATACATTTTGAATATGGCAGAAATAAACATAAGCAGCTATTTTCAAACGACCTGAAACGTTACGCTTTCTCTGAGTGCTAGAAGAAAAAAGGTACCAGCATTATCACTAATTTGCATTTTACTTTGGAACTGTTGCTTAAGTAGTAATAGGAATTTCTAGGCTTAAAGTGTTACAGAAGGGGTATAGCATCCCTATTCTTAGAATGTTCGGAAAATGAGTGATCTTAGCTTGGCTTGAAAACTATAGAACCGAATATATTTTTAGCCTAATACATCTTTTCAATCCTCTCAAAAAACAGATCCATAGACAGAGCAAGCAGATGGAAGCCCATGTGCTGTTTTGTAACATGTCCAGGGTTTAAAGTCATATAAACATGGACACCCGGCAGGAGCAAATCTGTCTTTTCTCAGATAAAATCCTATGAGATCAAGAGAGTGGCTCTAATAAAATATGCACATTAAAAAATCCCAAGGCCCCTGCCAAGTCTCTGCTGGGGTCATATGATAAACAGCCTCAGAGTATGGCCATTAATCCATTTTTATCGATGACAATATGCATACTTCTAGGATGTTATTACTGTAACAACACAAGCACTCAGGATATTAAACCAAGATGAAAACCATACTGAAACACTGTAAAAACCTGGTTATCGTCCCTTATGCTCCCACTGCATTATTGGACAAGACATGATAAAAACTTAAGGCTTTGCATATAATTTGATTATATTTCTTTCAATAATGGATACTTAAGTTTCCTCTTGGGAAAACTGGTTAGAAATAAGCTCATATTTTTGGACCCTGTTTGTCCCTCAGGCATTTCATATGATTCCTCATGCCAACTCTTTCCCTTTTCTGCATGGTTGCAATTTAAAAGACTTTTTGCTGAAGAAAGAATAGTATTCACTGGAATTTGAGCATGCAGCACGGGAAGTGAGCATACCTAGGGAAGAGGTGAGGCCCTTCTGAGGTTCGTATCCCCAGCATTTGGCACTGTACCTTATTTATAAATATCAAGTAGACATTGATAAATGTTTGCTGAATGACTCAGTGAATGAACGAATACAAAATTGGAGGTTAGGATCTCTTTGCCAGTCTTGGCTGTTGGTGTAGCAATTAAAGGTGTTTTTTCCACCTTCCCTCACCTCTCTTAAGGCCACGGCTAAGGAAGTGTTCGGCCGGAATTTTTTCATCATGGCAGAGTATGTAGGTTTAAAAGATCTATAAGATGTCTTCATAGAGAAGACTTGGTTTCCCAGCTTAAAATAAAGCCAATCACGATGAATATGAGTTGAAATGTTTTAAAAATGCTAGTTACGATTTGGATAACAACTTATTCATCGAATCACCACAGACATTTATACGC
Organism: Murina feae; assembly: GCA_004026665.1. Lineage (NCBI taxonomy): Eukaryota > Metazoa > Chordata > Mammalia > Chiroptera > Vespertilionidae > Murina > Murina feae. The sequence continues at coordinate 161,282 of PVJC01000068.1, read as the reverse complement.
TGGAGAAAAGAGTTCCAGGATGAACATGTCACAGCCCTTCTACTGAGCAGCTCAGAGAGTGGAGAGAATGTTAGGACTAACCCGTACATGGACAATGACAAGGCGATGAGTTCTATGATGAGGACACCTGGGTACCATGAAAAAATGATCCGCTGTTCGATTATGCGCGAGAAGCAGGAAGGCTTCAAAGAGCCCTGAAGAATGAAATCATTACATGTGCAGGCAGAGGAAGGAGTGAGCATGCTGAGACCTGGAAGGAGACATGTGCCATGTGGCTGGCATAGAGGACACTGGGTTGGGGCTGAGACACAGGCAAGTGGTAGGAGATGAGGCCAGACAGGCAAGCAGAGGGGAGAGCCAGGGATGAGCTGCAGGGTACTGACATGGGAGAGGTTCACGTCTGTACTGGTAAGGAAGTAATAACAACGCAATGGTGTGGTTGTTCATGGTACGGGAAGGCGGCCTGGGTGTATCCTAGTGCCTTGACATCGCGAGGGGGAGAAAAGAGGCCTGGGATTGCGGATGCTATTCGGTCAGCCCGCACATCAATTATTAATGGAACATATCTCGATGGCAAGTTGATCTCCTGAGATACATTCAGGTTATTTCTCTCCTTTCCCTTCTCCCCTCAAGCAGAGGGTGTGTGTTCAGAGGATGCAAACTAAATTCACGAATAACCAGCTTCCCTCACCTTCGGCGATCATAGGAAGGTTCATGTTTTCCTACTAAATAACAGGTGATGTATTTTAACACCAAACTGACTTGTGGGTTACCTGACGTTACAGATATGCAAGCCAGGCTCCCTTCATTACAATGGCCAGCCAAAAGGGGACCAGCATAGCAAAGAGATGTATCATGCTGTTTGATCTTTCCCTAAAGCATTCCAATATAAAACAAATACGGCAGAAAATAAAAAAGCCAAATTAACACAAACATGCTCTGTTGCTGTGCTTCTTGCTTCCATTTAGTTACAAATGGCACAGAACTTGAATAAAGGGAATATTCAGAGACATCTGTGCAAGTTCTATCGAACAGTACTTTGGGCTTTAATTCTCAGTGTTCAAAACTGCTGAATAATCAAATACAAAAATTAATTCCTTTCAAAACAGGTTTGTTTTTCCCCACATCCCCCCCAAATATAATTCCCCAACAGAAAAGGGGCTTTAGGGAGCCATTTTCTTCACCCACCCCCATTCGGTCTTTTATTTCCTTTAAAAAGAAAAATCTCTGAAGAAAGATATTTACCATCCTGAGTAACCTAGATACACATTCCCAGGAGATATCTAAATCACTCCTTCAGGCTACAATTTAAACTGATTTCCTCTTGTTCTTTCCTCAGCGAAGTAAGCTGTCTGCAACCTTTGTCATAGGCTTGCAAACTAGTTTGATCACCCCTTGCTCTTCTCTTCTTCAAGCTGAATACTCCTGTCTTTCCTCAGTGTTCAGAGAGATCAACATTTTCACTGTTTTCTCTTTTGTTAGGATGGGATTTTCCAACGTGGGGACCTGCTTTCCTAGAGGGTTTGTGCTACATGGAATCTGACTGGGGACAGTTGACCATTTGCAGTTTCTACTTTCTATGTTCCTATCAGACGATGCCAGAATTAGACTTGTCCTGACTCAGCTATGACTGAAGTGACAGCATGATAACTACTGATACCACAGAAAGTGCAAGAAAAATTTGCATGTGAGATTTCTAAAGAAAATCCAGGAGGCTAGGATCCACAGCAGATCAAAATTTTAAAACTTTAAAGAAAACTAAAAAAAAAAGGCCACACCTTAATGCTGGAATCTTTGTTGAAATAATGTAGTATCATATGGTATACTGTGAGAGAATGTTGAGACACGCATAACGTAGCTATTAAAAATAGGTGTATCAAATTACCACTTGTTACCAATTATATTTTCTTTTGACATCTCTTGTATTTTTAAAATATTTTTATTGATTTCAGAGAGGAAGGGAGAAGGAGAGAGAGATACTAGTAGAAACATCAGTGATGAGAGAGAATCATTGATCGGCTGCCTCCTGCACAGGCCTCGCTGGGGATCAAGCCCACAACCCGGGCATGTACCCTTGACTAGAATTGAACCGAGGACCCTTCATCTGCAGGCCGATGCTCAACCCACTGAACCAAACCAGCTAGCCCCCCAATTATTTCTAAGCATCTTAAAACACTTCCCCATAAAAAAGAAATAAAATTAATGAGTAGATAAATAAAAAATAAATAAATAAAAGGCCATGCCTTATACCATATGGATGTTAAAATGGATCAAGACCTAAAAATAAGGGCTACAGGTATAAAACTCTTAGAAAAATGTAAGCATTACATTTGGTAATGAATTCTTAGACACGACACCAAATGCATTGGCAACAAAACAGAAAAGAGATGAGCTGGACTACATCAAAATTAAAAACGTAGGCATATCAAAGACATTATCAACAGAACTGGAAAAGACAACCACTGGAATGAGAGAAAGTTTTGCAAACCATATATCTGATAAGGGATTGCTATCCAAAATATTTAAGGCAACTTTCTTGTTTACACTACTTTCTCCCCTTTTTAAATAAAGATTAAAAAGAAAGAATCGATACAACTCAATAACAACAACAAAATGCAACTAAAAATGGGCAAAGGATTTGAACACATTTCTCTAAAGGTGTACAAATGGCTTAGTAAGCACATGACATGTCACTAGTCACTAGGAAAATGCAAATCAAAACCACAGTGAAACACCCAGGGTGACTATGACAGAAAAACAAAAACAGAAACAGGAAATAGCAAGTGTTAGGGAGGATGTGGAGAAATTTGCAACTTTTCCACTGTTCGTGGTAATCTGAAATGGCATGTTACTGTGGAAAACATCATGGCAATTACTCAAACAATTAAAAATAAAATGACCATATGATCCGCAGTTGCATTTCTGCGTATACATACAAAAATAAGTGGAAGCAAGGACTTGAACAAGTATTTGTATACTCATGTTCACATCAGCATTATTTACAACAGTTAAGAAATGGGAGAAATCCAAATGTCCACGGATGGATAAAGGTATAAAGAAAATGTGGTATGTACATACAATAGAATATTATTGAGCCTTAAAAAGGAAGGAAATTTTGGCAATAACACTGAACCTTGAAGATATGTTTAAGTCACAAAAATGACAACTATTGTGTGATTCCATTTATATGAGGTTCCTAGGCAAATTCACAGAGACAGATAGTGTGGTGATTACCAGGAGCCAGGGGCACAAAGCTTTAGTTGGGGAAAATGAAAAAAGTTCTAGAGATGGAGGTGATGATGGCTGCACAGCAGTGTGAATGTACTTAATGCCACACAACTGTACACTTACAAATAGTTCAGATGGTAAATTTTGTTGTTCATATTTTATCCAAATAAAAGAAGCCAGAGTACAGAAGAGAGAGAAAGAGGGAATGTGAGGAGGCTCTCTAGAAGGCTTGCCCTAGATCCCCATCCACGTTCCCTCACCCCAGGGGCTTCCAGGCCTCTCCCAGCACGTCTAGTGTGGGGTGGGCAGCTGCAGGTCACTGGGACAGCTTTGACTCTGCAACTGGGACACTATGAACCAGTATCTCTAGAGAAGGGCAGACTCACCACATTGGTCTCATGACCATAAACCTGTTGCTTGGAGATGGACACCTGCAGAGTTTTGGGGGACAAGATACTTGAGTGTGCCTATGGTCCAAGCAAGAGGGGATGTTGCTGGATTTTCTTAGACACCACCCGCTAGGACCGTCTCGGGGGCAAGAAGACCTCAGCAGCAATAATCTGCAGACAAAATACCACAGGATGCTGGGCAGAAGAGGGAAGCCTGGGAAGTGATCAGTGCATCGCAAGAGGATCCAGCAGGGGCGCTGCAGAGTCATGGACATGCCAAGGGAGAGTCAGCTTTTAACACCCACCAGGCCAGGGAGCAGAGGCCAGTTTTCAGGGGCGCTAGATAAGTAAGAACTGTCTTATTCCATTGCCTCCCTCCTGGTCCCAGGGGGACAGAAGCAAGAAAGGGGTGGGGCCAAGGTGGTGCAAAGCAAGCCAAGCCCAGAGAGCAGATTCCAGCAACTTCTGAGGTTCCACTGATGCCTTCAAGTATACATTCTAACGTCTCAATCAAGTTTCCCACATGCAGCGGCTACCTCTGCATGAGCAGAAGATGACTGGGTCCGTGGAAAGGAGGAACATTACTTATGTGGACAGAGTTCCAAAGGACTTCAGAAGACAAAAATACAGCTTCGTTTTGATTACCAGCCACCACCAGTTACGCGACGGGGGCTCCCCTGGGTTCCTGGAAGAACTGGTGTAGGTTTGATGGAAACCCCTAGGAGTAAAAATGAAGTCGCTGACTCCCGCTCCTCCCAGGGCACATTCTAGGTTTTGGGCTGGTCTTATGTTTGTGGTCTCTGCGGTAATTGACTTAACTTCTCTGAGCCTCCATTTCTTCATTTGTAAAATGGAAGTAATGGTACTATCTGTCACCTTAATGGTTTTAGAATTTGAGACAATGCAGGCAAGTATGAATAAATATGAACTACAATTATGGGTAGAAAAAATTATAGGAGCTTTCCCCTTGAGACTTGAATTTCCAACAAAGAATATCACGAACCTTCCAGCTAAAATCCTGGACACTTGCATTTGACAAGGACCTCAGAAGCAGAGAATGATAGGTATCAAAGTCCAAGCTTAGCTGAACTCTGATCACCATTATCAGGGCTGCCATGAGCCAAGTCCTTTGCTGGGCCCATGTGGGAGTTGATGTCTGTGGAGAAAGTTCGGGAGTTGTGGAGAACCTGTTTCTCTTTGGCTGGATTTGCTTCATAAAGCCTTTGCCATGGCAACAGGGAAGCACTTGCAAAGAACTGCAGCTGACGCTGTGAAAAATATCACCTGCTCTCCAGGTGCTCGAAATTGCAGAGCATGACTCACAGTGGTGTTCCCTTCCCGGCTGTCTGTGGGGTCAGGATGTTGAGCAGACGTGGAGCATTAAAGAGGCCCCTAGTTTGCAGATGCCTTATGAGGCAGAGAACATGTTCATGAAAGCAGAGACGAAGGATCTGCAAGATGACTAGCTCAGAATATGAGGGGTACTCATGAAGTCAACAAATATTCCCCACCTGCTTTTCAGAAGCCAGGTACAGGTCAAGGCCCTAGGTAGTCGGTGGCGACTGACATGGACAGGTGTCATGTTCCAGTGAGCTCACAGTGGAAGGGTGACAGTGGGACAGATGACACATGCATAAATGCATTAGCCAGAAATTACCCCACAGTGTTAACTGTCAATGAAAGGTAGTCTGTGGGTGGTCAAGAAAATGATTTGATGGCGTTTGAGCTGAGATGTGAATGACAGGAAGGATCTAGGACTTGGGACAATCCTGGCAAAGACCATTCCAGTCACACAGCAGAGCTGAAGGTCAGAGAACTCGGAAGGTGTCTGATTTTGGAGTACCCTGGGCTGTTTGGATTTTATTCTAAGTTTGACAGAAAACCATTAAAGAGTTTCAAACAGGGAAGTGATGTAACCTGATTTACAGATACTTGAAGAAGATCATTGTGGCTGCTTCTGGAGACTGCACTGGTAGGAGGGAAAGAGTAGGGTTGCGAGAGGGAAGCAGAAAAGAATTGAATGTTTGAATGATGAAAGACGGTGCTTGGACTCAGGTGGGTGGTAGAGGTGGAGAGAGGATAAGTCAGAGACAGTGACTGTGCTTGCTTCTTTCCAAGCAAGACAAGAACAGCCCACATAACACTTACATATACAGCCTGTGCCACACAACCCATGGATTTTTACCTCAAACTGTTCTCCACTTTTTCATGTCTGTGTCTTGTTTTTGCAACTAGACTGTCACATTATTCAATCCATAGATACCAGGCATTTGCCATGTAGTGGCATTGGCCCCCATCGAGGTATTTACCAGAAGGGAGGGAATGTAAGGCAAATTAAGCATCAGGAGGGGTAGAAGAGGAAGACTTTATTTGAGACTACTGAAGGAAAATGCTTGAAGATTAGAAAAAAATTAAGACAGTAAAGAAGATAGTTTCGAAAATATCATCACAAAATATATTCACTTAATATCAGTTTTAAAACTTACATCAGCCCTGGCTGCTGTTACTCAGTAGTTAGAGCCTTGGCCCATACACCGAAAGGTCATGGGTTTGATTCACATATACCTGGGTTTCAGGTTCTATCCCAGGTCCTGGTTGGGGTGCATGCCAGAGGCAACCAATTGATATGTCTCTCTCACATCGATATTTACTAGTTCTCTCTCTCTCTTTTTCTCTAATCATGTTCCCTTTTATCAGTCACTGAGGAATCCCCAATAAAACTGGAGCTATTACTAACAATAAATCCAGCCGGAGGGCCAAAGGGGCTGGGGGAGTAGGTTGGGTAAGTAACCCACTGGGTCAAGGTGAAATAATCCCTGTATTCATTTTTCCTTTCCTTCCTTCTTTCCCTCTCTTTCTTTCTTTCTTTCTTTCTTTCTTTCTTTCTTTCTTTCTTTCTTTCTTATTATATTTTAAATATATATTTATATTGATTTCAGAGAGGAAGGGAGAGGGAGATAGAAACATCAGTGATGAGAGATAATCATTATTTGGTTATCTCCTGTACATCTCCTCCTGGGGATCGAGCCCGTAACCTGAGTATGTGCCCTTGATTGGAATCGAACCTGGAACCCTCCAGTCCACAGGTTGATGCTCTATCTACTAAGTCAAACCAGCTAGGGAAATTTCTGGATAATATTCTTGTTGAGAAAGTTATTGAAAGAAATGTTAATGCTCTAGATCTAGACTCTTGCATAATCCTATGAGAAAAGGTGAAAAGCAAAGGACTTAGAAATTTGAGCATCACCACAAAAGAAGTTGAGAAATGATGACAGCTTCCTTTTTAGAAGAGCGGAAACCTTTCCACCCAAATCTGAGATAATATTGAATCAGACGTTGGCTTGCTCCAAAGATATCTGGAAAATCGATGGCTATTTGGGATGTTCTGCCTTGCCTTTTTGAGATGTCAGTTATAGTAAGCCTTGCTTGTCCTTCAGTTTCTACAGGCTATGCCTTGAATGAACCTGCTTGGTGAGGGGGAGTTCGGGAGGGAAGAGGGCAAGGCTATTTTAAGCTCCACTCACCACAGCCTTAACCAAGGTTTTGCCCTATGAATCACTATTTGCTCCATCGGAAACATAAAACCATTGAGAAGTTGTCATAAACATCCACTCTTTTATTCATTCAAAACCCTTTAAAGTCTTCTCCAGGAAAAATATTTTTCTTTCCCCTTGGAAGATTATTTTTTTTTAAAAAAATATTTTATTGATTCTTACAGAGAGGAAGGGAGAGGGATAGAGAGTTAGAAACATCAATGAGAGAGAAAAATCGGTCAGCTGCCTCCTGTGCACCCCCTACTGGGGATATGCCTGCAACTAAGGTACATGCCCTTGACCGGAATCGAACCTGAGACCCTTCAGTCCGCAGGCTGATGCTCTATCCACTGAGCCAAACCGGTTAAGGCTGGAAGATTATTTTTCTACAGGTTGTGCCCTCCTTTAAGACCTAACACACTAGGGCATATGAAAGTTGAGTTTAAGAACTTTCTAACTTCGATATTTGCAGAATTTATTGACCTCTTCACTGCAGCCATGGTTGGGGTAGAAAAGCCCTCAGCAGACATACAAAGTTCTGGACCTTCTCTGTGTGAAAGCGATAGCCATGAGGCACCCCCCCCCCCAACCCCTGTCCATCTGGCTTGTTTCCCATGGAGAAAGGAGCAAGCCACATATTTTATTTCTTTTTTAGCAGAGGCTTTAAAATTAAAGATGCTCCCAGAATCCACAACTGGAAGCACACCATTAATAAGGGGTGAGAGTTGTGGTTTTAGGTGAACTTGGTAGGGTGTTCCTGGAGGGAGAGAGACATTATTCATGAATTCATATCGCAAAACCATTAAAATGTTCAGTACATCCATACAGTCTTATCCGACTGTTCCAGAGACACCGTTCCACGTACTTCATCTGCCGCCAGGCTACTTGAGAAATTGCTGTATTTAGTGTATATTTTGGACTGACTGCTTCAAAACCTTGACAATATGTTTAGTTTGCATACATCAGGCAAAACATATTTTGTTTTGTTCAGCCTGTTCTGAACTTTCACAGTTATTTCATTATCTGTTCAGATGGTCCCTCAGCCTTGCTTCAACTGAAAGGGAAATTGTAAATGTTGTTAAAATAAAACCAGGCTGGTGCACTGGCAGCTGTGTAATTTGCAAAGGACCCGGGTTCAGGGATCTAGCTGAAATGCATGCGGCTTATCTTCACTAACTTCTCATGCTGATGAGCATTGCTATTCATCACATTTTGCAGAAATCTGTCCAAATTTCCTTCTTTAAGGAAATCTATTTTCATTTCAGAAGGATCATCTTATCCCAGCTTTCTTTTTTGGTCTCAAGCATTGCTGATTCTACGTTTTCCCCTATTTAAAAAATACTAGAGGCCTGGTGCACCAAATTTGTGCACTGGTAGGGGCCCTAAGCCTGGCCAGTGATCAGGGCCAATCAGATTCCCTGCTTCCCCGCCTCCTCCTTCCTTCACACCTTCAGCACCCCACCATTGCTGCTGGTCACCACTATGTTCTGCACACCGCCCCCCCTTGGTCAGTGCTCATTATAGCAAGTGACTGAACTCCTGGTCTCCCAGTCGAACTCCTGAAGGGACACTTTGCATATTAGCTTTATATATATACTAGAAGCCCGGTGCACAAAAATTTGTGCACTCAGGGGGATCCCTCAGCCTGGCCTGTGCCCTCTCACAGTCTGGGACCCCTCAGGGATGTCCATCTGCTGGCGTGCCTGGCCAGCCTGGGTGAGGGGCTGATGGCCGTTTCAGGCTGCCCACAGCCCATTCAGGGTTTGGGTCCCTACTGGGATGCCTGGCTGGAAGCAGGTATAAGGGATTTATTTAACTTCTATAACTTCTATAACTTTGTTGCCTTGGTCTCCTACTCGAAGCCTGGGTTGCCCCTGGCAACCCAAGGTTCCAGCCCGGCAGTTATCTGGGGTTTGTTTATCTTTTACAATTGAAACTTTGTAGCCTTAAGTAGAGCTCAGGGCCCAAAGGACCCTGACTTCCCCCATTTCCCAGGGCAACTCCAGCTCCATGGCCGCCGCCAATTTAGTTGAGTTAATTTGCATATTTGCTGCTGATTGGTTGGTGGGCATGGCTTGTGGGCGTGATGGAGTGAGGGTCAATTTGCATATTACTCTTTTATTAGATTAGATTCTAAACTTTGTCCTTTTTCAGTGATATAATTTTGAGTCACTTTAAGAATTAATAGGAAGCGATAAAACATGACTTTCCTAGCTTTTTAGCTCTTACCAGTATGTGTGAATACATTCTGAGGACAGTTGGCTCCAAAAATTAAAATATCCACCAGAAATCATTTCAGAATATCCCAATTCCTCTACCCGTCTCTCCCATTTGCATTTTCTTTCTTTCACGTTCAGTATCTCCCATTTGCATTTTCTTTCTTTCACGTTCAGTATCTGTGTTAGTGGGTCCACATGACTGTCACGTTTCCTGGGGAGATTCTGTTAAAGAGCTCTTGAATCACAGTGCAGAAGACATCACACATTTAAAGTGCGCACTTTTGCAACTCCCTCTTCATGACCTTTAACTTATCATTTGACAAGGAATTCTCCAACCTTAATAAAAAATTGTGTCTCCCTTCTCTGCTTTGCTTCATCCCTATTTATCTGTTATTGACTTTTTGATTGACTTTAAATTTTCAGTATTTCCTACTGAACCCATTGTTTTCCTTATAATTTACACATTATTCTTTGGCTCATTATCTTGCATTATTTATGCAGAACGATTATCATTCCACATGCTTGGAGATGTCATTTGTTAGAACTGTGGTGTGCAGAGTAAAGGAGGAACATTAAAAATTGGAAAAAATTTAAAAATCTAAATGAGTTCATCTACTAATGTCAGGACTTTGCCCAGTATGAATTTAAATGAAAATTGTCCTCAGTAGGACGATTGTATCCTCTCAATAAATGAAATACTTCGTGACTTAAAAACTTCCTAGTCCTTTTATTATTATTTCTAAAAAAAGATGAGTCCTTTAATCAAAATTAGCCAAAGGTTTAATAAGCAGTGAAACTAATTTTCACGAGTGACTTGCACAAAATGGCTAAAATGGTAGTGATGGGAGTTAACAAGTACGGAGAGCAAAAAGAACTCTACACTACTGGAGGAAACATGGTTTGTCGGTACCACTAAATGCTGAACACTTGCCTAGCCTATGACCGCATGATTCCATTCCTAGGTATCTGCCCAATAGGAGATAACAAAAATCATGGATAAGAATGCTTAGAACAGTAGGAGAATTCATAATTGCTCCAAACCAGAAACTATTTAAATGCTCATCAGTATTAGAATAAATAAATACATTATGGTGTATTCGTACAGTGTATTACAATGTTGCAACAAGAACTCAATTAACATGCATCAATACAGCTGAATTTCACAAACATAAGTACTGAACAAAGCTAATACTGAACAAAAGAAACCAGATAACAAAAAATTATACACTAGATGGTTTACATCAAGTTCAAAAACAGGCAAAGTAATTGTGAGGAAAGTACATCCTGGGAGGCGGTTGAGGGGGCTGATGTTTACATGAATGTGTTCAATTTGTGAAAATTAATTGTTATCCATGTTTTATTTGTTGTACCATTGTGCATATGTACAATTCTTAAAAATTTACAAGGAGTGGGAGGAGAGAGGAGAGATACACACACACACTGGACTCCGTGAAGAGATAGGTTCATCTACTTGTTGAGTGCATCATGGGTAGTCCCAGACAGATGAGAAAATTCAACAAAGTTTACCTCTGAACAGTCTTTCTTTCCCTCTTGTGACTTCCTTATTAGTCTCACTCTCATGGACCTGGGAACCTTACAACCTTTATCCGTTGATTTCCTGTACCCAAAACACCATCAGGGGCAGATGCTCATCAGACATTGCTTTCTGAGGATAAACTTAAATGGGTGTTTCATCTCTCCCTGAGCAGCTGTATTTTAAGCCTTACAATGTTTCTCACATGAACTGAGAAGTCTTGAGTCACCTATTAAAGGAACTTCAGCAGCTGGAGGCAGGTGTTTGGGGGCAGGGCTTCTGGATTCACATTGGTTAGGCCTCTGCTTGCCTTTCTCATGAGTAATGCCAACATTGGTTGAATGTAGTTCACAGTTTCCTTTAAAAACCATTCTTTATATTCTCATAGCCTCTCATTTATATACTTTTGTTATAGAAATATTTAATCCCTTTTTAAAATATATTATTGACATCAGGCCATGAGTTTCTTGAAGGCTGGGACCATGTTCCATTCACCTCTTTATCTCCTGTTACCAAGCACACTGATGCCAAGTAGGCATTCACCCAAGCCTGCTGGGAATTTTACCACATCATCAAAGATGATCTAGTTCCCATGCAATTTATACTTTTCCAAGACAGAGAAAGAAGAAACCTTCCAAATTCTTTATATGTCTGCACAACATTGGTACCAAAATCTGACAAGCACTTCACAAAAAAAGAAAACTATAATGCAATGAAACTTATGCTCAGTAACGAAAAAATTTTCTATCATATAGCAGCAACCAGAATGTGGCAACACATTAAAATAATAAAATTCCATGACTAAGTAGAGATTATTTCAGAAATGCAAGGATGGGTTGGTATTAGGAAATGTACTAATATAATTTAATATATTTACAGACTTAAGGGGAAATATATGATCACTTCCACAGACCCAGAAAAGGTAGCTAAACACAGTAACTATTTCTTATTTAAAACCATTAATTAAAGTGAGAATTGATAGATACTTCCTTAAAATAATAAATATATCTACATCTTTGTCCATACATTCATCATCCATGTCAGCCAAAAAATGGCATAAAAATTAATGCAGAAACATACATAGCATGCATTCCCACTAATGTTACAGATAGAACAAAAATACCTATGGTTACACTGTTGTTTAACAAAATTAGCCAAGAAATAAAAAAATAAAAATACAAAAATTGGAAAGGAGATGGTAAATCCATTACCATATTGAGAGAAGTTTTTATCTGGAAAACCCAAAGTAATCAATAGAAAAAAGCATATAAACAATGAGAGAATTCAGTAAGGCACAATGTCAACCAATAGAAATCAATATTCTTTGTATATAAATACAAGTCAGAAGATACAATGAAAAAAAAAGGCCCCATTTAGAATAGTACTCCTGAAGATAAAAGTTTACAAGAAATGTGAAAACTTACATGAAAACATTAAGACATGTCTGGAAGACATAAAGGAAGACTCTGACAAATGAAAAGATAGCTCAACTAGTTGGGATCAGTATGCGGCAATGGAAAGCTATCAATTCCCCCTAAGGAATTTATAAAGCTAACATAATCCTAATAAAGATATCATGAGTTTTTAAAGAAACCAAACTAGCTGATTCTAAAGTTCATAGAGAAAAACAAACAAGAGCAGCCAGTAAAATTCTAGGAAACGACAAATTGGACTAGCCCTGCCAGGTGTTACGTAAAACACACTATAAAGCTTACATAATTTAGCCAATGTGGTAGAAACACAGATAGACCAATGGAACAAGATTAGAAAACAGCAACAGATCCCATTATTTACTAGTATAGGTTGTTACATATGATAAATGTGGCATCATTGGGATAAGGGGTAAGCCATATGGATACATTCCAAATGGACCAAAGATTAAAGTGCTGAAAACAAATGAAACCATAACAATTTTAGAAGGACAAAATATCTCAGAAGGAGAAAACACATTTTAAACTCTGACTCAAAATCAGGAAGTTTAAAGAAAAAGAGATGGAAAGCCCTTCCATATCCAGTAGTGTGTGTGACTTGTTCCCAACAACTGAAGCTTATTTATTTTTTAAAAAAATATATTTTATTGATTTTTCAAAGAGAAGAAGAGAGAGGGATAGAGAGTCAGAAACATCAATGAGAGAGAAGCATCGATCAGCTGCCTCCTGCACACTCCCCACTGGGAATGTGTCCATAACCAAGGTACATGCTCTTGACCAGAATTGAACCTGGGACCCCTGAGTCCACAGGCCGACGCTCTATCCACTGAACCAACTGGTCAGGGCATGAAGCTTATTTCTTTAAGTAAGATGTCGTCTGAAAAATAAATGGTTAAGAAAGTAGGATAATAGGTAGCATAAATACGGTTTGGACAAGCGTCTTTTCACAAGCTGATGATGCAAACCATTTCTCTTTACTTTTATGGTCTAGCTTGACAACTGCGACAGTTATACTTAAGACTATTCACCCAGAGACATGTGGGCTTCTGGTTGAAATGTGCCTCCCTGTTCCAAAAACTGCTTGATGTCAAGTACCAAAAATTTCAAAAATAATATTCTTTCCTTTTTTCCCCTAAAAAATATTTTTATTGATTTCAGAGAGGAAAGGAGATGGAGAGATAGAAACATCAGTGATGACAGAGAACCACTGATTGGCTGCCTCCTGCACACCCACACTGGGGATTGAACCCACAACACCGGCATGTACCCTAACTGGGACCTCCTGTTCACACGTCAATGCTCAACCACTAAGCCAGGCTGGTCAGGCAATCTTATTTTCTTATGAAAGTCCTTCTAATAAATGCAGGAAAATCTGGGAAGTAACTATATTGGAGGACATTCTTAAAAAATTCGGAAATAATGAACATACGGTGTGTCTGTTCTCTAACAGCTGTACTATAAAATGAACACACAACAGTCCCATCAGGGATACCCAGGTGTGTCACCTTTAAGACACTGGTGGAGCAAAGACAAGTAGTGGCCCTAACTGATCAAAGGCACTTCCTTATCTAAACAGGAGAAGGAATTTATGTGTCCATCAGAGGGAACTGTCAGCAGTGGACATGTGAACCAAGAAGCACGGAGAGATCAAGTCTGCACCAGAACAGAGCCTTTGGGGTTGCTCTGAATTCCCTTTCCTCTGAGGCCATGAGTCCCGGTTTATCAGGAACAGTCCAGGTTTATGCCTCCAGGTCTGGTGTAATTATTTATAGTGTCTCCTTTGATTCTCAAAATAAATTATATGGGCATCCTGTCTGAATGTTCAGCCCTCTCTGTCCTACCTGTTCCCATGATGCTGAACCCTCTCTCTGCTCAGGTCCTTCAGAGTGGATGATCTGTTCTGATTTTTGATTGGCCCTTCCCAAGACATTCTTCCTCTCCCAAGGCATCTCCAGTGCCAATGATGCATGCAGCCACATCTACCTAGACTCCAGGCTTAGGGGGACAGCTTGACTGCACTGGTGAAAACCACCCAAGTAGCATCAAGATGAGAGGGGCACTGAGCCAATGGGGTTTTAGTGTTCTGGTCTCATTGACAGTAAATAAAAGAGTGTGTAAAAGATACTAAGATTAAGAAGTACAAATAGGTAGTTACAAAATAGTCACAGGGATGTAAAGTACGGCATAGGAAATATAGTCAATAATATTGAAGTAGCTATGCATGGTGCCAGGTGGGTACTAGAATTATTGGGGGGGGTATACATCATAAGTTATATAAGTGTTTAATCAGTATGCTGTACACTTGAAACTGTTATATAAAATGATATTGAATGTCAACTGCAATTAAAAATAAAATATTTTTAAAATTAAAAAGAATACTACGACAAGACTGATAGCAAGAGATATAAATAAAAATAAGAAACGAAGGCTTGGAAAAGGCATGAGGAAAAGGCACTGGCAATTATTTCTTCAAAAAGAAGGCAGGTTACAATTGAAGACTGGCATTCTAAGTGCTCTGGGGGAAGGTCTGATTTCAGCCATGGTACGCCCTAACTCAGCGGACAATCTAGAGCTGCGGGGGTCTTCGGGGCTTCCTTAGGAAGAGGCATTCTTGCATAGAGGTTGTCCTTACCAGAGACATGACAGAGGACATATTCAGGGGCAATATGAACCCTATGAATTCATTCTGAAAAAATGTTTCTCTAATAAAGTTGAAAGGAGAAGTTTAAGTTTATCTCAGAGACCAATGTCCCCGAGCTAATCAACTTTACTTCCTTGCAGGTCTCCAGGGTAATGGAAGCTTTTGCTGCACGGAGTTGCCAGGGATAGGAGCATAACTACTCCAAGTTCACTTTTCCTTTTTGTTCTTTTTAATTTTAATTTCATTATAATCTGTAAATGCCATATGTACTACTGGGGGGAAATAAGACTTATAGGAGGAAGAACAACTAATTTTCACATATTAGAGCAGAAATTGGTTATGGATATTGGTGAAAATGTTTGTCTTGGAAAAGAGAAAGAATATTTGATGTTTGAACTTTAGCTCCACTTGGGACAGAGTTATCATCCCCACTCCATGTAATTAGAGCATTTGGATGAAAATACTGGATAGCAATTTCCTAGATTTAAAGGCTATTTTTCTGATTGCTCAAGAGCCTGGACACAAAACCACTTCAAGGCACAATCATTCAACCAGTACAGTTTTGACCAGGTACTGTACTAGGATAGCAAGCAACATTTGTCATGACGCTGTCCTCAATGACCTTGGAGTCTAATGTGCAAAAGAGGGATTAATCAAGTATTGAACAAACAGATATAAAGTTATAATTGTGTGAACAGTTAAAGAGACCTGACCTTTGGGAGGTTGTGAATAGGAACCGCAGCAAGGTTAGCATTTTGAGGCCAACTACTTGGCACACTGAGGGTATAAAAGGAGATCTGATGTAGGTTTAGGGTCAGAAAGTTTCTCTTGGACCTGGAGGATGAGTAGGCATCACCTAGGTGAAGAGCTGTCCTGGGGAAAATGTCAAGTACATGGGGGCTCTGTTTTCCCATGAAATAATTTAATTCTCAATGATATTGGAAAATTTCTCCCAAAGACCCTAAAAGTGTGTGTTATTAACATTTTCTAATTGCAAACATTCCCCACTTCTACTCTAATATATGAAAATCAGTTGTCTTTCCTCCTATAAATCTTATTCAAGGTTAGGATAGGGAATAGATTACCATGACTCTTCTTAGAGAGAAAGGCCCTACTTAACACTTTTCACGAAGGAAACATTTATTGAGTTGCCCACTATATGCCAGGTACCACACTAGGCAATTTTTAAAATAGTGACATGAAACAGATCATTTGATAGTTCAAACATACGTTGTATCTAAAGATTTTTATGTAGAAACATCAGGAAGCTTCAAAATATATTGTGATATTATTACTTAGATTTAGATGTACTTCTGATCAAAGCATATATCCATTTGATAGATTCATCCTATTCATGCTATTGGAGCTCAGATTAGAACTGGTCCCTGGTTGTGAAAGATTTCATGAGGTCAAATGGAAGGCTGTACTTGGCCAAACCAAGGGACACTGCAACATGCAGTTTCTTGGCTCTTATAGAACTTGCATTTAGACAGCGGGGAGGTTAGAATCAGGAAGATTGTCATGGTAGGATATTTTAGCAACTCTCAGCCTCTGTATTAGTACCTCTGTTTACTACCGGGTTTGCCTTTCTGTTTCCTTTCTTTTGCTTTTTTTTTTTTCCCCCTCTCCCAAAGCTTCTCCCTAAGTCAATAGAAAATTCAGAGAAACACTCCTCCCCCTTATTTTTCCCAAGTTTCTTTCTTTCACTTATTATTTTCTGGAGAAATAGGTGACCCAAACTGCGACATAAATTCGCTCCTGTTTCACATTGTGTGACACAGAAGTGGCTGCCTCCCCCTGCCCAGATGCCATCTAGATGGTGTTTTCCTGGGACATCCTGAGCAAGACAAACCTGTCTGTAGGAGCACCTGAAGGTCAGACCTCACCTGCATGGTGCTCTGAGTAGGATCTCAGACAAGGTGAGTCTGATATGTGCAAGGTTATTTTATGTTAGTCTGACAGAGGCAGGAAAACACAGAGCTGCCCACAGACCAGGCTGAATGTCTAGGAGGCAACGGTGCTTGCAGAAGCACTCTGTAAGGTCTAGCGTAGTAGGAAAGCATAATAACTCACGCTTGCACGGTGTTCTGGTTTACAAGGGCTTACTCACTTAAGAGTCCATCGTGTGACTCTCTCAATAACCCTGGATCACGGGAAACAGCTTGCTCATACTGACTTGCGCACAGTACATGGTTCATACACTTCATCTCAAGAGCTCTTTTGGGAGCAGGCATGCCCTGAGATGTGGGACATAACCTACACCATCTGCATGCTGCGGAACCGTAACTCGGCACCTTCCCCAAGCAGCTGTAAATCTCCCACTGGCTGTTAGTGTGTGCACCTTCAGGCCTGGGAGCTGTGATAAAATTCCCAGCGTTTCCCTTACTGGGGGTCTCTGCAGTGGGCATACCCGCTCTGGGAAACCTCTCCTCCTTTTCCTTTGTGGCAGACTCTTCATTCTGGTCACAATTAAAATGTATCCACCTCAGAGAATGACAAAGATCTGCGATCACTCTCTCTTGAGTGTGAGCCCCCTTCCTACTCACTCTCCCATCACTCAAGTATTTCCCTGGCACACTTCTAATAATGTGAAATTATTCTGCTAATTTCTTTGTTCATTGTCTGTCTTTCCCAATGGGATACATGCTCCAGGGGGGACTAATCCTTGCTTGCCACTGTGTCCCGGTACAGGTAGATACTAGGCCATCAATAAATACTTGTTGAATGAATGAATGAAATAGCCTTCCATTTCTCTATTAAGGATTTCCCTGAAGTATATCTTTTATTAAAACATTCATCTCTTTTCATTAGTTAGAAACCAAATACAGTGAAACCATAGTGTGCAGTTTCTCTCTCTGCTGTTTTACAAGTGAAGAAACTGAAGCCCCGGAAGTTGTGATTTTTCCAAGAGTTGTGACCGTCTTAGAGCTGGGTCACTTCCCCTTGTCCAGTCCGATGTCCTTCCTCGCACACCTTGACCACTCACAGAGAAGGTCCAAACTCATGACAGTTCCAACAGTCACTCCCCTTTTGCACAGACGTTACCCTTGCTGGCTTCATACACGCGAACTGAAGAGGAAGCAGCCATTCCATGGAGGGGTTCGTAAGCTCAGAAGGACATAATGATGCTGGTAAGTGCCAGTACTGTGGTTGGTTATGTTATTTAAAGAGCCAGACTGCAAGGGAGTTTGAGGTTGAGAGGAACATAAATAAATCTGGTAAATGAAGAGTGAAAAGAGCTCATTTAAAACATGCCTCAATAGACTACTGGGCCAGCTTCACGTATCACTGTTTTCTAAAATCTTTATTTGCAGCAGGAATGATTCTTAAAAACACGGCTGTGTGCCGGAAGATAGATCTGTACTCTAAGATAATGATGCTCTTAAATCTCATCTTATAATTCCCTACGGGCCTCACACCGGCATGTCACCTTGGGAAAGTAAGAACAACAACCATCTCTTTCCTGTGGCTGTCAGACTTCAGAGATGATAACTCTGATAAGAACCGTGACCAAAGGGGGGGAAGTTTACCTCTGTGGAGAGAGGACAGATATCTGGGGAAGACATCTCTCCCTTCATATATTTGATCTGTTGAACTTTATTTTTCCACTTTACTATTGCAAGTTGTTTGGCTTTTGATGACGACGGTGAGGCTGACAGATAACAATGACTGAGCAGCTACAATGTGTGAGGCACTGCTCTGAGCTCTCCACATGTATTAACTGCATGATCCTCACAATTAACCTTATTGCGAGGGGACGACCCCCCCTTTGCTAATAAAGAAATTGAGCCCGTCAGAGGCGGAGCTGGGATGTGAGCCCAGGAAGTTTGGCACCTGTGCCCAGCAACATAGTCGCCGCAGTGTCTGACTTTTAACCTAATGATTTGAAGGTGATATTCTCATTGTAACATTTATTCCAAGGGGCACAACATCCCCAGTTCTCTATGCAGCCCTGGGACCTAGTACTTCCTTTCCAAGGCTCCCCCATGATCAGGTCCTTGGTTGCCACTCCCCTGGCTCTGCTCCGGGAAGCAGAAACACTGGTTTTTATCTTGGTATAGCTCATCGTTAGCCTACAGATAACATGTTCCAAGAGTGTTCAATGAGCGAATGGATTTTCCAAATTAACTGCCAGTCCTTTTATGTTATTACCAATATAGACAAGCCTCACAAGTCATTTTCAGATGTTAAGGTTTAATTAGTAGTTAATTGGCTTAACCTGTGGGGAGGAAGGTAGTGTAAAAAGCAGGAACTAGAAAAGGATATCATTGATTAAAACCTTTGATGAGAGCACAAATACTAACACTAACCTCCACCAGCAGAAAAATGGATTATCTTTTATTTTTGCTGTCCCTGGGCACTGTGATCCTGTTTCCAAGAGACCATCAGCAGTTTCTATGTCCTGGTGATACTTTATAAGTCAAACTAGCTTTTCTAGGTTCCACATTCCATCAGAGCAGTGAGTAAAGAGAATGACATGCACTAATCCATAGGCTTTAAAATAAAGGGAGGGAGGGAGCAGGGCAAGTATACTTGCTCTTGCGAGATGTTGCCCTGGACAATGAGGTAGCTTCCTAGAACATTCATTCATTCATTCGTTCATTGCCTCCCTACAATCTCTCCCCTCTTCACAAATACAGACTGTCCCCCCCAAAATGTATACAATAAAATGTATTTGAATAAACACTGCTTTATAATTATTCAGTGTGTGTATACATATTTGGGGGATACCCTATATATGCTACAGTTCTGCTAACCATAATTTGATCATATCACCTTTCCTCCTATTTAAAGTCCTTCAGTGGCTCCCCACTGCCTTGGGGATAAGGGTGAATCCATAGATGGCCCACAAGTCCCCCTGCACCCCGCAAACTATATCCACTCATCTGCCCTCACTCTGGTCATTCTGATCAGTGTTATTTCCTGAAACATGCCAGGCTCACATGCCTTTTCATAGAGTTGTATCTGTCTAAGATGCCTCCCTCCCTGCACACACGCCCTTCTCCAGCCGCGACAGAAGGAAAGTGATTGCTCAGAGCCAGACCTACTCAGCTGTCTCTTCCAGCTTTTCTGGCCCCTCTAACTCCATTTTCGTGGCAGTTTGCTGGGCGCACCATTTGTAACACCTGCTTCACTCTGCCTTTGTCTATCCACCCTAACCCCACTCCCCTCCGAACCTGGCTGTCATTCACTTGTCTCTCAGCCTTGTGTCCACCTGGCCTGATGCCAGAGCTGTCAATTACGGTGTCACATCCACAGGCACTCAGGTTTGCTCCTGGTCTCCCCGACCTGGGACTCAGGATTATAAAGAGGAGTCAGAGGAGATAACTGATATCTACTGGCGAGTCCCAGGTGCCAGGACTTTTCTGGAATCTGGATATGCCTTTTAGCTTTCACAGGTGTTGTGAAGGGTCATGAAGCCTGACCTACAGAGCTGGGACGTTGGTCGTCCAGATAGGGTGCTACCTTGGGCTCCCAGTTACCGATTATCTAGAATGGCTGTCATGTTTCTGTCATGTTTCTGGGATTTTTCAGCCGTTAGGGAAGTTTGGGAAAATGCTGGTGAAATGTTACAGTTACAAAACAAAGCATGGCATTTGGTACAGGTCAGGCATGAGAGCAGCAGGCAACGAAGGGCATGTTAAAGGGGGTGGAATGTCCCTGGACGACAGAACAGAGAGGATGGAGCCAACCACTGGCTCTGACCTCCTGCTGCTGATGCTGCTACCCTGTGCTGCCCTTGCTTGTGGTGTGTCTCCTAAAGTAAACAAATAGGTTCCTGGCTTACTTATTTCCACAAGTCAAGGCCACTGACCCAGAGTTACAGATGTCAGCAGGGAGCATGAGCATCCTGGCGGTGACCACATTTTCCTAGATCACATGACTCTGTTCAAGAGCTGAGTGATAAAGTTTCAGGGCATTTGGGGAGAAATGAATCTCTTAGTAAACATCAGTTCTCAGTAAAAGATGCTTCTGATGATCTACCGCATTCATCCAAAGGGCATGGAGAAACGTTTTCTGATGTGAAGAAGATGGAGAAGGAAGCTGTGACAATTCTAATTATGTCATTATTGCTTACCCTGGGTCTGAGCGCTCACCCAAAGAGAAAGCCATAATGGAAGACATCCCCATTAGGGGTGTCCAACATGGCACTTAACCACAGCAGCAGTAATAACACGGGTCCCTGAGAGGAGGACCGCAATCATTAGCACGCTGATGTCAGACTTCAGAGTAGCTTTTAGTTGCAGACTTTTCATCTTTGTCCTCCCCAGTCAGATATAAACAAACAAGTGATCGAAGGGAGAACGGCCGCACAGCACGTTGCCCAACGCAGAAATAACCTAACAAACTTCTTCTAAGTTGATTAGAAAACAAAGTGAACATCTGCCCTCAGAACACTGCAGTCTGTACTTAATTAAAACCAAGATGGTCTCGGGGAGGTAGAAGAAAGGCCACTGACATCCTTGAGTGTGTGTCAACCCAGAGGTAATATCTAAAAAGAAAGAAGGAGTTTTCCTCTGCCTATATGACTATGTAGACCAAAGACGAGGCTCTGCGTTATTCCATCAGCAGTGACTGTGTGGGTAGCAGTCATCACTATCAATAACTAACACCACACATCTATGCATTTAGGGATTGTCAACTCAAAGCCCTTGAAAGCTGCCTTATTTGCCCTATAGGACTTCAACCGCTGCATCTGTTGCTGACTAATAATCCGCTCTGTGGTAGAACCTAACAGCTGTTTGATACCAAATAAAAACAATACGCAACAACCGAAGAGAAGTGCATGGAATTCTGAACCAACTAAAATGACAGGGATAAATTAGGTAGGAGGAATGTAATTATCCAAACAGATCTGGGCAGGCTAACAGGGCTAATAATAAACTCATCTTTCACAGAGATCTAATAAGGAAACCAGCTACTTAACTTTGCTCTTACATGTTATGTTTTGGCTTCCTTAGAGGCTGAGGGAAGTGGCTGAGATGATTCTGCATTTGTTTGGGCAAATGTGTGAAATGGGAAATAAGGACACATTACTGTGTTTTTTTGCTCTGTCACAGCCCCATCTGGAAAACTGCCTCAAGTCTGAATACCAGCCCTGCCTTCTGAGATATCTTCTCTGATGTGCTCAGGTAAAGGATCTCTTTCTTGGCCCAAACGGGTGACTCGGTTGGAGCATCATTCATACACTAAAAGCTTGAGGGTTAGATTTCTGACCAGGGCACTAACCAGGCTGTGGGTTCAATCCCTGGCCAGAGTGCTTATAGGAGGCAACAGATTGATGTTTCTTTCTCTCTCACATCAATATTTCTCACTCTCTCTCCCCCTTTGTCTCTCTTTAAAATTCATAAACACATATTCTCAGGTGAGGAATAAAAAGCAAATAGAATCTCTTATTGCCTTGATCTTACCGCCCTTAGAGCCTATCTATCCCAAGGGATGGTTTACCCAATCTGTCTCCCTCACTAGACTTGAGGGCAGGGACCATGTCATTCATTTTTCTATAGTCAGTATCTCTATTTACACTCAATAAGTACATTTTTAAGTTAAGAAATGCTCCAGAAAAATAATTAGGAATTCTTAAAAATATCAAGGCTACAGAATGATCTATAGAAGTGAGGTGTCTTATTATCTGACCTGCAAAGTTTAGGTTCTGAAATCTAACCTAACATTGCTATAATACCCATGTTCCCAAGGGGGCGCATCAAAATAGGATTCAGGGGATGTTGGTGAGCATGACCAAACATAGAAGAAAAGGGGCACTTATGTCATTAAAGGCATCTTAGGTTTGGGGGCCAAGCATCTGAAAAAGGGTGTCTATGATTTCCCATGATGTTATATAGTATTTCCTTTTCAATCAAGTAATAGCATCTTTTTAAGTCAAAGGCTTCCAGCAGGGCTCACGATTGTCCATCCTCCCCACATCCAGCAGGCATCTTGCTTCCATTGTTTGCTCTAAGGATTCAAGGCCGGATTTTTGCCTTTCATGTTTTGAGCCACTGGGGCACCATCTCACACAGGAAACAGAATGAATGAAATGTGAGGGAAACTTTATAAAGCTTCCCGCACTCCCTCAGTTGGCAGAAAAGTTTCGCTCTTTTAGGAAGACTCTGAACCTGTAAGGAAGTTGTCACTTGGGTAGTACTCTTATTACTGGAAGCCAAACACCAGACCATCAGAAGCTATTTTTATCATCAGTAACTGTAAGAGCCACATCACTCTGCAAAGTGTCACTTCACAAAGAGAATCTGAAATTCTATCTGTTATAATAATAAACATAACTATAGCCAATTGCATCCTTGCCTTTGGGGATTGGAGGACCAAAAAACTCTGTAAAAAGGAAGTAGAGATTGTATCATTGGCAAGAGTGAATAATTGACTCCCAATAGATGAATCAGGCATTGGGCCTTTTATGAGTTCTAGGGTCATATTTTCTCAAAAATGGAGCCTTAGAGAGTGAGGGACATTGATTCAAGTGAGCTACTGGCCTCCTTGGGGATTCTTCATAAACATACATAAGCATTTGTTCAGGAATAAAGAAGATACCTCAGGAAGCTTTGTATTATACAACATTCAAACTTATTCAATAACTAAAAATTATTGGCCAAGAGATGTAGTGTCCCATAGTTAGAGGCTGCACTCTGTAAACATTCATGAATTACAGTTGAATAAAAGGTAGCAAAACAGCAGGTTGCATTTTTCACGGAATAAATTGGATTGCTTTCTCAAAGGAGGATGTTTATATTCCAAGGACATGATGCTTCTGCCAAGGTAGGCTTCCAAAGGTCTGTTTTATTTTGTTTTTACTGTCTTCTTAAACTTATGAAGACATTACAAAAAGCAAACAAAATTTACACACACACACACACACACACACACACACACCACTCCATGTGTTCTCTGGGCACTTGGTTACGAGTCTGATTCTACACCTAAAGAAGATAGCTCTGATCATTTCCATTCTATGCTCAAAAACCTTCAGTCTAAGACCTACAAATGAAATCCAAATTCATTTACTTGGTTTTCACATGGGGCCCAGTGACCTCATATTCTCCCTGTGACATCAAGGCACCATTTCTGTAGCATCCAGAAAAGCTCCCCAATATAGAAAATTTCCTGCCTCAAGCATATAGTACTCACAGTTCCACTTACTGAAATTCTATTATCTTTCAAGGCTCATATTGAGTGCAGTCTCTCCTAAGAGTCCTTTTGGACTAAAATAAATCTTAGTCCTCCCACAAACATCAAATTTCTTCTTCAATTATATTTGTGTATGTTTATGTCGAGATGCTACCCTAGCACAGGGGCTGGCCATGGGTCTGAGTACATATTTACTGCTTTCTTTTTTAAAAAATTATGTTTTTATTGATTTTAGAGAGAGAGGAAGGGACATATAGAAGCATCAATGAGAGAGAGAGAGAGAGAGAGAGAGAGAGAGAGAGAGAGAGAGAGATCGGCTCCCTCCTGCATGCCCCATACTGGGAATTGAGCAAGCCCACAACCTGGGCATGTGCCCTGACCCGGAATTGAACTGATGAACTCTTGGTACATGGCTCAATGCTCAACCATCAAGCCACACCAGTCAGGCCATATTTGGTGCTTTGATATCACTGTCCTTCTCTCCCTAGGCTTCCCTAGGTTACTATCTCTATACATACTTGACAGACCTGACATCCTATGACCTATGGTCATAAAGGTTATTCTCTGGTCTTATCCACTGCAATTTTTAATACATATATATTTATTATTATTATTATTATTTTTTTTTTTACAGAGAGGAAGAGAGAAAGGGGTAGAGAGTTAGAAATATCTATCAGCTGCCTCCTGCACACGCCCTACCGGGGATGTGCCCACAACCATGGTACATGCCCTTGATCAGAATCGAACCTGGGACCCTTCAATCTGCAGGCCAATGCTCTATCCTCTGAGCCAGACTAGTCAGGGCTCCACTGCAACTTTTATTTTATTTTTATTATTATTAAAAAATATATTTTATTGATTGTTTACAGAGAGGAAGGGAAAGGAATAGAGAGTTAGAAACATCAATGAGAGAGAAGCATCAATCAGCTGCCTCCTGCACACCCCCCACTGGGGATGTGCCTGCAACCAAGGTATAGGCCCTTGACCAGAATCGAACCTGGGACCCTTCAGTCCGCAGGCCGACACTCCTATCCAGTGAGTCAAACCAGCGAGGGCTCCACTGCAACTTTTAAAAAATAGGTCATGATGTGGTTTTTCATTTCCTAGAACATATGAGTGCTAAAGAAATTTGTTTCATCAGTGTTTTGTAAATATAGTAAATCCTCAATGCTGTCAACAGTTCCTACAACTTTTAACCGAAATGACATATAAAACAACATATACTATGTAATAAAAGCCTAATATGCTACGTGTGCAGTTCTCTGGTCAGCCGTTCAACCAATCAAAGTATAATATGCTAATGAAATGCTAAGGCCACACAACCGCTCACTATGATGTGCACTGACCACCAGGGGGCAGACGCTCCAATCGGTAAGGTTAGCTTGCTGCTAGGGTCCAGCTGATTAGGACTGAGCGAGACAGGGTGAACATGCCCTGGAGCCCTCTAATGGTCCCTCCCTGGCTGGCCAACCTCCTGCATCCCTCCCCAGCCCTGATTATGCATCGGTGGGGTCCCTTGCCTGGCCTGCACTCTCTTGCAATCCGGGACCCCTTGGGGGATGTTGGAGAGCTGGTTTTTAGCCCAATGGCAGAATGACGAGTTGCTATGAAACTCACTGACCACCAGAGAGAAGATGCTCAATGCAGGAATTGCCCCCTGGTAGTCAGTGTGCTCCAACAGGGGGAGCACCATTCAGCCAGAAGCTGGGCTTATGGCTGGAGAGCACAGTGGTGGTGGTGGTAGCCTCTCCTGCCTCCGCAGCAGTGCTAAGGATGTCTGACTGATGGCTGAGGCCCACAAGTACTACTTGTGGTTCCCAGATGGTGAGAGGGCCCAGGCCGGACTGAGTGCACAAATTTCGTGCACTGGGCCTCTAGTATTGATATAAACAAGAGTTAAGTTCATAGGGCATCTCATCAATGTTATAATGAAATGATGTTGAACAAAATGACATAATTTGAGAACCTGCTATAAATTATTATTTTAAAAATATATTTTTATTAATTTCAGAGAGAACAGGAGAGGGAGAGAAAGAAATGTCAATGATGAGAGAGAATCTTTGTTTGGCTGTCTCCTGTATGCAACCCGGGTAAGTGCCCTGACAGGGAATTGAACCATGACCTCCTGGATCACAGGTTGATGCTCAACCACTGAGCCACACCAGCCAGGTAAATTATTTTTGTTTGAATATCACTATGTTTTGTGAAGTTCTGAAAACCAAACATGCATTGAATAACAATAATAGTAATAATGTGCTTGAGGACAGTGCGCTTCAGTTGACAAGACTTGAGTCCTTTCCACACATTTGTTATTTATTTAGTTTTTTAGACTGAAGGTTGGGAGGAAAGTATTGTTATTTCAATTTTCTACTTAAAGAGCAAAAGTTGATTTATTCAAGGTATCAGCACTAAGCTGGCATTGAGGTCAAAGCTATTCTCGAGTAGATTTCATCCAGCTCTCTGAATATGGCACAAGTCTGATGATGTGGCTAAAGGGTCTCCATAACAGTTGAAAGGACAGTAATGATCATTCTCTCATAGTCTTCTGCACAGGGTACGTGGAGCTTGAGTGTCTGTCTAAAATTTGGACGTGAGGCCTATAACTAAGAGAGTTGTGTCTAAGCCTTCATTTGGGAGGGTGGACACTGGGGTAGGCCCTTCAGGGAATATACTACATTGGTAATGATGGTTCTGGGAAGCTCTGCAAGAAAAGAGACAGTGAGATATTCTCTTCAGTTATTTGTCACTTCCTTGACCCATCAGGTAGTCATCTGGGAGAATGCTCATCCTGTGCCTTGGCTGCTAAGAGACTATTCCCAGTAGGAATCTGGCCTTCCATTCAATCCACTAGAAACCTACCAACCTGGATTACATGGCAGATCATCTCCACTGTTAGGGCAAGTTGCACTGCATTACGGGACTGGATAAAATCCTATATAATAAAAGGGTAATATGCAAATTGATACTACTACGGAATGACTGATTGCTATGACCTGCAGATGCTCAATGCAGGAGCTGCCCCCTGGTGGTCAGTGTGCTCCCACAGGGGAGTGCCGCTCAACCACAAGCCGGACTGATAGCTGGCGAGGAGAGGC
>PVJC01000068.1:79837-133972 GCA_004026665.1 Murina feae | reverse complement strand
CGATGCTCTATCCACTGAGCCAAACCAGCCAGGGCGAGAACAGACGTTCTTCATTCCACTATTTACCAGCATCTCTGACCACCAGGATTCTCAAGTAGGTAGAGCTAAGTTTTAGCTATTCTGAGGTTTCAGGAGAAGGGAAGAATAAAGGGAAAAGTCCACTCTCACAAGCACTTTTTGCACAATTCTATGAGCAAGCCATTATGCTCATTGCTATTGCAGATACAATTAAAAACAACAACAAACTAGCCAAGGGAAAAAAAAAAAAAGGTCGCTGGTTCCATTCCTGGTCAGGGAATATACCTAGGTTGTGGGTTTGATCCCGTCAGGGCATATATGGGAGACTTTTAATCAATGTTTCTCTCTCGCATTTATGTTTTTCTCTCACTCTTCATTCCTCTCCCTCTAAAAATCAATAAAAACATGTCTATCTTTGGATGAAGAGTAAAAAACCCCACAAAACTACACAAAGACCCAGCCTTCAAAAAGGCTACAGTTCCAGTGGCTGTGTCAGGACAATTCTTGCTGGGTCACTGAAGAATTGAGTGCCTCTTCTGAATTTCCAAAGCATTGAGATGCACAGATTTGGGGTAAGATTTTAACTTTATAGGCTAGTCTTCAGTTTTAGCTAAGACAGTTCCTGTGGGGAGGACACATTTAGGCAGAGCCTGCAGAGTTCCAAGCCTGGGGATATTTTCTTTAATCTTATAAAAAATGTAAAAGATTGTTTCTCAGAACCAAGGGCAAATGCAGAATTCCTGCAGGTTTTCCAACTCTGAAAACATCTGATGAAAACACTTCCAAGGAAAGTGTTCAGTGTATGCATATTAATAAAGGAAAATTTGGAAGAAAAGGGACAAGGAAGCAGTATTGTAGAGGACATAGGGATTTAAAAATGGTTAGACACAGATATAAAATTTTGAAAGTTTTGACCACAAAAACAATTTTTTAAAATTGGAAGACAATAGGAACCTCTTTTAGCTGTGGGCCTACCCCTTCCTCCTCAACTCCTCAAAGCTATCCCTGAGATATGCCACAGTCGTATTACAAACAACCCCTGGGAGCTGTTGTGTACGCACAGCAGTTGGCATCATCTTCGCCTAGTTCAGGCCATGTTACTCTAAGTGGTGCAGATAATTGGTTTCGCAGAGCTAAGCTCTGTCAGAGTGGCTGATCCCAGATGGCTGAGAAAATGCTCTAAACCTGGCAGGTGCTGGATGTTGCATCCCGCAAACCTCATTTCACTTTATTAAGCTACTCCCATTTGTAGCACATTTTCTTGGTGATAAAGTTAAAAATTGAAGTTGAAGACTGAACAAATCAAATTGATAGAGGTTCAAAGCTGATCTCTCAAGGTTTCTATTGAATGCAGGTGCTGTTGGCAGGGTTGGGGGTGTCGTCTTTAAGCATAGGGCCTGGAGTCCTGCTGCTGATGCCCCCATTGCAATGGAGGTTACTTTTTTGGGGGGGGGTGGGGGAGGAATGGTGTTCCTTTTATTTTGCTTTTGTTTTTATAAATAAGTCTTTATTGTTCAGATTATTACAGTGGTTCCTCTTTTTTCTCCTCATAACTCCACTCTACCCAGTTCCCACCCAACCCCATGCCTTTATCCCAGCCCCATTGTCCTCATTCATAGGTGTTTGATTTTTGTCCAGTCTCTTTCCGCACACCGCACACCCCCTTCCCCCAAGATTTGTCAGTCCACTCCCTTTCTATGCCCCCGATTCTATTATATTCACCAGTTTATTCTGTTTATCATATTTTTATTCACTTGATTTTTAGATTCACTTGATAGATATGTATTTGTTGTCCACTTTGTTGTTCATAGTTTTTATTTTTACCTTTTTCTTCTTCTTCCTCTTCTTAAAGAATACCCTTCAGCATTTCATATAATACTGGTTTGGTGGTGATGAACTCCTTTAGCTTGTTCTTATCTGTGAAGCTCTTTATCTGACCTTCAATTCTAAATGATAGCTTTGCTGGGTAGAGTAATCTTGGTTGTAGGTTCTTGCTATTCACCACTTTGAAGATTCTTGTCACTCTCTTCTGGCCTGCAAAGTTTCTGTTGAGAAATCATCTGACAGTCGTATGGGTATTCCCTCGTAAGTAACTAACTGTTTTTCTCTTACTGCTTTTAATATTTTCTCTTTGTCTTTTGCCCTTGACATTTTAATTATGATGTGTCTTGTGTGGTCCTCTTTGAATTCCTCTTATTTGGGGTTCTCTGCACTTCCTGTACTTGTAAGTCTATTTCTTTCACCAGGTAGGGGAAGTTTTCTGTCATTATTTCTTCAAATATGTTTTCAGTATCTTGCTCTCTCTCTTCTCCTGGCACCCCCATAATTCAGATGTTGGTACACTTGAAGTTGTCCCAGAGGCTCCTTACACTATCTTCATATTTTTGGATTCTTTTTCTTTTTGATTTTCTGATTGGGTGTTTTTTGCTTCTTCATATTTCAAATCTTTGACTTGATTCTTGGCATCCTCTAGTTTGCTTTTGGATCTCTGTATATTATTCTTTATTTCAGTCAGTGTATGCTTAATTTCTGATTGGTCCTTTTTCATATCCTTGAGGGTCTCACTAAATTTCTTGGAGGTTTCTAGAAGATTCTTGAGTAACCTTATAACCATGGTTTTGAACTCTATATCCAGTTTGCTTTCCTCCATTTCTTTCATTTGTGACATATTTGTCTCCACAGTTTGGCTCCTTCCCTGTGTTGACAGAGTGGCTTTATGTGCTAGGTGTCCTATAGGGCCCAGTGGCTCAGTCTTCCCAGTCACCTGAGGTGGACACTCTTGGTGCACCCCTTTGTGGGCTGTGTGCACAGTCTTGTTGTAGTTAAGCCTTGATTGTTGTTGGTATCACGGGGAGGAAATGACCCTCAGACCAATTGGCTGTGAGCACCAGTTGTGTCTACAATGAGAGAACTGCTATGCTGTAAACACCCTTATGGGGCAGGATTGCTTCAGTGGGGCTTTGGTGTTCACTGAGTCTGCCCCCTGAGCGTGTCTCTTATGGATCTGAAGAGTTGTAATCTGTTGTGGTCTCACTCTGATCACTCGGTACACTGGCTCTTGGCTCTCTAAGGAGGTGCAAAGTCAGCCACTACTTGAGGCCATACAGCAGGAGCTACAGAGAGATCTGCAGATTCTTGCTGTTTGTTTGGGGTTTGGAGGTGCCCAGATAAGGCTGGGCTGTGAATGCAGGCTGCTGATGAGCCTTAGGCCTTCTTTTGGAAGCTCTGGGGTTCTTTGACCCACCTGCAGTTTGTTAGGTTTTAGATTGCAAAAGACCAGGCCATTCATATGCAAAACCCTCTGCTCACAGCTTGGATGGGCTTATAAATTGAGTGTGCGGGGTCTCAATGAATCATGGGGCAGTGCAAATAGCAATGGTTGCCCATTGGTCCTGCCCCGGATAGGTCTCTGGGTCTCTGTGTTCTGTGGCCTGTGCAGGAACCATGAAGCTGCGAGCACCTCTGAGAGAAAGCCACCCTTCTGTTCCGGCCTGATGCCAGACAGTCCAGTTTCTCCCTGTATGAGTCTGGGTCCCCAGAGTCTCACCCAGAAATGAACTTCAGAGCAGTCAGGAGTTTGTATCACCCTCCTGATTGAAAAAGATCACAGCGTACCCAGTTGCCAGCCTGCTTCATGCGCCTCCGTACCTCCACTCTTCTGCACCTCTGCACCTCCTACCAGTCTAGATGAGCTTTTCTCTTTCCCTCTAGTTGTTGAACTTCCACTCAGCCAGCCTTCCTGTGGTTCTGGATGATGTCCATTTTGTCTTTTAGTTGTAGTTTTGATGTGGTTGTGTGAGGCAGCAAATTCAGGTGTTTACCTATGCCGCCATTTGGTACCTTCCAGAGGTTACTTTTTTATTATACTCACAACTTTGGTGTAATTTATTGTCAGTCTTATGTAGATTAGGAAGGCACAGAGGCTAGAACTTCAAGTTTCTGAGATGGTAAAATAGGAAGACTTGCTCAGCCTGTGTGGCTCAGTGACTGAGCTTCAAATTATGAACCAGGGGGTAACAGTTCGATTCCTGGTCAGGGCACATGCCTGGGTTGTGGGCTCGAACCCCAATAGGGGGCATGCAGGAGGCAGCCGATCAATGATTCTCTCACCTTGATGTTTCTATTTCTTTCTCCTTCTCCCTTCATCTCTGAAACTAGATGAACTAAGCTAAACTCATTCCACTGTTTAGTTACTGTATTTTCCGGTGTATAAGACGACTGGGCATATACAACAACCCCAATTTTTGAGAAGATTTTCCTGGGTTAAAAAGTCTGGATGGAGACCGTATGAAATGAATGGAGTACGGCCGTTTTTGAGCTCCCCCCACCATATGTGGCGACCACAGATTTTCCAGTCCAGCTCGGAAGTTTCAGCACCCACCCTATAAGATGACACCCAGCGTATAAGATGACCCCCGACTTGTGAGATTTTCCTGGGTTGAAACATAGTCTTATACGCCAGAAAATACAGTACTTTTCTGAAGTCTTCGCGGGGACTGTGCTGATAGAATGTGAAAAAAATCTTTCAAGACACGGTTACCAAAAATCCTTGCACATTCGGGTAAATAAGTATTCTCCTTTAGAGATGACAAACATCATCGTCAAGTCCACCTGAATCGTGACATGAGGAGCATAAAAGGATCTGACATTCTCATTATTATCATGTCATATCATCATTGTCAACCCAGAGAGGTCATGATGCGCTCGGTAACTGGGTAACTGGAACTGTCCGTAGCGTAAAAAGCACTTCCACACACTCGATCCTAACTGACCATCAACTTCACCGAAAAACACTTCCAAGAGGAAGAGCAAAGTCTCTGCTCAGGAAATGTCAGAAAATAATGTTCAGGACACTGTGAAGTGCAAACAGAATTCTCTACATAAGACCTGCATGCACACTTCTCCGTGTATAGCTGATAAGAATCTAGTGACAAACCAAGTTCCCATATATTTACTTTAGCCACAATAAGATCCCAACTATTTCTGCTTGGCTTGTTTATTCTGTGCAACAGATCAGAAACTATTTCCCTGGTAGTTATTTCCAGGGGAGTTTAGTAGGCTGTTTTGATTTTGTAATTTTTAATGAGTCAGAAGAAATGTGATTAGATTGAAAAAGTACATAAAAATCCCAACCTTGTTATCTCAAAAAGGTCCCGAATATTTATAAAGTCTCCCATAGCACCAGAGAGAAGATGAAAACACCAATTACTTTTAAATATGACATGAATCCGTTTTCTGAAACTGTCCTAAAGTCACAAGAACAGTAATGAAATAACACATTTGTTTTCTGTATCTTTTGGAACATTTCCAAATTGCTGGCTATCCAGTTCCCATTAACCAGCTGTTTGCTTCAATGAAAAAGGAGCAAACACATTTACCTCTATGTCCCTTTATACCTAAGACCATCTCTCCCATTTAGCCCCTGTGTAATTGAGATGAAAATCCAGAATGATAGGAGAAATTCTAGACTTCGGTTGCACAGAGCAAACCCAAATCTGTGGCGATTCAAACACTGATTAATTAGCCC
Source organism: Murina feae (assembly GCA_004026665.1). NCBI lineage: Eukaryota > Metazoa > Chordata > Mammalia > Chiroptera > Vespertilionidae > Murina > Murina feae. The sequence continues at coordinate 128,427 of PVJC01000068.1, read as the reverse complement.
AACAGCTCCAAACAGGTGGTCAGCCCAGGACAAACAAACCTGAACAAATATTTCCTTCTGTAAACGTTTCCTGGTGACAGCAGAGATCCTGGGTCATAAATGTGATGGTTAAAGTAAGGCAGGCCAGATGGAACCTGAAAAGGTGAGGAGGGTCAGCCCTTTATTACTGCAGAAAGGGGGCCTTGGTTTCCAGGTTACTTTTTATGTGGGCTTTGCACACTAGACTGAAGTTGAACAACAGCATCGTAGGGCTCCCCATTCCCATTTCAGCCAGTTGGAACAGGAGATTTTCCTTCTTTCATATGTTAACATCATAGAAACTAATTTTGTTACTGATGCATCATTACATGCATCTCTGAGAGACTCCTGCTTGCTTACTGTGCGAAGAACGATAGAAATGTGCTGCACCTTATCATGAATGTGAACAATGACTGCACAGTTGGTTTTGGCTTTACCTAGTTTGTGTTTAGAGTCATCTTCAGGGATTTGCATTATTTTTTTTATTACATTAAAAAAAATCCTTACCTGTGTACTGTATATGTTTATTTATTTGAGAGAGAGAGAGAAAGAGAGAGAGAGAGAGAGAGAGAGAGAGAGAGAGAGAGAGAGAGAGGAAAGGAGAGCAAGAGAGTGAGAGTGAGAGAAAGAGAGAGAAACATTGATGTAAGAGAGAAACATTGATCAGTTGCCTCTCATAGGGCCCTGACAGGGAATTGACCTCACAACCTTTTGGTGCACAGACAAATGCTCTAACCAAACCAAGCCACCCAGCCAGGGCTGATTTTCATTATCTTAAATTTTCTCACAGCTCACCTTTATATCAAACATTTTAGGACATTTGAGAAATAAAATTCTAGCTGCATTTCTTATTTGCTCTGATAATTAAGTGACTAAACTCCAGGTAACAGATCTGCCTAACATCTTGTTGTCATTGAAACAGCTGGCCCTTGGTCTGGCCTGTGGGTTACTTCATGCGTTGCACTCTCTTTCATGTACAGTAAGGTTGCTTTTCACAGATCAGTATGCTGTTTCACAGATCTGTTTCCAGTGGAATCTCAGACTAGCCGCAGAAAACATGCAGGTTATTTATTTCAGGGGCCTTTGTGTGAAGTTGTTCCTTTGGTCCCCAGTAGGTCATTTAATGGACTGAAATTTCTAGCCTAGCCCATAACTGCTGTTTCTTACAGATCAATTCTCCTAGGTCCTGCTGAATTTTTAAAGCAAAAGAGAAGTAGAAAATATGTAAAATTTACTGAGTCACGTTGTCTACTTTGGGATGCATCCACTTGCTCTACTTGGCAAAGAAATGTGATCCATATGTTTTTTTCTGTGGTGGTATTAAAACTCTAAATCTCAGTTAGCTCTTAATAACTTTGCATTGATCACACACACACACACACACACACACACACACACACACACACACACCTTTAACATCAAAAATATTTTCAGTTGAGATCTATTTTACCGAATGTACTCATGAATTTGTGGCAAGAATTTTAGTGTCCTTAACAGTGCTCCCTTTGGTGAGTCTATTTACCAAACCCCCAATCAGGCACAGATTTTTCCAGTGGTTACATCTCTACCAGATCCTCAGCAGCATTTGAACCAGCTGGCTATTTCTTTCTTCTTGACCCACTCCGGCTGTTTTCTCTACAGATGTTCTCAGTAGTCTTCAGGACTTACTAGTACTTTCTTACCAGAAACAGGGGCTTCTGCATTTGCAGCTCCTACATTTGTATATCTAGCTTCCATCTGGAGTTGAGCTCTAGAATCATATATTCAACTGCCTACCTGATACTGTCACTTAGCTGACCTAGGCGCAAGTTGAACAATAGTTTCTTAGGGCCCACATATCTATATTTATGTCACCCTGCTCTTAACCTGCGCCTCTCCTAGCTCTCTCTGTCTTCGTAAAGAATACCTGCATTCACCCCTGTTCGACTTTAAACTTAGGAGACATCTCTCCTCCAGTCCAGTAAGTGTGGTTGGTTCTACACCATCTGCCTGTAACATTCCCAGCCTGACCATTTCTTTCTTCTTGTTCCAGACTAGGACAAAGCTCCACCTTCTGGAATATTGCAATACCCTCTTCGCTGAGTTCTTTCCTTTTGATCTGGCTGAGCCCATCTCCAATCCACTTCCCACTATGTAGTGTAATTCCCTTGCTTACAACCAGTCAGTTAGTGACTTCTCATTATAAGTGGAATAAAATTCCATATCTCTTTACCAAGATCTCAATCCGTTCTGCATATTAGGAGCACATGGAGAAAACTAACGTTGAAACCCAAGAGATTCTGAATTGATGAATCTGGGGTGGGCCTAGGCTCTGTTGTTTATTTTTAATGCCCAAGAATGTACAGCCAGGGTTGCTCACATGATTGGTTGTCTGCCTACCTCTATGACCATGTCTTTTCTGATTTTTACTTTCCTTCTTGATGCTCTGGTTCCAATGGCGTTGATTTTCACAAGGCTGGCTCCTTCTTGTCATTTAGTTATTAGCTCAATTGTCACCTTCTGGAAGAAGCTTTCTCTAGTCACTAACTCTCAGGTGACCACCCACTGGTCTCTATCATACTATTTTTTTTCGTCCTCACCCTGGTTGTTTCTAGTCTACTTATTTGTTCATTTCTGCTCACCCCTCTGTTATCCCATTGAACTAACCCCAGTACTTATATAAGATAGATTCCCAGCAAATATCTGACAAATGAACAAATGAATGCGCTATCAGTGTCATGAGAATATCTGCAATTGGTATGTTCTGGGAAAATTTGGGGAATATTAGTTGCTTAACAAACTAGAATGTTTAAAATTGCGTAGGCAGTCTTGGATTTGAGGAGGAGGAAAAAGAAGAGCTGTTATTGTTCTTTTTCCCCCTCAAATGGTTTAAAGTTTTAAGAACTTTAATTAGCAGATAATAAAAACAGCCTGGGATGTATGGTTTTATTGGTAAGTGCTACTGATTCATCACTGTGTTATCTTCTACCATTTGGCAGGACACTTCACTGAAGGCACCTGGCTGTCTTGTAAACACCTTCTATAGGTGGGATTATCAGATAGCGAAGCTCAATGGCTTCCAACTCTGACTGCACATTAGAATCTTCTAGGGCAGGTGTGGGGAATATCTGGCCCACAAGCCTTCATTTGATTTGGCCCTGCCAAAGCATTAGGGGTGAGTTACTTAAATGTTTGACCAAATATAGCAGGCTAATTTTTAAGTTCATAATTTTGTATGGTCCTTGAAGGATGTTATTAATATTTGAATGGCTCTTGGCAGAAAAAAGGCTCCCCACCTCTGTTCTAGGGGAATTTACAAATATACATATGCCTGGATTTTATCACAGGGTAACTAAAATAGAATTTCTGAGTATGAGACTCTGGCAGCGGTATATTTTTTATTTTAATTTTTTTTCTCCCCCTCTGCCCCCAGGGCTCCCCAAGTGATTCTGCCTCGCAGTCTGGTGTAAGAGCCAGTGGTAGTCAGTACCATTTGGCCTGGGGAGAAAGGGAAAAACCTATGAAACACACCAAACCAGGTAGAAAATACCCCCTTTGTTGACAAGAGGGAAGTTCCATTTTCACTTTGAGACACAGACTGTTACTTTATGTTACTTTAGAAAGTCACAAAGGCTATCAGCGGTCATAAAAGAAAACAGGTAGATTCTTGTGTGTGTGTGTGTGTGTGTATGCGTGTGTGTATGTGTGTTTTGAGGAAAGGATATTTTTAGGTGCCTATTAAACCAGAGAAATTCAGAAAGTGCAGTTTATTGAGAGAGCTTCAAAGGGGTTTTGTGAGCTCAACTCTCTGGCCAAGAAGGCAGCCTGGCTGGGCAATGGCCAGGTCTCAAGAGACAGCCCTGCTTTGACACTCACTGTTTTTGACCTTGGACAAGCTCCTGAGCTTTTCTTGACCTCAATGAGATCTGCTGCAACACTGGACGAGAGACCCTTCCTCACTGGCAAACAGGGGTATTGGGTGTGATGCCAGGGACCCCTGCTCATTATTTACAATTACACCCTTGGTAGGATTGTGCCTGGTACCTAGCAGTTGCTAAAGGAGTATCTGAAATGGCTGCTGTGATTGATCAACTGAGCCAGAAAAATGGGACAGTGAAAGGCTGGTGAACATGCTGGTGGCTCTCAAATGATCATCAGCCAGCTTTGCATGAAGAAGAGGAGCAGACTTAGTTTTGCCTGCTGAGGGGGCCTCTGTCCTTCCACTGGCCCTGGCTTCCCATCCAGTCTACTGTGTTTCCTCTCAGGAGTAAGTGAAGCCGGACCCAACTGCCCTGCATCTGAGCAGCATCCCGCTGATGGGGGATATGCTTACACGCAAAGGGGGCATCCCAGTTCCTTCACTTAGTATTCTACCCTCTCTTGTCTGAAACTTAGGGAAAGATCCTCGAATGAGTCTCTAACATCTTGCCTCATGTTAGCCACTCTGAATCTCTCAAATTTTGGGGATCTCTCTCTCTCTCTCAACACCCCAAACATGAAAATATTTGGGAAGACTTATTTGGTTAATATTTCTTCCCCTACCTGGTCTTTGTTTGTTCATGAGAATGTTTACCCAAGATGTTTTCTTTATTCTGATCATCTGGCAGGAAAAATTAGATAACTCACAAATTTATAGAATATTTGAATCGACATTGACAGAAAAGCATCTAAAAAATATCCTGATTTTGATGCTTCTTAGGAAAAGATTTTATTAAGACTTCTAAACTATTTTTACTAAGGCTGATTTTATATCAGCTGGATATATAGTAAGCCAAGAAAAAAAATCTTACATACAAATTCCAAGTACAAACACTTTTTTTTTTTTTATCATTGGCAAATGAAGTAAAACTTATAAGGAATATCTGTAAGATTTTCCAAAGCCTTTAAAGGTTAGGATATTGTTTGATCCTTAAAAGTTAGGTTATTTTTAGGACTATTAGCTGTAAGGGGAAAAGCCCAACAGTGCTCTCTGGATCCTGCCTCCTTGACAGCTCCTGTCACGAATAATGCTTCCCCCATGGCCCAGGTTCTTAAAAACATGTTCTTTACTGGACACTTCCATTTCCACACTTTCCATCACCCACTGCAAGTTCACAGTTGACCTTACATTCCACTGAAGCCACCCCAGCAATGTTACTGGGATCTCCTAATCATCAAATTCAGGGGATAGGTAAGAAATCATCCTTACTTAACTTCCATGGCCCTGAATCCCACATCCTTCTAGAATTCTCTTGGCTTCCAGAATGCTGCCCTCTCCTGGTTCTCCTCCTGACTTTCTCTGAGGGTCTTCAACTACTCTGGATTCTCTTTTCTTGAGCTGCTCTCCTGGGGGCTGACTTTCACCCACTGCCTTGCCTTGAACTGTTGCCTACAAATGGGATGATAGCTTCCCAATCACCACTTCTAGCCCTGACTTCCTTCCTTGGAGTTCAGAAGTGCATTTCTGGTTGTCTATAGGTGACATGCACTCAGCTATACCATAAGCGACTCAAAGTAGGGTGCCCTAAATGGGGTTCGTCCTCCACCCCGAGCCCACTTCCCCTCCCATTGCCCTCTCTTGTTTCAGAGCACCATATTTCACCCAGGTCTCTGAGTTAGGAACCTGGGAGTCAGCCTAGCCTTTTCACTCAACCTCATATTTCATACCTGAGTAACTGTAAATTGCTGACTACTCTTAAGCATACCTTTGCAACATTCTTCTGCCCAGCCCGACTCCCACTTCCTAAGTTCAGATCATTACCACCTCTTGCTTGGACAAGTGTGGTGGTAGTCAACTGATCTTCCTCTCTCAATGTAGTAACTCTCAGAGATAAAACTCTCCCCATCCCAGCATCAGGGTGACTAACAAAATGAAAAGTTTCTCTCATTTTACATGAACTTTCCTGCTTAAAAAAAAAAGAACAAAACCTCCTAAAAATCTGCTACTTTTAGGTTAAGCATGACTTTCTAGGACCTTGTCTCTCCAAGTGGTCTCACATAGGATGATTCCCAATACATGACCTACTCTCCATTCCTGGGAAAGCTGTGTTCCTTCACGACTCTCAGCCTTTCTCCTTCCTGCTTCCTCCTCCTCTTAAAAAACTTTAATTCATCTTTCAAGATCCAGCTCAACAATAATCTCTCTATTAAGTCTTCTGCCAGATTTAGATACTTTGTGCTCCAGGGCAAAGAAGGCAGTGCAGACACATGAAAATGCCCTCTGAAAGGAGACCAAATCAAGGCTGCAGCTTAGCTGCACAACTAAGCGCCACTGGCAAAATACCTAATCTCTCTCAACCTGTAAAATGTCAACAATCACAGTACTTAACTCAGTATTTTTGTAAGTGTTAGGTGAGAATAATGAATATAACATACTTGGTATGGGAACTGGAATATTATAGTGAGTTATTACGTTTTCATGGCAACAAACAACTGTGTCCTATTTCTGGTTTATTATAATTACTTACTTACAGGGCTGCCCTCACCAAACACCTTTGAGCTACTTTAAGGTTATGGTCTGGGAACTATTTCCTTTGAACCCTTAGGGACTGGCACATAGTAAATAATCAATAATTTTTTCATGAATAAATAGAAGAAATGAATGTAATAGCAAGTGGAACAAGCCTGTCGTTGCTCCTCGGTAGGTACCTTATCGAGAAATCTCAGACCAGTCACTGAACAATGTCACTTAGCTCTTGAAACATCCTCACAAGAGTAGATCATGGGCTGATTTATAACTAGATTTCATGTGTGAATTCAGGGGAAAATAAACTAAGTAACAGCTACAGTTTCATACAGTGGATCAGTAGATTTGGACAGGGGACTAAATGTTCTCTGCCTCTCCTGAATCTGTCACTGTGAACTGAAACATGTTCTCTTTGGGGCTCATCCCACCTGATGGGTCATTTTTGCATCCCAAAGCTACTTCTGGCTTTTGTTACACATACAGTATACATACATCTGTTGTTATGAACTGAATTGCAAGCCCTCCACCTGTCTTCCCTCCTGCCGCCAAATTCACACATTGAAGTTCTAATCCCCAAAGTGATGCTATTTGGAGGCAGAACCTTTAAAGAGGTAATTTAGGTTAAGTGAGGTCAAAGAGATGGTCCCAACTCTTGGAAGAAGAGACACCAGAGCACTCTGTCTCCACCCACACATAGTGAAAAGGCCATATGAGGACATAATAGAAGGTGCCATCTGCAAGGCCGGGAGGCCTCATTAGAAATCAGCTCTGCTGGCATCTTGATCTTGGACTTCCAGCCTCCAGAACTGAGAGAAATTAGTTTTCTGCTGTTTGAGCCACCCAGCCTGTGGTATTTTTGTATGGCAGCATGAACTGATGAATGCCACCTGAATTACAAGTTCTGCTATAATAATAAAAATATGTAAGTTGATATTGTTAAGGGCTCATTGTGTTGCCAGATACTTAATATGCGCTCTCTTGTTAAATCCTCTTGACAACCCAAGTAGGTGCTATTATTGTCACCATTTTACAAATGAGGAAACAGAAAATCAGAGTAGATAATCAACTCGCCCAAAGGCACAGACAACAAGTGTCAAATCTGGACTTCAGATGTCTGTTTTCAGAGCCTACGTACTCAACCACCATGCTGTGTAGGAAAACTAAATTACCTGTCATTAGTGAGACTGTAATTAGTGGTCAATACAAAAATTAATTAAAGCAAGAAAATGAGAAAAAATATGTAATTGAAAATGTCATTTTAATGTAAAATTCATTGGCCAATAATTCACTAGGGAGAGAAAGAGGAGGCAAGGCAATGCTCATTTCTTTAATGTGAATTATGCAATTCTGCACTCTCTTTCTTCCAGAAGTTATACTTCAAATGCATTGTTGATAGTTTGAATTCCTTTAAATTGGAATGCATCCAAACTCTGCTAAGCAATTTGTGTGAAGATCTGTCTAGATTTTTATACTCTTCCTTTCCCCAACCTTTTAAAGTTGCTATACCCACACTTAATTCAAATAATTTCTTTTAGCCACACATCCTTACTGAAGCTCTCTAAAAAGAATCACTTTAGTTTTCATAAGGGTGACAACCCATTTTTATTGTAATTATACTTCATGGTTTATATTCTATTGAATTGTCGCATGAATATAGTAAACTCAAGTGGATTAATATATTGAAGAGCAAATACAAGAGACTCTTAGCAGTCAAACATTTGGAGGGAAGAGGGGGTAGGTGGCTGGATGCTCCGGGACAGATCAGTGTGTGTTAGCAGGAATGAGTAGTCCTGGTTAGTCTGGGTGCTGGGTTATAAGCAGTAGATTATGAGAGCTCCTGCTGTAGGGATATGACATCCCTCTCCATACTTCTAGAAAATGGTACCACATTCATTTAAACTTCATATTTTAGGTTTTAGTATCAGTATTTTCATGGACTGAGTGTATATGACAGTGTTTCAAGATTTCCTGTTCTTAGACAAAACATTTCTCATTTCATGGGTTTGCTACATGGGTCAATGGAAAGTTATATTTATTTTCTTTTAAAAAATATATTTTATTGATTTCAGAGAGGAAGGGACAGACAGAGAGAGAGAGAGATAGAAACATCAATGATGAGAATCACTGACTGGTTGCCTCCTGCACACCTCCCACTGGGGACCAAGCCCACAACCCAGGCATGTGCCCTGACCAGGAATTGAACCTTGACCTCCTGGTTCATAGATTGACACTCAACCACTGAGCCACACCGGCCAGGCTAGATTTATTTCCTAACTAAGATTAGAGACAAAAATTATGAATATTTCATAAACAGAATGGAATAGTTTATATTTAGGAAATGATTAGTGTGGAATATACTAGCATGCAGCAATGAAATATAAGCTCTAGGCATTGATTTACTATCATTCTCACTCCGGAATTAATCTGAAACACCATATTCCTGAGCCCTAAGGAGAGGTGCTCAGTAGACATAGCAAAAGGAAAATGGGAAATGGATGCTTTCTTTGAGATTCTCTTTTCCAAATGATTGAGTATTACTCTCATCCATTTTTATTCCAGTGCCTTCAAGATGATTTTTATTTTAGGACAGACATAATTAGTGTAAGATGTTCAGAATTAAGCAAATCTAGGCTCTCAGAAGATAGCCTCAAGTTATCTTGGCCTCGAGGAAGTCCTGAACTGTCTGATTACATAAAATAATCTGTCCAGTGCATCCAACACAGAAAGTGTGGAGATAGCAACACAGGGTGATCATTCACGGCCTCAGAGCTAAGCTGCATCTGAGTTTATCTGGCTGTACGGTGAGAGGAGATAAGGCCTATGGAAAATGCTGTAGTTTCAGAAAAATCTCACATTGCAGCCAGTTGCCTTACACAGCACCTTAGGATGGTTGTTTGGACACTGATTACACATCAAAGGAGAATAAAGCGTCCTCCAGATGTATATGAGGAGTAAGGTGAGTAGATTCTTACATGTGGGTACTCTTCCAGAGAGTGTCTCAAACTCACTGAGCAAACTGTGATGAGCCAGATATCATATACTGCTCATTATAAAATTGTAACTAATAGATTTCTCATAAACACCATAAGAATTAATTACTGGGGCCCTGACTGATTTGGCTCAGTGGATAGAGTGTTGGCCTGCGGACTCAAGGTCCTCAGGTTTGATTCCAGTCAAGGGCATGTACCTTGGTTGCAGGCACATCCCAAGTGGGAGGTGTGCAGGAGGCAACTGATTGATGTTTCTCTCTCATCGATGTTTCTAACTCTCTACCCCTCTCCCTTCCTCTCTGTAAAAAATCAATAAAAATAAAAAAAGAATTAATTACTGGGATTCAGCAACAAAATGAAGACTTTTTAAGAAGTTATAATATTTAACTAAATATTTATTATAATGACATGTGGATATATATGTATAAATAATGTATATATATAAATAATATATGTATGTATAAATTATATCTCTCTCTAAATGTATGTATATATAGTTTTCACCTGTGTAACACATTATATTTTAAATTTTGGTAAATGTCATGTTCTGTGTATTGTCAGGGATAAGTGCATAGATTTTCAATAATATAGCTATGTTAACTTATACTATAATATTATTTTTTTCCTGTAATTGTTGATAGGAAAATTGAGGATAATTTATGAGTTTATGAACAGATACACAGTGAAAATGTGACTAAAGCCATCTTTTTTTGCTTTCAGGTGTTTTGGTATTTTTTATGATCCCCTTAACATTTAATTATGAACAACTTTATTTTTGCAGAAAATTAGTGACCTTTTTGTGTCTGCAAGCCACATTTCAATATGGAAATACTTATGAATTTAAAAATGGAATTGCCCTTTTCAGTATGCTGGTTCTGGGGAAAGGTCTCATTAAATATAAACCCCATGATGTGTCTCATTTGGCACCTAAATCCATGGCTGACACACAGTAGGCATTCAACAGTCATTGAGAGAATGAATCACCTTTACATTGAAGTTCCAGAAGCTGTTTAAATCATTGGCCAAGGAAAACCAGACTGTAGAAGCAAAGTTACTTTGCCTGAGAAGACAATTTACCAGAAATTTTGAAAATACACCAAGAAAAATAAATGCCTTATGATTCATGGCAGGTATCTGTAATCACATAAAACAGGATGTCAGAAAAATACCTGATTAAATGGTATCATCTTCCTTCAGGGAAAAAACTTCTTCCAATTAGGGGCTGGGTTAAACCTGAGACATTTTTCTTTCTGATTTTATCTGCATTGTTAACTGAATTAGCACTATTTTCTTTGCCAAGCATGGAAGTGCCTCTCATCACCCCTCAGGATGAACTTGGCAGTCCTAGGAAAATGCAAAAAGTGACTAACACAAGTTTAGGTCTCAATTATTTGGAGTTCATTATCCAGCATATGGGCTGTTCATAATTCCCTTTATTCTTTCTTTTCTCCCACATGTTTTTCCTAGGAAGAGAAATGTATGGATGTTAAACTCATATCAATAGAGTTCCTTATGGGCTAGCAACTTTGATCAAAAGTTTGGTGTAATTAATTTCTACAGTGAGGTTTGGGGATTTTCTGTTAATTTAAGTAATCCTTAGCAGCCATCTGGCATGGCTCAGTGGTTGAGTGTCGACCAATGAATGGAGAGGTCGAGGTTTAATTCCCAGTCAGGGCACCTGCTCAGGTTGCAGGCTTGAGCTCCTGTGATTCTTTCTTATAATTGGTGGTTCTATCTCCCTCTCCCTTCCTCTCTGAAATCAATAAAAATGTAAAAAAATTATAGCAGGAAGCCACTTTTGTTAAAAGTAGTTTATAAAGAATGAAATTGGATTATGAAGGTTTTTTTCTTAACTCTGAAGTTGTAAATAAATAATTGTAAGTAATGAAATATAGACAAATATAGTGAAGGTTTCTACTTGTAGAACACACAATGTATTTTGGCAATACAGTCAACCACAGTCAGAAGGTTAAGGTCTGGTCCCCTTCAGCAAACTTGAATTGTGCATGTACTTAATAGCATGCTCAGGGCTGAGAAAACTAATATGAATTAAATAGTCCTTCCCTGCAGTAGATTCTGGTCTCCTGGAAGAGCCAACAACCAAATCAATAATTATAGAACAGTGTGGTAAATCCAATGGTAGAAACTACAGGGAGCATTATAATATTATAGTGCTTAGAACTGGTTACCCAGTCTGGCCTGCGGAGGTGAGGGAAGGTTTGCTAAATGACAAGTGACAGCTAGAGCTTTTGAAGGATGCTAGAGCTTTTCTGGAAGACCAACAATCTTCTAGGTAAAGGTCAGCACGTGAGCTGAGCAAGGTCAACAAATCCGAAATATTTTGACATATTCATAGAAACAGGAATTTGTTCCTACTCAGACTGGGACTTGAAGCAAGTTTTACAAAAACCTTGAACCATCATTTCTTATTTGGCCAAATTGCTGTGTGCATGGCTTATAGGAGTGAATGAGAGGCAGGACTCTGCTACTAGGGGCTAGTGAAAGCAAAAGAATAACTTCTGATAGTGACAAATGCTGTGAAAGAGGCAATGGAGGTTAACGGGATAGGGAGTCAGGAAGTTGGGAAGGCTGGACACCTTCAGAGAGTGGGTCAGCAAGAGCCTCTTCAAGGAGGAGACACTGAACCATGGAGACGTGAGAATTTCATTGGATTACTTGGAATAGAGGGATCAGCAATTGCAAAGCCTTCAAGGTAGGAATGAACTTAGATACTCCAGTAGCTGAGAGAGGAGTGGTTTGTCTGATGAGCAGTGAGAAGAAGTAAGAAGAGATGAGGATGGTGGAAGATAAGTTTGGAGAGAAAACGCGAGGTCAGTCTTGTAGTACCTCACAGCCCAGGGCAAGGGGATGGATTTCATAGGAAGTCATTTAAGAAGGGGAGTGATGTGATCTGATTTTATGCTGTAAAAAAGGTCCCAATGGCTGTTGTGTGGGGAATAAATTATGGGGAAGGGCTGGGATCCTTTGTAGGAGGTTAGAAATGAGGTGGCTTGACTCTTTTGTAAAATGAGGGTGATGGATCCCCATAAGATGTTTGTAAAGCTCTTAGAGCTAATGCAGGAAATAGTAGACACTGTAAGACACAAGGTCAGATGTATCTACATTGCAGAGTAGATTCAAGCATCAGATGGTGTTGCAGAATGTTCACTTTGAAGTTTCTTACAACTCTCATTAGCTCTGAATCCATGATCATTCTTATGCATAGTTGAAGCATTCTCTCTTTTATGTCACAATGATAACAATTTCTTGAAGGATTCTTAAACTAAAACTTGTAGCAAAATCAAATGTACAGAAGAAAAGTACAAAAATGACCCAGAGGGAGGAAAACTTAAATTAATATCTAAGCACTCCCTTCAAATGCTCGGCCAAAGTCAACCGAAGTTTTTCAATATGAAATTGAACTTCAACTTGAACTTCATTCCCAGCCAGCTAGACAAATATTGGGGAATTTACTTGAGTGAAATGGGTCTTAACCATCAGCAATCCAAAAAAAGTAGATGGGAAGAGCCAGTTATGTTCTTGGAAGGTTGGCCATCTTATAATGCAATGGGTCATAAAGTACTCCAGGCTTGGGGTCTTCTCAGAAGGTTAAACAGAATGAAACAACAAGGCATTCCTTGCACATGGTCCCCATCTTTAATCAATTCTAAACAGTTAACTGGATTGCCCTGGAAATCTTAGTGCCATCTGAAGAGTAGACACTTGGGGAGTAAGTGCATTCAAAAACATCTTAGACATCTTACATCAGCAGTTCTCAACCTGTGGGTCACCACCCCTTTGGCGGTCGAACGACCCTTTCACAGGGGTCACCTAAGACCATTCTGTGTATCAGATATTTACATTATGATTCATAACAGTAGCAACATTACAGTTATGAAGTAGCAACAAAAATAATTTTATGGTTGGGTCACAACATGAGGAACTGTATTTAAAGGGCCAGAATGTTGAGAAACACTGTCTTACACCAACATGCTATGATTTAAACACAATGCTAACCATGAAGAAAGTGTAGTCTGCCTTGGCTGGGTGGGTCAGTTGGTTGGAGTGTGGTCCCAGAAACCAAACAGGTTGTGAGTTCCATTCCTGGTCAGAGTGCACGTGGGAGGCAACTGATCGATGTTTCTCTTTCTCTTTCCCCACCTTTCTTTCTCTCTAAAATCAAGAAAAACATATCCTCAGATGAAGAGAAAGAAAGAAAGAAAAGAAAAGAAGGAACAAAGGAAGGAACAAAGAAAGAAAGGAAGAAAGAAAGGAAGGAAGGAAGGAAAGAAGGAAGAAACTTTAGTCTGAAGGATAAAAGGGAGTTTTTAATTATTTGAGATTTATACAATTAAATACTGAAATGGGCTTAAAATCTGGTACTGATTTGGGAAGCTGTTTAGTTTTGAATACTTTAAATTTATAGATGTTGTTCCACTTGGGGGTGGGCATATGATAACTCCACCACCACTTTACATTTTTCCAAATCTGAATGACATTTCCAGTCATTTTATGTTAAAGATTTAGAAGAACAATAATGCAAATTGAAGTAGAAAGGATATATTAACCATGTAATTGAAAAGAAAACGATTTGAACATCAGGACCTTGCAGATATTTTGTTTTTTATTTGTCAAACTGGCCTCAGTGTTTCAATTCCCTCTGAGCATATAGACAGAAGTCATAATGGGAACACACAGTCCTTGGCTCCAGTTCTGAGTTTCGATGACGAGACTCCACTTACAGCTGTGGCCATGATTACACCACGTTTCAGACAAGAGGCTCTGACTTATAGCGACTTTACCCGCAGCAATTGCTCAGACTCCACGGGCAGGTCGGTCCTCTCACCCACAGTAATCAGAAGAAGGGGGATGGGTAAGCCTAGTAACATTCGCAAACTAAATGCCTAATACTGAAAAGTAGTGGAGGATATTGAAGTACTGGGTCACTAGGAAGCAGCAGTCTATTTTCATATAGTTCTAATATATTTCATTTTGTGCTGAGTGAGAAGAGTATGCCGCTGGACTTAATCTAGATAATTCCGTCATTATAGTTTTTAGGTGTTTGGCTCTGGCACCTCTTCTTCATTTTTCTGTAATTTGATATTCTGAAATTGTCAAGTCACTTTAAAAAAAGAGGAGCTGGCCCGACTGGTGTGGATCAGTGGTTGAGCGCCGACCTATGAACCAAGAGGTCACGGTTTGATGCCCGGGCAGGGCACATGCCCAGGTTGCTGGCTTAATCCCCAGTGTGGGTGTGCTGGAGGCAGCCAATCAATGATTCTCTCTTATCCTTGTTGCTTTTATTTCTCTCTCCCTCTTCCTTAGTTTCTGAAATCAAATATATATATATATATATATATATATGTAATACACACACACACACACACACACACACAAATTTGTGCACTCGAGAGGTCCCTCAGTTCGGCCCATGCCCTCTCGCAGTCTGGGACCCCTCTGGGGATGTTCACCTGCTGGCGTGCCTGGTCAGCCTGGGTGAGGGGCTGATGGCTGTTTGCAGGCTGGCCAAGCCCCCCAGTGTGGACCCTCACCTAATTGGGGTGTGGCCAGCTTGGGTGATGGACTGAGGGCTGTTTTCAGGCTTTCAGGCTGCCCACAGCTCCCACTGACCCAACCTCCCAGCAAGGATGGCTGGAAGCAGGTTTCTGGGGTTTATTTATCTTCTATAATTGATAACTGTTCTTTTAAGCCGAGGCCTAGGCAGGTAAGGAAGCCTCCTGTCTGCTTCAGCTCGTGGCTTATATAATTGAAAGAATGTTGCCTTAGTAGTCGGGCCCAGGCCTGCTATTTGCTTCAGCTCTGAGGCTTCTATAATTGAGACAATGTTGCAAGTATGTTGCCTGGAGCCCGGAGAAGCCCAGCCAGCAAGTTTACTCCTGCTGCCTGTTTACTCCAGCTCCGTGGCTGCCGGCTTCCATCTTGGCTGGGTTAATTTGCATACAGCTGCTCTGATGGGCTGGTGGGCATGGCTTAGGCATCCCGTAGAAGCAGGCAATTTAAATATTACTCTTTTATTAGATTAGATATTAAAAGAAGAACTGTCCAGCTAGACAGTAAGATTTTTTAAGAGCCATAAAATCCACCAACTGAGGACTTTCAAATCCAATCTATGGGATGAATTCTGGAAAAAGGTAAATGGAAATGAGTAGGATCAGAATTGGAGCATGATGTCACATGTACTTGGAAACTTTCCTTTTCACGTCCTCCTCCAGGAGCTCAGGCAGCTGGTTTCAATTCAGCCTGAAGAAAAGGTGCCAGCTGGCCTGGCCCGTCAGCCTGGGAAACAGACCATTCCGTGTCGAAGGTGCCCTGCATGCAGACGTCTGTGTGGCTGGAAATTTTACCTTTGCTTCTCTGGTCACCACAGGGGGTGCTGAAAAGGGTCTCTCCCACAAAGAGACCAGCACCTTCCATGATGTGTTAGTCTCATCACCCCTCCACAGAACAGAGACGCTATGAAATGCTATGACAGCCTTTGCTTTGCAAGCTGAGGTTGAAACCCACAGTTCCCTTCCTGAGCCTCCTGTGCCAAAGCCCTGCTCACATCTACTCAGAAAGCAACAAGCTAAGTTGTGACTGAGCTACAAGCCGGGCAGGTGCTGGAGGCCTTCCAGCAGTCTGTGCACTTGCTGACTGGGCACAGGGAATCACCCCGGAGCTCAGCAATCCAGCTACTTACAATTGGCTGCGGAGGCAGGAGCTGGCTTCCTACCATCACCTGCCCAGCAGGTAGCATTGGCAGCAATGTTTACAAGGCAAGGTGTCAGCCAACTCTATATTTGGCTTCCTGAGTGACTCAGTAGGAAACGAGGCTCCAAAGTTGGGTTGGGATTAGAATATATTATTTGTTACTGTGAACTTGACTAAATCTGAATGATTTCTAGAGAAAGGAGATGCTGAAGCTAGCCACCATTTAATATCCCCCAAACAAAGAGATGTATATTCACCCTCCTTCAAGTGTGGCAAGGTGACATGGTTGAACCTAAAGTATTGGAAAGAAACCAGAAGCCAATGGAAATTAAGTTTCTCTTCATTAATCTTCATTTTCCAGGGCAGCAAACACAATAACACCTCTGTGTGAAAACACATCTTTGTTTCCATAATTAGAAAACTAAGCTGTTTAACTGTTGGCTAGAAAGGAATATTTTTTCTTAAAATATATTTTATTGATTTTTTACAGAGAGGAAGGGAGAGAGATAGAGAGTTAGAAACATCGATGAGAGAGAGAAACATTGATCAGCTGCCTCCTGCACACTCCCTACTGGGGATGTGCCTGCAACCAAGGTACATGCCCTTGACTGGAATCGAACCTGGGACCTTTCAGTCTGCAGGCCGATGCTCTATCCACTGAGCCAAACCGGTTAGGGCTAGAAAGGAATATTAATTATAAATATTTTGCATCAAGTGATGGTGGAGTTATCATATGCCTTACCCCCAAGAACTAGTGACTCTCACAGATGCTATTTTAGACGACTCATTTTTAGTCCATTAGTATATAAGTACAAAGCATGGAGACAGTGGCTGATGATAGCCTGTGCTGAAAAAAAAAAAAAAAAAAAGAATGGGGCGGGTTGTGGGAGAGGCCAACTTTATTTCAGATGTCTGGGTTTTTGGAAGAGGGTTTTTGGAAGAGGAGAAAACTTCCAATGAAAGTTCAATATTAGAGTTTTCCTCAGAAGGAGAACAAATTATGTGCTCAATCACTAATCAATGGCTATAGAGATTCCCAAAAGACTGTACCAGCCAACTGTTTTTGAAGAGTTGTACGTTTAATTTTTTTGATCTTGAAATCAGGCAAAATGTCATGTCTTACTATGTCCTCTTTTTGTACTCTGACCACTGAACCTGAGTTTAAGAAGTAAATCAGATATTTTAAGCACACATGCACAAGCACACACAAGCTCTTTTTTAATATTATTTCTAATAATATGATCATATTTTGCCTTCACTTATCACTTTTTAAAACTCTTGGCTTCTGGAAATTCTTGAAAAACAACAACAACACACAACATGGTGGCAAGAATAAACTGGGTCAATATGTTTTAATTGAGAAAACAGATGTTATAAACCGAGAACCAGAGACACTCATGTGAGCAACTTTTCTAAGATACATCAAATGCATGGGTGCCTGCCCCTGCCCCTGGGAGTTGCCTCGAACGACCAAGCCTGTGAGTCCCCACATCTCACTCCTCTCATCATCTCCATCATTTCCAGTTCCAAAGAGGGCCAAGGAACTTTCATCCCTTCTCCCAACATGCCCCAAATCTAAGTTTTATTCTCTTATTTGCCAAGGGCCAAATTAAGCTGGTTCAGGAAAGGCACTTTGCAGATAGGCAAGGCTAAAATGACAACGAGTGCAACACTCTTAGTAGTCTGTTGAGCTCTGTGTTCAAATAGCACTAACTCTTTCCAGTCTAGGCCCTTGCCTTATTGGTATAACAAAAAGAGGAAGAGAAAAGATGCTACTACAGTTAATATGAGAATTCTTCAGTGTCCTTCTGCAATGCAGATTTAATTAAATAAATTCACCTTCCTTGCTTTAAGATGATTTCCACATTTCTGGTGAATTATCTGTGATCTATCACATGCATCAGTGATTTTCAACCAGTGTGCCGCAAGAATTGTTACAACATGCAATACCTGACTATTTAGTGAGGGCCACTGACCTCTTTTCCCTTAGCTTGTCAAATAAACAAATGCCAACAGCCAACACAACAATAGTCATCTGGCCAGCTGTACAGGAGACAGTCGATCAATGATTCTCTCTCATTATTGATGTTTCTATCTCTCTCTTCCTCTCTGAAGTCAATAAAAAATATTTAAAAACAACAACAACAACAATAGTCATCTAGTGTGAATGAGCCAACATTATACCTCTTTTTTTTTTTTTTGCCAGGCTGGCAAAATATATAATACTATAGTCCTGGTGCATGAATTCATGCACCGGTGGGGTTCCTGGACCTGGCCTGCAGGGATTGGACTGAAAGTGGCTCTCTGCAGGCCCTCTCTCCCCAACTTCAGGCCTTTAACCCGAGGACATGATCTGGAACCTGGATGAATGCATGCTGATATCTGAACTGTATGTCTCCACTATCCCCCAGAACTCTTTTCTTGGTCATGTTAGCTTCATCTCCCTCAGGTCCAGTCCCCCAAGTCCCCACACTGGCCAGCAGCAATCCTAGAAACACAGTAAGATGTTCTGAAGGAGGAGGCCTACATTGAAAAGCCAAAAATAGTCACAGTGGGTTGGTAACATCATCCTGAGATCCCAGTGCTCACACAAAGCAAACATATGTAAATAAGAACGAGAATGAATAAAGAGCAATGTGTGTTCCAAAACACAGGAGATAATTAAGTGGTTTTTAAAGAAGGGTACAGCCTGGCATTCTGTAGTCTTAAATGTGAGATACCTAGGTATTCTCACCTGTGGGCCATTTTTAAAAAAGGTCATTCAAACAGCCACTTCATTTTCATTGCCCTTTAATTAATAAAAGGCTGGGGAGAGGGAGGCAGGCACGGTGGCTTTGTTTTTGCTTAGGAGCCGAGGGGCGTTGCCACTGGGTTATTTACTGTGAGTCACAAAGTCAGGTCACGCATCTGTGTTTTTAAATATCTATTTACTTAAAGGGAGAATAAAGAACAGGCTTTAAAAATACATGTGCATAGCTTGTGAGTGAAGGGAGAGCCACAGCACCTCTTAGGCCCAACTGTTCCTACGCTGAAGGAATGCCTTGAGCCTTGTCATTCAGGGAGGTTGTGACCGGGGTCAAAAGTTGGCAGTCTGGGGCACGGGTGGTTTTGCACCATTGGCACATATTTTCAAAACTGGACTTTGAGTGGTTTTTGACATTGCCTATATCCTCTCTTTTTTTGGGGGGTAAGGGGGTCCACACCACCTCCAGATGGCAGCTGGGCCAGCCCCTGCAGGACTGAGTTTTTGGTCACTGTCTGTTTTAGACAGGGAAGGGAGGTTGTGAAGACCTTGGCCCCTGGCAGGGGAGGCTGGCCTTCCTGTCCCTTCTCTGCCTCAGTGGGGTGGAAGATGGAAGGAGAAGGCTCAGTAGGCAGGTGACTGCTCCTCCCTGCTCTCCTCTGTTTGAGGGAACTTGTCTTAGGGCAGACAGGGATTGTGATCTGTGTGAAAATTCCTACTTGGAGATAGCTTTAGGAATGAGCTGTGAAGTCTCTGGTCCCTGGATACCTCTCCCTGTGGTGACCTCAGGTGCTTAAATGCCCAGCGGATGTTAATAAGGCCACTGCCCTTTATCTGTCCAATGCAACCGGGTCTGGGTTGCTCTCTGTTTCTAGAGCCCAGACAAAGTGGATTCCCTGAGCCACGATGAGGAAGAATTTCAACAGGTCTCCACATAGGAGGCCCTGGAGCGAACCAATACTGGACATTATTATTATTAATACCTCACATTGTTGTAGTTGTAATTTGGTATTGCCCTAAACACACTGCCAGGTATAACACAAGGAAATAAACATGTATACGAGGGCATGAGAGTTATCTCATGTATATGTTAATATGATTTTAAAAACTGAGATATAATTGACATACAATATATTGGTTTCAGTTGCACAACATAATGATTTAATATTTGTATATATTGCAACATCATCATCACAATAAGTCTATGTAAAATCTGTCACCATACATAGTTACCAAATTTTTTTTGTGTGTGATGAGAACTTCTCAGGCTTAGTCCCTTAGCAACTTTCAAATATGCAATACAGTACTATTAACTATAGTCACCATGCTGTACACTAATGAATGTTTTACAAACAATTATAATGACAGGAAGTGAGGTGAATATGAAAAAGGAATGGTAAGTAAAACTGCGGAAACAGTCTCCTCTGTCTGACACACGAGAGAAAGGGACAGAACAGTTTCATGGAGACTGGTCTTGTAGTCAGACTCATGGGCTAAAAAGCTGGCTTCATGACTCGCTCAACTCATGACCAAACTTAGGCAAGTTTCTCTATATCTAAAATGGGGATAATGACAGAAGCAAACTCATTGTATTACAGAGGATTTAATGAAAAATTCATGTAAAAACTCTTGGTACAGTAGCATATAATAAGCCCTTGGGATTTTTTGTTATTATTGTCATTGTTGCTAATATGTAGTAAAACACACAAGATGATGTGCATGATACTCCTTTTAAGAATTTCAGAAGCTTTTACAAGACCACCACTCTGAATTCCTGAGTTTCTCACTGATTATCTTGTCTTATATCAACTGCAGCTCAGACCATGGGCTAAATGAGTGGTTTATGGTTTAATTTAGCATAAACATGTACCTTAGTTCCACAGTTTACACGTTAAAGTTTTTAGGTACAAAATTAATTGTAAAGATGAATAACCTTTGGGAAAATAAAGTGAAACAGAGCAGCTCAAAATCCTTAGTAAGTGGAAAGATTTTCCCCTAATATTCCAAATATTACTCTAATAATCAGATTTAATATTGACAAGAATGGCTTGAGCAGGGTGTAGTTCCTTCTTCCCAATTTCTATCAGCATTCTGAAAGCCAGGTCACATAAAACAAATCGATTTAAGTAAAATCTATATGCATTTTTCTACGGAGGAATTCTGAAGCTATCCTCATACAATATATGTTAATAAGAAAATGAATGAGTAATTGAATGTTAAAATTTGGATCAAGTTCTCCTCAGGAGGCCCAAATAGCCTCAGCAGGGCTTTCTCTCAGATTTCATGAAGATCTTTGACAACTTATTAATTACAGTTGGCAAGACTGGGTTAGATTATACTTTTTTCCACTCTAATAAAAGCTGAGCCATTTTCACCACACACATAGGTGCAGTTGACAGACCTGGGCAGTAGTACAACACTGGCTGGAAAATTTTCACGATGCTCACTCAGCTCAATAGGGCAGCCACGGAATGACTGCCTCTTACTATCAAAAATTCACATGACAGCCCCAGCTGGCGTGGCTCAATGGTTGAGTGTCGACCTATGAACCAGGAGGTCACCGTTTGATTCCCGGTCAGGGCACATGATGGGTTTGTGAGCTTGATCCTCAGGGTAGGGTGTGTAGGAGGCAATTGATCAATGATTCTCATCACTGATGTTTCTATCTCTCCCTCTCCCTTCCTATCTGAAATCAATAAAAATATATTCTAAAAATTTTCATGTGGCAGATGCTAAGAAGTGAACACGCTCGGGCCAGGAAAGATGCTAAAATGTACTATCTTTTGTGTTCCCCTTCCAGATTAAAACTTAGCATGGTCCCCCTTCCATTAATTAATTAGGGCCAATCATGAGAACTGACTGAAGAGGAAGGCGATGCCAACCTCCCCTAATGGGTAGCATAAGTGAGACTTACCACCATTACCACCTGAGCTGTGGGTATTTTAAACATTAATTTTAAGCTGGTGAGAAGAATATACCTGAACCTACAAGTTTTCCAGAACGCCTTAGAGGACATTTCAGAGACAGGAACTGACTGGCCATCAGTATTACAGATTCAGCTAAGCAGGGATGGGGTCTCACCAAGCATACCTGTGTGTGGCCACATCAGCAGGTTGTGAACAGAACACCTCTCACGTGGGTACTTATGTTAAATGGACAGACCAATGTGTTTGTAACTAGAACCTTCTAGATCAGTGGTTCTCAACCTCCTGGCCCTTTAAATACAGTTCTTCATGTTGTGATCCAACCATAAAATTATTTTCGTTGCTACTTCATAACTGTAATGTTGCTACTGTTATGAATCGTAATGTAAATATCTGATATGTAGGATGGTCTTAGGCGACTCCTGTGAAAGGGTCATTCAACCCTCAAAGGGGTTGCAACCCACAGGTTGAGAACTGCTGTTCTAGATTATGCAGATATGAGACACTTTTAAGGCGAACACTGAATCCTGTATTTACTTCCTACCAGCACACTGCTGAAGAATCCAGAACAGTGTCAAATATAGAGGAAATAATCTGGGCTTAAGACAAACTTAATAGACAACAAAGTAGGGAAACAGAAGCATGGATGTCTAATCACCTACTTCTCATCTTGGCATTGCTCAAACTTTGGGAGCCTTGCTCACTTAACTCAGTGCTCCTGGACCAGGGAAAATGTTTTCTCCCAGGGGACACAGTAGTGGCAGGAGACATTTTTAAAAAATATATATTTTATTGATTTTTACAGACAGGAAGGGAGAGGGATAGATAGAGAGCTAGAAACATTGATGAGAGAGAAATATCGATCAGCTGCCTCCTGCACAGCCCCTATTGGGGATGTCCCCACAACCGAAGTACATGCCCTTGACCGGAATCAAACCTGGGACCCTTCAGTCCGCAGGCTGATGCTCTATCCACTGAGCCACACCGGTAAGGATGGCAGGAGACATTTTTGATAGTCATAAATGGGTGCTAATTTTTCGAGGACAGAAATGCTGCTAATAAACATACTACAATGCACAGGACAGGGCCCACAACAAAGAATTATCTGTTTGAAAATGTCAATAATACTGTGAGGCTGATAAACACTGACTTAACTCCTATCCATGGGTACATCCTGCCCTAGATTTGGGCTAACACTGATCTGATCAGGGTCCTCCAGCCAGTACCTTAGTGGCTCAAGATCTTGCATCAGCCTTGCAACCTTATCTGCTCTGCCCTTGAACCCTAGGACCTGGCTCTTGACTTCTCTCCCTATCCCATGTCCTTGAGTCCCTCCTCTGACCTCCTGATGTTCCCCCTGGCTCATCAGGAAATGTGGTTTTACATTCTGTCTGAGACCTTCAGGGGCTGAAGTCAGATCCTGCTCTCTAGCCCTCTAGGATGCTGGAGAATGCCATGAGATCTTCCTGGTGCTGCCTAGTTACCTGCTTCACTTTCTGCTCCTAGACCTTCCTGAAGATTATAATGATTGAACAAACATGCTTATACTTAGATGTCGGGGTCTGACCTTTCTCTTTGTAATATTATATTAAACTAGTGACCTGGTGCACAGATTCGTGTACATTGAAAAAAAATTAATCAGAAGGTGGCTGGTGGGGTGGGACTGGGTGAGATGGGCCAGACATACCCTGGAGCCAACCTCGTGTGGTCCCTCCCTTGGCATCTGTGGAGTCAGTGGGGTCCCTCCAGCAGGTGGGGTCCCTTGGCCTGGCCTGCAGGGATAGGGCTGAAACCAACTCTCTAACATCCCCTCCCCCCAGGAGTACCAGAGTGGGAGAGAACACTCTACAAAGTTGCTGTCGCACAGGGTGTGGAACACAAATGCAAGTGTGCAATCAACCAGATTTGGGGCTGATAGGGCCCCAGCAACAATATAACCCATGGCTGAAGGTGGAATCACATGGCCCTGTGAGAAATCAGGTTCTCTCCTCTCTGGTTTTGGGGTACGTCACCCAAGAACCACCACTACCAATCACTGAGCATCTTCCCCCTGGTGGTCAGTGCATGTCATAGTGACCAGTCAGATGGTCGGACACTTAGCATATTAGATACACACACACACACTCTACCCGGCTCCTGGAACACAGGACTTTTGAGCACGGCTACACTTCCCCCAAACCAAATCTACCAACATTCTCCTGCTTGTTCTTGCCCAGCCACCAGCTCTTTCTGGTCCTGTCCCTGCTCTGTCAAGGCCTGTCCTGTCCCATCACCTGCTCACTGAGACCTGCTATAGAAGAGCCTAAAATCCCCACCTCAAGTTCATCCAATAATACAGCAATTAGGCTGACCTTCCCATAATTAATACATATCAGATACTAGTTTCCCACATATATTAGAGAGTCCAGAGAAAAAGAAGTTCCTTTAAAAATTAATTCACTTAATAAAACACAATTTTGAATGTTGATATGGTAAAAGTATGGATCTATAGCTCTATGAAAAAAAAAAAAAGAGGAAAGCATTTTATCTGCAGGCAAGCAAATTAAATATTTAAGAACATACCACACACACAAAAAAACCTGGGTGATTTTTAAATGAGCAGTTCCATGAAAAGGGGCTTAGGTAACTACTGATGTTAACTGTTAGAAAGGTTAATTATATAGCATTCCCCCATTTTAGTATCATAACTTTTTCCGTAATGTATCCTTTCCTTAATTATACAATTTCTGTCTATTTCCTGGGTAGGAATTGCATCCAGAGATGACTTTTCTGGTGAAACGATGGACCAGCTAAAGCTAATTCTGGTCACATCTCTCCCTCTAGGAGCTTTTTTCTTCAAGACACAAATGTAGCTGAGTTCTCATCACAATGGAATGTTTTTAAACATCGTTTGGACAGATACAAGAACAGCGCAATTTCCTCCGTCGTTAACATGTGTTGCAGAAAGTGAATGTCACAGCTGTGTGGTTTGGCCAAGGACTCAGTTCAGAAGCCTCCCTACTCAGTGAATACACGGGATTATTTTCAGGGTACTGCATCTGCGTTGCTTTCTGAAGTGAACCAAGCTGTGGCCCTGGCCCTGGTGATAATAACAGAGAGCATTCATTGTGCACTTAATTTGTGCCGGGTAGCAAAGCCTTTACATGGATTATGTCATTTAATCCCCCATCCTGGCCATATGGGGTAGGTGTGAGTATTATCCTTATCTTACAGACTAATGAGCTAAAGCTTCCAGAAGTAACTTGACCAAGATCACACAGCTGATGAGTGACAGACACAGAGAGGGTGAAATTCAGCTGTATGACTCTGCTCC
The DNA here is from genome assembly GCA_004026665.1 of Murina feae. Classification (NCBI taxonomy): domain Eukaryota; kingdom Metazoa; phylum Chordata; class Mammalia; order Chiroptera; family Vespertilionidae; genus Murina; species Murina feae. The sequence goes on along the minus strand of PVJC01000068.1, from coordinate 103,304 downwards.
TATACTCACCTGCTATGCTACTTCCCTTCCCATGAATACTGAAGATTTTATTCCTACCTCATGGTGTTTTGGAACATTTTCTTGTTCTGTTTAACAAATAGCAATGCTCAGACTTTCTTTCTTGGAGCTCAGGATGGGCATTACCAGATTGTTCCCTTAAGAGACCTTTTCAGTTAGAACACACACACACACACACACTTTATGTCTTACTACTAGAAATCATTAAGTATTATTAAAGTCTTTGGATACATAGATGGTATACGGGGTAGAGAGTTACAGGTAGGTATCTATATCTGACTCCATTATCATAAGAAAAATACTAAACACAGTATAAACATAACTCAAAAAAGGATTTTCTTCACATAAATTTACAAGCTTTCCTTTGCCATTAAGATGAAAAGTTCACCCAGTGTATGTATATATATATACGTATATTTACATCTAAAAACTATAATATTATTTGCTTTGTTTTAATTTTATCTTTAGCTACCAGGAAACAAAGTCAACTTTTTAGTGTTCAATGGAAGAAGCATACACACCAAATTACATATTCTTAGGCCCCCTGAAGCAGATAAACATAGCATAATAATAACAGATAACACTTACTGAGCACTTTCTATAGGCTAAGCGCCAAATATATCTTTATTTCATTTAATCCTCTAAAAATCCTATGCATATGTATACCCATGAATAATGTATATTCTTATTTATTTACAGGAAGCTGAGGGATACTGTCCTTCTGAGCAACAGTAAGGCCCACAAAAGTGTGAAGACCCTGGTACCTGGGGGAGAAGTGAGGGGTCGAGTGGAAAAAAAGGTCTGAAACAATGGATTCTAAATGGAATTCTATTAAAAAAGATTTTCTTCCCAAATTTGTCTTTGAGTAATACTAAGACCACTTGTCCAAACATGTCAGCACGTCACTCTAAGATTGCTGCTATGACTACAGACATCACATCTCTCATGCCTGGAGAATTTGAAAGCTGTGGGTAAAGCTTTTATAGCCTCCAAAACACAGGTCTCTTCTGCTGGCTGCTTTCTGTGTCAGAAAGTCCCTTCTGCTGGGAAACAGGCAGGACCTTGAAATGGGTTCCTAATGTAACTCTGGTGACACAGCTGCACACCTTAGCTCAGCACAGGGAGTCGAATTAGTCAGAACCGTCCTGGGGGGCTACAATGTATTCCATAGGGAACCTACAGAAATATGAATATCTATAAATCCAGGAAGTGATGCAGGTTTAAACAAACTTTTGCTTTAGATGTTTAACTGAAATCTAACTTCTGGTGATTTTACAGACTCTGGTAGGCTGCTGATGGAATCAAGTTATTTGTGCTCTACAAAGGGATTATGCTTTTGCAAATAGATCTCTCCTGAGGCATGCACAGGCTGTCAGCAGTGGAGATATTAGAATATTATTTCTTTTGCAACAGCATTTTATTCTAAAATCAATGCCACAGCTTTCATAGCTAATGGATTCTGTTGGTATGCATTCATCTGCTGCAGACAATCATCGCTTAAATCAGGTTGCTCCAAATAGGAATGACTAAAGCAAGCAAGATGGCATTCTCATCAAAGCCACCTCATACTCCAATACACACATTGTATTCTAGTGCTGACAGCTGAAGGCTAGAGTTTTGATTAATCCATTTTCTTCTCATTATAAACATTCTTTCTCCCCTGCAGCTTCCGGCAATCACTCTAGCAAGTGCTGGACCTTGACGAAACAATGTTTGTCCTTTGGTGGCCACTGTGTGTACAAGAGAGAAAGAGCTGGTTTTGTTTTCCAGATCTCCTTGGGCATTGTTGAAAGGGGCTCATTTGTGAATGCATGTGGTTCAATGGAGCTCAAGGTTGTATTTTGTTTTTATCTTCCATAGGTAGGCAGTGAGGGAGAGGAAACGGTGTGCCCTTAACCCAAAGCAGGATAGGCACTACTGGGGAGTCATTTCAAGGTGCTCAGTGAGGTGCACCTTGTATTCATGGGTATACATTTTAAGGGGCTCAGATCTTCAGGGCCCACTTCTGCTGTAGAGGTCAGAAGTTCTAGATTTACCATGCTCCTCATACTGCCCAGCTGAACTGTCACACCACTTGGAGGCTTACTCTCTGTGTTGTTAAGACTATTGTTAAGACTAATAGTCAAGACTATTTTTTTTTAGACAGATTTTGTGATACTTGATACACAGTGGCGAGTTTGACATCCAACCACCAAACAACTGGGAGAAAGAGAAGAGGGGGTGATGGTGCCACTAAGAATCAGCTTCATATTGCATAGCCTGGTGACTCCAGTTAACAATATTGTGTTATATAGCTGAAATTAGTACAACTTAACAACAGGAAGATAAATGACCCAATCAAAAAATGGTCAAAGGATCTAAATAGACACTTTTCGAAAGAGGACATACAGAAGGCCCAGAGACATATGAAAACATGCTCAAAGTCACTAATAATCCAAGAGATGCAAATTAAAACAACAATGAGATACTATCTCACACCTGTCAGAATGGCTATCATCAACAAAATAACAAATGACAAGTGCTGGCAAGGATGTGAATAAAAAGGAACTCTCCTACAGTGCTGGTGGGAATGCAAACTGGAGCAGCCACTGTGGAGAACAGTATGGAGTTTCCTGAAAAAGTTAAAAATGGAACTGCCATTTGAGCCAGTAATCCCACCTCTAAGACTATACCCCGAGAAAACAGAAACACCAATCAGAAAGGATATATGCAACCCTATGTTCATAGCAGACAATTTACAATGGCTAAGATTTGGACACATCAGCAGATGAGTAGATTAAAAAACATGGTACATCTACACAATGGAATACTACGCTGCTATAAAAAGAAGGAACTTTTACCATTTGCAACAGCATGGATGGAATTGGAGAGCATTATGCTAAGTGAAATAAGCCAGTCGGAGAAAGATAAGTATCACATGATCTCAATCATATGTGGGATATAATGATCAACATAAATTGATGAATAAGAATATATCAATCTAGAGACAAATGGGAGGGGAGTAGGAGTTAGAGAGCAACCAAAGGACTTGCCCTGCTTGAAAAATGAGAATTTATGGACAGACCTACATCATGTAAGTTGTTTGAATGTTTACTCATAAAAGGGCAAGAGAGAAAGAGTTATTCAGAAACTCCTGTTGCTAGATGCTTTCATACATCAACTCATTTAATGCTCACAACAACCTGGACAGATAGACACTGTTATCCCCACTTCCTAGTTAAGAGGATAAAGGCATGGATGGTGAGGTCAGTGCACTTGCTTCAGTCCATGAAGGTTGTTAGTGCTCGGGCTGAGATTCAGGCTGGGTTAGTCTGGCTCCAGACCTTCCATGACATCCAGGCCTCTCCTTGCACCAGGAGGGATCTTATAAAAACCCCAGACAAGAAAAAAAAGCAAGTGCACTGACATGCATAAGTCAAGGCATGCATTGAATTGAGTAGGTGGACCACTAACTCATGTGTTTTAGGTAGAGGGCGTCCCAATTCCTGACGCTGTGGCCCAGCCACGCTGAGCTTGTTTCTGCGTGTGATGTTATCTGACTTCTGACTGCTCTGCCCCTAAATCTGGACACTGACCTGGTGTCACTCAGGCATCCAGTGATCACCCCTGGCCTTTGAATTACGGACTTAACCGGCTCTCGGGGAATCCTCTCATGAATACAACCGCCAATGGGCTCCCTGATCTTGATGATGCCACTCAGCGGTGGGGTAAAGCCTTAAGCCCCATCATACACTCCCTATCCTGACCGTTTCCAAAGACGAAAATGGTGATTTGCTCACCGTTAATAAAGGGTGCGGATCACAGCATTCCAGATCAGCCATGCTGCAGCTTGACTAATTCTCTCCACACAAAGATAGAAACATATATTCTGTTCAAAGCCTTGCCCAGTGTAGTTGCATAATGTTAGCTAACCGTGGTGGGAGAAAGAAGGCTGCTGCTGAGAACCGAATTTAAATTCTCACAACTGTCTATTAATATTTATTGAATGTCTAGAAGAGGCAGGCTGCTTGGCAGGATTTCTCCCAGATTACCCAGGTTTGGTTTTTTTCCTCATACATTCCTATTAAGATATTTTATGCCTCAATGTCCAATAAAAATATAGGGAACGGGCATTCTTGATTCCTCAGGGTGAGTTTCGCTTCCCTGTGTTCTAATGTAATATAATGTCATAAAGTAGAATAGATGAGCCAAAAAAGAAAATTTTTCTGTTAAACAAAAAAGATTCATGTCCTTTCCTCTATCTCGACAACTCGTTTACATAATGGAATAAACAAGGCTGTTTTTTTAATCTTTAATTTCTTTATTGGTTAAGGTATTACCAATGTGTCCTCTTCCCCCTAATAACCTCCCCCCCAACCCATGCTCTCATCCCCCTGTTGTCTGTGTCCATTGGTTTGGCTTGTATGTACGCATACAAGTCCTTTGGTTGATCTCTCCTCCTTACCCCCACCCTCCCCTACTTTCCCTCCGGGTATTGACAGTCTGATGACTCACAGTTATGAAAAGTAACGCAAGCCTCGATGGCACTTGTCTACTTTCAAAGAGTAAAATATCCTGCTTCTGTCACTCAAGACCATCTTCCTCCGTGTTCATTACCCAGAGGAGCAGCTGAGCTTCCAGAGGTACTGCTGCTGTGAGGACATACTACTTCAATAGTGATTGAATCGGCCCATAGTTCCTTTTTTTTTTTTTTAAGAAAGAACATTGGTTATTTCCCACGGGCATTCCATTAATGGAGAAAAATCAGAACTCTACACCCTAACCTGGTTTGACATTTACTTAAACTATTGCCAGGTGCCATTAACTGGACTTCCTGATGACACGCTCTGGGTCTACCAGATAACAAGGGCAGCCAGAGCAAGGATAAAGTGCCAACTGTTCACAAGAAGAACCTTCAGGCTCTCCCTCCTTTGTTTGGTGAACTGAGTCTGAACTCATGAGACTGCCCTGTTGGGCTGGGTGGATGTTGCTTTTCCTCTTGTTATAAAAAGAGCCTTGTTTATTGGAATAATAACACTGGAGATGAGCCTGCAACCTGGGCATGTTTATTGGAATAAACAAGGCTCTTTTTAAAACAAGAGGAAAAGCAACCTCCCCTCCGTGCCCATGACATCCACCCAGCCCAACAGGGCAGTCTCATGAGTTCAGACTCAGTTCACCAAAGGAGGGAGAGCCTGAAGGTTCTTCTTGTGAACGACTGGCACGGCTTTATCCTTGCTCTGGCTGCCCTTCTGTTATCTGGTAGATGCAGGGCGTGTCACCAGGAAGTCCAGTTAATGGCACCTGGCAATAGTTTAAGGAAATGTCAAACCAGGTTAGTGTGTGGAGTTCTGCTTTTTCTCCATTAATGGAATGCCCGTGGGAAATAACCAATGTTCTTTCTTAAAAAAAAAAAAAAGCAACTGTGGGCCGATTCAATCACTATTGAAGTAGTATGTCCTCACAGCAGCAGTACCTCTGGAAGCTCAGCTGCTCCTCTGGGTAATGAACATGGAGGAAGATGGTCTTGAGTGACAGGAGGAGGATATTTTACTCTTTGAAAGTAGATAAGTGCCATTGAGGCTTGTGTTACTTTTCATAACTGTGAGTCATTCATCAGCTATATGATCAGAGTGCTATCTTTCTGTCTCTGTTTATAAACACTTCTTCTGCACCCACGTGACTCATTCTTTCTCCAGCCTCCTTCACCGTCTGGGCCCTGGGTTTCTGCCTCACCTGCCTGGCAGGATCAACCTCACAAGGCTGTTTGTGTGCTATTATGCCCAGGCTGCCAAGCACTATGGAGACAATAACCCAGCCCTGAGGGCTGAAGCCACTACAAATTTTTAGTCTCCAATTTCAACTGGATAATTCTTTTATTTGTCCCCCCTTAGCTTCCTTTTCTATTCTCCCCAGTGGCTGTTCCAAAACTTTACTCTTCTCTTCCAACCTCTTTACCCAAATCCTACTCCCATGTGCTCAACAGACACCATGTAGCCTGCTCTGTTTAGAGCAGAGCAAGAGTGATTCTTCAGTGGGCAGTCTCTCAACTTCACGACTGACCCAGGTGAGGGCTAAGAAATGCTCAGCTCCAGAATTCTCACTGTATCTTTTTTTCATTTCATAGAGGAAGGGAGAGGGAGAGAGACAGAGACATCAATGATGAGAGAGAATCACTGATTGGCTTCCTGCTGCACGTCCCACACTGGAGATTGAGCCTGCAACCTGGGCATGTGCCCTGACTGGGAATGGAACTATAACCTCTTGGTTCATAGGTCAATGCTCAATCACAGATCAATGTCACCCAGGCTCCTCGCTGTGTCTTTGATTGTCCTTCCATGTCATGCACATCCCACAGGGCATTTGAACTTGGCCTAGCAAAGTGATCTTGGCCAGTCTACTTGTAACTTGAACTTGAAGATCACTCTTGATGTCCTTGATTTTGAAACTCAGCACCTCTTGGGATTCAGCCCACACTAAATCCTTGAATCCTGTCCTTGGAAGTCACTTTTGCTTTGTGGTCAACTCCCACACTTCAGCATCAGCCACCACTGCACCCACCCCGGCCTCCTACAAGAAAAGGCTCAGATGGAAATGTCCTTCCTTAAAGAGATCTTCCTTGTTTCTCTAAACTCACACACACAAAAGAAACAACAAAGAGGTCTCTCTAGCTCAAATCTCCTCCATCTCTAGATACCATTCCCTTTCTCCCATTCAGGATCCTTGACATGTATCTCTCATCCTTGGTACTCATTCCTTCCCAGTGGCTTATAAACACACACACACACACACACACACACATACACACACACTTCCTTCTCTGAATTCTGCATTCTCCTCCAGCACTTTTTCCATTTATAGCCAATTTTTCACAAGGGTCATCTGCTGTCTCTGTGCCCTTACTTCTCTCTTCATCCTCATCGTGGTCAAGCTCCTGCCCCAGCACTCTGCTAAAATGACCTGGCTCAAGTTGCTACTGACCATACTGCCAAATTCAATAAACACGACACTTGATCCAGCATCATCATTTGACCTGCTCCTTAGTTTCCTTCCTGAAACTGTATGCTCCTTTGTATCCTGTGACCCTCTCCTGGTTGTCCTTTTATCCTCGGCACTCCTCAGCCTGCCCTCTGGCCCCTTTCCTCCGCTCTGTACACATGGCATTGGCCATGGCTCTGTTCTTCCCATCCTATCTGCTCTTCTGAGACAATCTCATGGACTCCCAGGGTGTTAGATACTATTTTATACCAGTTATGCCCAAATGATAGCTCTGGCCTCCTCCCTCCTAAGCATCCAGCATTGCCACAGCTACAGAAACTCATGACATTCAACATGTCCAAAATCAAAATCATTTTCTTCCTCCTCCTGCCTTTCTTATACTGATTTAATTGAACCTGAAATCTGGGCCTTATCTAGACTCCTCCCTCTTTTACTCCCACAACTTCCCCAAGCTCTGTTGACTTCACCTTCCATGACTGCTTGAAGCTGCCTTGCATCTCCATCCCTAACCACTCTTATTCTCTCTTACCCTATGGACCTCAGTTACTTTATAACTTAGCTATAGGTGGGGCCAAGTGCGGTCGCTATATACATAACTTAGCTCCTGGACTCTGCTTCCCATGAAGTCAGTTGTTTTAAATTTTGGCCCAACATTGGAATCAAACAAGGAAGTGTTCTTGCACAGGTTTCAGAGGGAGCATGGTCTTGCTGAGACCTTGATTTTGGACTCCTAGCTTCCGGGACCATGCACAAATAAGTTTGTTGTTTTAGGTCACACAGTTGGTGGTACTTTGTTATGGAGCCCAGGGAAACAATGCACCAGCCAACTCCATCCACAGCCAGAGGCCCAGGCTCTCTGGGATCCATTCTAACCCTTGGAGCTCCATCATCCCACCCTCCTGACCTTTTTCCTTCACTGGCTTTTCTCTGCAGACATCAGTTACCCTCCCAACCCACATGTGGTCTCTGCAGCACGTTGGCAGAATTCTGTGGAGTGCAGGTTCAAAGGTTTCCTCATTCCTCTCTGCAGACAGGGCGATGGCCTTATGAATGATTCCAGCTACCATTTAAAGCCTGGCTACGATGCACTAGGTCTCCCATATATTATCATCTTTCATTTCCACATTAACTCTAGGTCAGAGGTAGTTTCATCTTCATTTTAGGTATAGAAGCTGAGGTTCAGTAGCATTAACTCTGCCAAGGTAGCTGGCTTCTAAGGAGCAGGCCTTAGAGTCTAGCCCAAGGCAACCTGGGGCTAAGGCCTTGCCTGCCTCACTGTCGCATGCTGTCTCCTGGGCCTAATAACTCCTGCAGGCCTGTGATGGTGCAGACCTTGCTTCAGATGATAGCAGCAGGGCTCAGTGGGCATCTGTCTGCTGACTAATCAGGGACTCCAGCCTCTTAGACACAGGCTTTCTGCTCTAGCCAGGCCTTCTCGCTGCTGTTCCACCTGATGAATGAGCCAAGGTCCAACGCTAGGCCCAGGGCACACAAGCTCTCCATCCCACCTGTGTTTAATGGAGTATATTTTATAACCATTGAGTTTTAAGAATTCTCTACCGAAATGGATACAAGTCCTTTCCCAGAGTTGATGACTTACAAATATTTTCTCCTGGAGAAAGAGTCTCCTGTCCTCCAGAGGCTTATAATCTCATAGGAGGACACACAATGCCATCCCAACTCTAATTTAGTGCCTTCCATTCCTATTGCTGGGGCCAGGGCAGACTTTCCAAAGGGAACATGGCCTGGCCAACCTGGGGCTGCTATTCCTTTTTCTACTTTGAGACCTGTGCTATGCATCCTACAGATATAAAGCTCCCAAGAGATAACCAATGTCCACTAAAAAGAAATAAATCCCACCCTCACCGGTTTGGCTCAGGGAATAGAGCATCGGCCTGTGGACTGAAGGGTCCCAGGTTCAATTCTGGTCAAGGGCATGTACCTTGGTTGCGGGCACATCCCCAATGGGGAGTGTGCAGGAGGCAGCTGATCAATGTTTCTCTCTCATCGATGTTTCTGACTCTCCATTCCTCTCCCTTCCTCTATGTAAAAAAAGTCAACAAAATATATTTAAAAAAAGAAAAGAAAAAAAGAAAGAAATCTTAAAGTAGACTTTTTCTTTCTGTCTTTTTAAAAAAATATTTTAAAATTTATTTTAGAGAGAAGAAGGGAGAGATAAAGAGAGATAGAAACAAAGAACATAGATGAGAGAGAAACCTCATCAGCTGCCTCCTGCTCAACCCCTCTACAGGGCATAGGCATGTGCCCTGACTGAGACTCAACCACTGACCCACATTGGTTGGGCCCCAAATAGACATTTTTAGTTTTAATTTCTGTCTAGGTCAATCAGTAATTAGTCTAGGTACCTTGGCAGTTCAGATTATTCAAATTATTCAAACAATATAAAAAGCTTGCTTTGTCTTATACTATAATGCCGTTTTCCCAGAGAATAGTTGCAATAGTCACCTGTCCATTACCCTCTTTATTTTAATTTGAATACTCATACCTGAATGCACAGGCAGGCATATATTTTCAACCCTAGTGTTGAACTGAAGTAAGCATTATACACTCATACACCGGTAAGATGTCATTCAAAATTCATTGCAGACACCCCTAAAAATAGCTGCGAATATTTTTCATAGTTTAATGGATATAAAATGCTCCTAAAAGTATTAAAACACCTGGGTCAAACTCCTTTGAGAAATAAATTGCCATGTTTTTACAGATTCTCAATTATTAGCTGGTAATGACCTCATGAACACCACGGTAGCATAAGGCTATACATATTTTGGTTTATTTTGAGTGCTGAGAAAATTTCCTTTTGGAATTACATTGACTCAAGTTCCCACAAAAGAGAAAAATCTGCCACGATTAGATTTACAGTGTTGAGTGGTCTCAGCCTCTGTTGGAAGAACGCTTCCAGGTTTCAAGAGGAACTTCAGGTCTCAAAAATGTTGTTGCCAACCATGAACCTTTTCTTCTAAGTTTCTGCACTTAATTTTGGTGTAGTTGGCTCACAGATGCCCCTCCCAACCAATGCATCATGCATGGGGCAACATGTATGAAGAGGAATGTGAATTTATTCCTAAAACAAGAAACAGATACTGTTGGTGGGACTAATTATGAACATCATGACTAAGAGCACGCCTCACTGGGAAAATAAATAGTTAACTCAGAAATGTGTTCTCAATCACTTCAGTGATGATGCCACACTGATTATACCTTACACCTCTGAGTGACATGCAAAGGTCAGTGGGATACACTGCTGATTGAGAAGGTACGGCCACTTAGGAAAAGAATTTGAAATTCTTTCATGCAGGAGAGGATAAGCACATCTTGACCCAGGAATTCCACTCCTGGATATAGGAAGAAACTCTCATACACTTGTACTAGGAGATAATAAAAACAAATGACTTGAAACAACACAAATGTCCACTGTTAGCAATACAGATAAATAAGCGGTGGCTTATTTATACAAAGGAATACTATATAACAGGGAGAAATGAATGGAATTTGGCTCTATGCCACAACATGGATGAATAGTAGACTCATAATGCTGAAGACAAAGCAAATTGCAGGAGTATGATGTCACTTTTATAAAGTTCAAAACAAGCATAGTAAACAGTGTGTGATTTACAGATGTGGCTATTGATGATGGAACTGGAGAGCATTATGCTAAGTGAAATAAGCCAGTCAATGAAAGAAAAATCCCACATGATCTCACTCATTTATGGATAATAAAGACCATTATAATCTGATGAACAAAAATAGATAAAGAAGCAGAGCAGCATCAAACAGACTGTCAAACTACAGCAGGAAGGCCCTGGAGGGTTGCGTGGGAGGTTAAGAGATCAACCAAAGGATTTTTATGCATGCATATAAGCACAACCAATGAACTCAAGACACTGGGGGGTAGGGGAGGCTGGGGGAAGGTAAAGAGGGGGGGGAGGCGACATATGTACTACTCTTTTTAATATTTTAAGCAATAAAACAAAATTTAAAAAAACCTTTGATAAACACAAAATTCACCATAGTGAGCACCTGTGAGAATGAGGAGGCAGGGAAAGAATATACTAGTATACTAGTACAGGTATAATTGCTAATAGAGTATTGCTAATATTAGGTAGTGAGTTCATGGATCTTTAATTTATTGTGGTGTTTTTAATGTACATATATATCACATATGATATATATGTACATATATGTCACAGAGAGGAAGGGAGAGGGATAGAGAGTTAGAAACATCGATGAGAGAGAAACATCGATCAGCTGCCTCCTGCACACCTCCCACTGGGGATGTGCCCACAACTAAGGCATATGCCCTTGACCGGAATCAAACCTGGGACTCTTCAGTCCGCAGGCCGATGCTCTATCCATTGAGCCAAACCAGTCAGGGCTTCACCTTCTTGTTTGTATACACACAAGTATACATATTAGAAAAATATTTTAAAGGCATATCATGGTTTTAGAGTTTAAAATGTTCCTTCTCTTGTCTAAATAGTTTTAGGCAATAAGAAACAGGTTGAATTCTAAGTATTTATATTTATACTTAAAACAGTTTTTGGCTCCTTTCCTGGGATAGAAGTGACGGGTATAACTTATGGCATCCATAAAAATGCAGCGATCGTTTCTTAGTATGAAACATACATATATGCCAGCTAAAAAATCATTTTTTTTTTCATGGAATTGAAGAGAAAATGACTGGTCAGACTAGTATCTATGAGTGGACCCAAAAAAGGCCTTGGGTGATTTTAGGTTTAGGAGCACTTTGCATGTCAGAAAAAACCCAATTATAATAAAACTTTATATTATATTTACTTAGCTTCTAATTTCTAAAATAAACCAAAGTGAGTTTGGAACTCTGTAAATTCAGTAGTATTGAAATATATGTTGTTTATTTCAGTTTAGAAGCTCTCTCCTAAGGCACATCCATCCCCTCAAAGGTCTAGAGGTCTTTGAAATAAAAATAGCATAAAAATTCACCATGATATAATATAATATTGTAAACCTAATCAATGACAATTTGCTCGTCTAGTGGATGTGGCATGCCATCATCCAGAACAGAGAAGGTTATAAGTATCTGAAGCTTATCTGATTTAATAATATTGAGTTATATAAAATCATCTTGCTGGCCAGAGTTTATTTCAGTAACTTTCTTAATAGAAAACAACAGCAACTTAATATCCGGCATGTTGATGAGACTTAAACTGACGAGGAAATAAAAATCCAGGATATTAAAGAAATTATAACAATAAAAATTCAATTCATTTTATTTATTTATTTATTTTTTTAAATTACATAAAGTATTACAAAGATTAGTACAAATATCTCTTTTTCCCCCTGCCCTTTCCCCAGTCTCCCCTACCCCCCAGTGATTTGTGTCCATTGGTTATGCTTAAATGCATGCATAAAAGTCCTTTGGTTGATCAATCCATTTTTAATCAATATTGCTTATTTGTTGCAATCATCTGTTGACTCCTTCCTTGTCTTTCCCCCCCATCTTAGTATTTATGGGTACCACCCCTTTCTCTACTTTTCATTGTAATTTCACACTGGACCAAGGACAGGGAAGCTGAACAAAGCTGTTGATATGTAAAAAACAGCTTTGGAGACAGAAGTCCCAGGTTGTTCCTACACAGAAGAAAAATTGCAGTTGCTTTAGTGGAATGTCTCAATATATAATTTCAATTGCTTTCTAAAATTAAAGCTGTATCATCTAGGTTTGAGCTTCACCTTAAGCATGAGAATATTATAGTATGCTGACAATCTACATGATCATTTCCAGTTTGAGCAAATCAAAAGGCTGATCAGTAAAATGAGAATTTCAGGTAAACAATAATTCTTTTCTTTTTTTTTTTTTTTAAGGACAAGTGTGTCTCAAATATCACAAGAGCCATACTTACCCTAAAAAAAATTGTTTGTTGTTTATCTGAAATTAAATTTTAACTGATGTCCTGTATTTTATCTGGCATCCTAACAGGTAATTTTAATGAACATTAAAGTTTGAGGAACAGGGTATGATCTGTTTTTTACCCCTGAAGAAATTTAAATACTTAACTCTAGGGTGTCCAACCATTACATAGGTTATATTAGTGCTAAATAAAAATTTTTTAAAAATCTTGTTGCTAAAGGTCATAAAGACCTGTGACTAAGAGATCCCTTCCGAACCCCATGTAATTTTCTAGTTTTTGTATTTGATGCTCTGAATTTAGGCCCTTGTTGACTCTTGGAGGAATGTCCCTCCCAGAGCCACCGAATTCCTGGAGGCAGCAAACAACTTGTGGAAAAATGTGCCTTTCTATATGAACTAACTAGAGAGCACCCCCAGCACCTCCATTATCCAGCTGTCACACTCTGGCCCACTCTTCCCTCTCACTACCCCAGGGCCCATGACCCAACAACTAACTAAGAACAGCCTCCAGTCTCAAGAGCCTGCTGAAATTATTCAAACCAGCCAGTCTAAGCCTGCTTGCCGTGCTTCACCTAGTCCTTCCTGCAGAAATCACAATAAAGACTCTTGATCAGCTGGTTTAGCTCAGTGGATAGAGCATTGGCTTGCAGACTGAAGGGTCCTGGGTTCTACTCTGGTCAAGGGCACACGCCTGGGTTGCGAGCTCTATCCCCAGTAGGGGGCATGCAGGAGACAGCAGATCAATGATTCTCTTTCATCATTGATGTTTCTATCTCTCTCTCTTCCTCTCTGAACTCAATAAAAATATATTTAAAAAAAGACTCTTGATCATACTTCCCTCCATACCCTTTGCCTCCTGACTGACCCTGGTGCTTCCCCTTGCGGCCCTGCCTGCTATGCTATTCCTCTTGGTTCTAGGGATCTGTGAGTATACAAAGTTACTCTTTCACGACAGGCATTTCTGTGTCTGCAGCATGTCTTACCTCATTTGATTTAAACAAACCCCAGGGACCTTTTTTTTAAACACCCCCTACTAACCCAGTAAAATGATACCAGATTTCGCCTGAAATTGTGATCAAATCAACCTTCCCTTTAGAATGGAACAGAATAGTGAGGAAGGGCATTAAACTGAGGCTCCAAGATAATAAAATTCAGCTAGAAGAAATTTCTGTTTTCTGGATGGTGAGTCTACACAATGCTTGGAGACATTTGGGTGATTCGATTTTGTGACTCATCATCCCTCAGTCAGCTGTCACTCAGCCATCATCTTCCTCAGTCCTTCAGGTCAGGGCAGGCTGCTCGATCACAGAAGAGCATATTGCAGCTTCTTCAAAGTGTGGTGCAATGATTTTGAGGCCTCACTTCACAGCTGTCACTCACCCTGAGAAGTGGAGAAGGCAGGGTTTCTGTGCAAGGTCATCTGGAAAACTAGCACATAAGGACACAAATCTCTCCAAGCATACTATGCAGTAAAGCATAAAGTTATTTACATCATCTTCCCATGGAGTCATCCAGGTGTTTTTCTTTTCTTATTCTGATGTTTGTTTGTTTTTGATAGTAGGCAAAGGAAATTTTGAAAAGCTGACAGCAGCCCCAGATTCTAAATGTTAAGGGCATTGAGGTTTTATTTATAATCACTGTCAACTGGACAAAAGGACAAGCTTCTTTTTCTCACAGTTGTTCATAATACTCATGTCACTTGCCCAGTTAACATTTGCCAAGTATATACAAATATGTGCCCAGTTAACATTTGCCAAATATATTCAAACTAGGGTTCCTGTGCACAAAAATATGTGCACTCGGGAGGTCCCTCAGCCCAACCTGTGCCCTCTCTGTCTGGGACCCCTCTGGGAATGTCCACCTGCTGGCATGCCTGGTCAGCCTGGGTTCAGGGCTGATGGCTGTTTTCAGGGTGGCCAAGCCCCCCAGTGTGGACCCTCACCCCATTGGGGTGTGTTCAGCCTGGGTGATGGGCTGAGGGCCGTTTTCAGGCTGCCAACAGCCCCTTCAGGTTTTGGGTCCCTACTGGGGTTCCTGGGCAGCCTGGGTGAGGAACTGAGGGCCATTTTTAGGCTGCCCACAGCCCCATAAGGATTTGGGCCCCTACTGGGGTACCTGGCCAGCCTGGGTGCAGGGCTGATGGCTGTTTGCAGGCTGGCCACAGTCCCTTCAGGTTTTGGGTCCCTATTGGGGTACCTGGCCAGCCTGGGTGCAGGGCTGATGGCTGTTTGCAGGCTGGTCACAGTCCCTTCAGGTTTTGGGTCCCTATTGGGGTACCTGGCCAGCCTGGGTGCAGGGCTGATGGCTGTTTGCAGGCTGGCCACAGTCCCTTCAGGTTTTGGGTCCCTATTGGGGTACCTGGCCAGCCTGGGTGCAGGGCTGATGGCTGTTTGCAGGCTGGCCAAGCCCCCCAGTGTGGACCCTCACCTAATTGGGGTGTGGCCAGCCTGGGTGACGGACTGAGGGCTGTTTTCAGGCTTTCAGGCTGCCCACAGCTCCCACTGACCCAACCTCCCAGCAAGGCTGGCTGGAAGCAGGTTTCTGGGGTTTATTTATCTTCTATAATTGATAACTGTTCCTTTAAGCTGAGGCCTAGGCAGGTAACAAAGCCTCCTGTTGGCTTCAGCTCCGTGGCTTCTATAATTGAAAGAATGTTGCCTCAGTAGGCTCTAGGCAGGTAGTTTTCTCCATCGCTGGTGCAACGGAAGCCTGCTGTTTGCTTCAGCTCCAAGGCTTCTATAATTGCAACAATGTTACAACTATGTTGTTGCCTTGAGCACAGAGAAGCCCAGCCGGCAGGCAGACAGCTTACTCTTGGTGCAACGGAAGCCTCTGTTTACTCTAGCTCCGTGACTGCCAGTCTCCATCTTGGTGGGGTTAATTTGCATACAGCCGCTCTGATTGGCTGGTGGGCGTGGCTTAGGTGTCCCATAGAAACGGTCAATTTCAATATTACTCTTTTATTAGATTAGATAAGGAGAATCATGCCACTTGTCAGGGAGGAAAGCAGCATACAGATTTGCTGCCTGGAAAGGGGGAGTGTGATGTGGAGATGGGCAACACGAATCTGTAATACCTTTATAATGATGCCTGCAACTCCACGGCTCTAGTCTGCTCAAGAAATTCAAGCAATGATTATCGCTCCTTTCTTACTCAAGCAACCCGAATGGTATGCAGGACTGGCACATAGAATAAGCAAGTGAATACAAACCTAATTTGAGAAGTTCTAGTGTGTAATAAAGAATTTCAGCCCTGGCCAGTGTGGCTCAGTTGGTAGGAGCATCATCCCATACACCAAAAGGTTTCGGGTTTGATTCCTGGTCAAGGCACATACCTAGGTTTCGGGTTTGATTCCTGGCCCCAGTTGGGGCACGTGTGGGAGGCAGCTGATTGATGTTTCTCTCCCACATCAATGTTTTTCTTTCTTCTCTCTCTCTCAAAATTAATGAAAATGTCCTCGGGTTTTTTAAAAAAGAATTTGAGTGGCTTTTGTCCCTGATTCTTGGCAGGGAGCCTCTAAAGCAGGGATGGGGAATGTCAGGTCTAAGGGCCAGATGAGTCCCAGAATCTGAAATCATTTGGTCTGGCCCTACCAAGGCATTAGGGGAGAGTTAATGAAATGTTTGAGCAAATATAACAGGCTAATTTTTAAGTTGATAATTGTGTATGGCCCGTGAATGATGTTATAAATATCCAAGTGGCCCTTGGCAGAAAAAAGGTTCCCCCACCCCTTCTCTAAACCCTTGGAACTTCCTGAGTGAGGAAGAGTGTCTTTACTGCTATTCATGGATGGGCCCCTCAGACCACACCTGATATAGTTTATGCTAATGACATGACTCAGTAGGCTGAGTACACCAAAAAGACCAACCATTTGATTAGAGGGTTGAGGCCTGGAGCCAGGTGGTATCAGATCTACCTCTGGAGAGGAGAGGGGGGCTGGAGACTGAGTTCAAACTCCTGGCCAGTGATCCTATCAATCATGCTTCCTTAATGAAGCCCATAAAAAACATTGGACAGGGATGCAGGGGTGAGCTTCCCTAGCTAGCATTGCTCTGCATATTGTCACATCAATATGCTAAGAGGGTAATGCATCCCTGAGGACAATGGGAGCTCCACATTTGGAATCCTCCCAGATGTGTCACCATGTGTCCCTTCAAATATGTATCTTTTTGCTACAATCAACCTGGAGTCAGAAGCACAGTGCTTCCAGTGAGTTTGGTGAGCGTTTCTAGTGAATTTTCAAACCTGAAAGGGTAGTGGACTAGGGTGACCCTGGGGACCCCCAACAATGTGGGTGGCATCTGAAGTGAGGGCAGTCTGTTGGGGACATTGCCCTCAGCCTCTGGTCATCTAGGAATACACATGTCCTGAAATATTCACCTTCATTCTCTCCCTCCCATTCCTCCCTCTCAATGAAACCGGCACATATTTTTAGGAAAGGAAACTCCTAAATGCACATTTATTTTACCAGTACAGCCTTCCTACTTGCTTACTTCACTTGTGTTTTGCCAAGGACTCCTTGCTTTCTTTCCCAAGATGGTGTGGATAGTTGGCACCAGATTTCTCTGGAGGGGCAGGGTGGGGCAGGGACTCCAATTTGCATATTTTAATTCAGAGGGTGAAAGCGAAAGATGTGTTGCCTTCCTCTCTCTTGTGTTGCCTGTCTCCTCAGACCCTGTTAACACGGACGGAGTTGCTGGATGATGCTGGCAGGAGCTGCAGCAGGGACACACATCTAGACGGACATCCTATGGGTCAGTCTACAAGACCACTGTGAACAGAAGAAATTCATACAACTTCCATGCCCAGAGGGGCCAGGATCTGGCCTATCCCTGTGACTTTGCTCTGTCGCGAGTCTCCAGCCACACTGGCCTTCTTCCTTGTCCACTTGAATTAGTTCTCCATGCAGGTCCTTGGAGCTGTTTTTCTCTGGAATGCTTCTTGTCAGCTGCTCATATGGTGGCTCTGTCTGAGCAAGTACTTTTAGCTGCAATGTCACTTCCTCCCGGGGGAGTCCTGGCCAGACTTAGTAAAGCTGCCCCCTGGCCTAGAGCACCAGTTAACGCCTTCCTAGCCCATTCCTTGGTTTATTTTCTTTGTAGCACTTAGTACCACAGAGATCTTGGTAGTTATTTATTTGGTAACCATCCTGTTTCTGCCTCCCCCACCCCAACACACCCCTGACGTAAGTGTGGGATTGGCTCATGGAAGAGCAACTGGCAGCTATTAGTGAATAAATGACAGAACAGGAAGCATTCACCAGGTGCTCCTCACTGTGGAAGATGGTGTGAGCCCAAAGGGAGTGTGTGAGACTCACTTCCTCTATGAAGGAACTATGGAAACTGAGTCACGTACACATAGGAAAGAGGGAACCCCAGCCATCTCTGCGGCAGCTTCTGCTCACTGATCCCTGTGGTCCCACCCCCTGCCTTGGCCTTCTCTTCTTCCTGCTTCATAGACTTATCCCCACCCAGACTTTGAACAGTATCCCTATGCAGCTGACTTCTAAATTTCTCCCCCCAGTCTTAGCAAAATATAATAGGCCTGTTTCTTTCTTTTATTTTTAAAAAATTACCATTGCCTCTCAGGAATATATATATATATATATATATAAATATATATATATATATATTTATATAATTTTGCATATATATATATATATATATATGCAAAATTATATAGGAAATTAAGATTCAGGCGTTCAAAAGTTACTAAAACTGTAGCATGAACTATAAGGCCATATTAACTAGGGGGAAAAGACTTATGGCATAATTATTTTCTTATATTAATTATTCTTAGGGCACAGTTTTATTAGGATTTTTATTAGATGTGATAAGTTTTAAATTATACTTGGATCTGTATAATAGTAAGTAAAACTTACAAGGAATTTAATGATATATCATAATTTTAGCTTTAGTGTTAAAGACAGAATAAATACCAATGATTGATTGCCTGTCTCAGAAGAAAAAAACACAGAAAGCAAAAAATTTATCCAATTTTGTGAATTAAAATTTATCCAATTTAGAATCCAATAAAAATGCTATCGGCCCAGTGTCAAGGCATAGTCTTGGATTGAAATTTGTTGCATACTAAATTTAACCGGTGGCAATTCCTTTTTTAAGTGCCATCCAGTGCCACCTTTTGAAATAGAGGGTGTGTGTTTAAAGGGAATTAACATGCCATCTGAAAGATGGAACAAAACTTCCCCACAGTATTTATTGTATAGATAAATAAATACATTACTTTTCAATATATCCAACATAGATAAGAGAAGGTACAGGTCATAGTTATGAATGATATAAGAACAGGCAGTCATATGGCGCTGGCCAGGTAGCTCTTTTGGTTTAGTGTCATCCCGTACACCAAAAGGTTGTGGGTTCAATTCCTGGTCAAGGCACATACCTAGGTTGTGGGTTCAATCCCTGTTTGGGCTGAGTATGGAAGGCAACAGATTCATGTTTTTCTCTCACACCAATGTTTCTCTCGCTCTTTCCCACTTCCTCTCTCTTTAAAATCAATAAAAACATATCCCTGGGTGAGGATTAAAAAAAAAGGGGGGGGGGGTAAGTCGTATGTTTTCATTATGGGCTATAACTGCTTAGAATACTGCCACAATTATACTGTGTTTTATAGATAGGCAGTTTTAATGCCTAATATTTCATATGGAGTATCTTAGTATGTCTTAGAATTAGAATGAGTCAGAGCTACAAGGGAACTTCTAGATTGTCTAGGAACAATTCAAGACCTTCACTTTTCAGATTCACTCTAATACTAGTAACCTCCCCCCAGGTCTCACCTGGCACCATATCCTCATTTAATCATTCTGCAAATATTTATGGATGTAGACTGCACTTGATTAAAAATAAAATATGGCTTAGGACCTTCAGGTTATGAGACTGATGTGCTGCCGACTGTGCTATAGTAAATGATATTGTAATAACTATGTATGGTGGCAGATGGTTATTAGACTTAGGTGGTGACTGCTTTGTAAAGTATCTTCTATATAATAAAAGGATAATATGCAAATTGACCCTAACAGCAGAACCACTGGGAATGACTGGTCACTATGCACACACACACCACCAGGGGGCAGACGCTCAATGCAGGAGCTGCCCCCTGGTGGTCAGTGCATTCCCACAGGGGAAGCTCTGCTCAGCCACAAGCAGGCTGATGACTGTCAGTACAGCAGTGGTGGTGGGAGCCTCTCCTGCCTCCTCAGCAGCACTAAGGATGTCCGGCTGCACCTTAGGCCTGCTCCCCACTGGCAAGTGGACATCCCCCAAGGGCTCCTGGGCTGCCAAAGGGATGTCTGAGTGCCAGTTTAGGCCCAACCTCCTGGGAGCGGAGTCCCAGACTGCAAAAGGGCACAGGCTGGGCTGAGGGATCCCCTCAAAGTGCACAAATTTTTGTGCACTGGGCCTCTAGTATATATATATATATATATATATATATATATATATATATATATATATAAAATCACTATGTTATACACCTGTAGCTAATATAATATTGTATGTCAAGTACAATTAAAAAATAAATTTAAAAAATGAACTACAACTGAGATTTGTCATCTGCCTGAAATGTGCTCGGGGCAGAATGACACAGCCCTGCCCAGGGCCTTCTAGTCCTGAGAGCATATCCACTGAGCTAGAGTCCACCCCAACCCCAATGGCAAGCCCTTATAAATGCTGTTAAAATGCAACCATAGTTTTGAAAAATACACACAAGTCTGAAAACAGAGGTTATGGTCACATTGTAAAGTCACCAGCTGACTGTAGTATGCACTGAGCCCGGACCTCCCTGATAGGAAGAGGAGGCGTGAGTGGGAGCCAGGATGGAGAAGCCTGCATCAAGCCAGAACCCAGAAATAAATGCCCCTCCCATGCACGGGTGGACAAGACACTTTCTTCCCATATGGGGACCAAAGAGGACACACACAAGGACGCTGACTGTTAAGTTACTTCAGCGTGGGGAGTCAGAGGCCATGGGGATGGGCACTTAGGGAGGGGGACCCGCTAGTCAGGGAAGCAACAGGCCAGTGTATTTCTGCCCTCAGCTCTAGAGCTTGGTAGGATAGGGTGAGAAGTATTTCCTGTGACAAATAAAAATTCCCTGGTGGTACCAACCATGGTTATATCATCTTAATTTATGCCACCTTATGGTGCCAGAAATCCAGAGTAAAGACCTAGCTAAACTATTTTCCAAGTGTGAGAACAAAATACATTTACAGAAAAAACCACAAGAATTGTCATTAAAGGCCTGTACTTGAAAGAATTACTAAAGAATGGACATCCAGAAAAGAAAACCTGGACACATAATGAAGAAATAAAGAATCCACGGTGAACAAATACATTTTAAACTGTGCAAGATCTAAAGAAGCTTTCATTGAAAGCACCATCACAATGCAATGTGCACACAGAGTGGAAAACATATGAACAACCTGAAATGGAAGCACAGACAAGACAGCCACTAATCCCTTGGGAGAGGTAAGAAAGAGACTGAAGATCAAGGGATGAGCAGGAATTCAGCAGGCAACACGGAGAAGAGGGGGTTTTCGACGGTCAACCTCCCAAATATGAAGGTATGTGCATGCTGCACAAACCAGGCATTCGCTGAGAAGTGGCAGAATAAAGACTGGAAAGGCAGGTGCTAAATCTGGTCTCTTCCTCTCAAACCAACGTCATCAGATCAGCTTGTGTGAAATGTCAACTTATAACCAGAATTCTTGGGTTGATATAGAAAACATGAGATTGAAACGTAACGATTTCACGATCTGGGGGCTTTATTGCCAAGATTACTGTAAATGGTAACTTCACTCTTTTCAAGAGACCTCAGCTCATTTCCATTCCCCTAGATCCCATGGGGGTCTATCATCCCCGAGACTGTTTACGTGGAAGGAAACTTCTCATTTATTGAGGCAATTTTTTCTGTTTCAGTAATCAACAGTATTTCAGCTCACAGTTAGAAAACGACTCTGGAAAGTGAAGATGCCTTGAGAAGAGAAAAAATATGTCGATTAAAAAACAGTGAGAGGTCCACGACATCAAATCAAATACCTAAAATAAAGCTACAACACACAGAATGCGATAGCTCATCGAATAGTTAGAATCCACTTTCCTCTTGCTGCAAAATACTTAAGTCACATAAATTCTATAACACTTGTTTTTTTTTAGTTGGAAGAACTGATAAATATACGATCCAGAGAGAATTAAGGTAGGGACTTAGGATTTAATGAGAGGCTAAGGGATTTTCTTTGGCTATAATTCTGGCAGCAACATTCAAAGGAGAACATGGGGCTGGTCAAGCACACTGTGAGGAGGGTCCCTTTTTCTGCTCTATCCCTATCTTTCAGCAGCCATCAGTCATGAGACTCTCATCCATTCCCCGGGAGGATTTGTTCCATTAAGAAGATTTTAGGAGACAGCAAGATGGCGGCATAAGGTAAACACCGTAAATGCAGCCGTGAAAAACTATTTCAGAAAAACCACAAAAAAAAACACACGGACACCACTCGCACCCACAGGAAGGCTGGCTGAGTGAAAATCCTACAACTAGAAAAGAGTCTGAGACTCAGAGGAGCGGCGGAAGCAAAGTACAGAGGTACGGAGGCGCGCGCATGGGGCTGGAGGAAAGGGCTGGTGCCGAAGGTCGCGGTTCTTTTCCAAAACGGAGAGAGCCACAAGTTCCCAGCGGCTCTGAACTCCAGTTCCAGGCGAGTTTCTGAGGACCCAGACACCCAGAGAAGGGGGACTGACTGGCACCAGGAGGAAATCCAAAGCGGGTTTCTCTCAGTGTTGCTTGCAGCAATTACCGCGGGACACAGAGACCTGGTGTCTCTCAGCGCAGGGCTGAGAAGCGCCTAGCTATTTGCTCCGCCCTGTCCTGCAAACTCCCTGAGGCCCCGCCCCTCCCAAGCTGCATCAGAGGCTTTTGCAGATAAAAGGCTGAGTAGCCTAAGGCAAAGGCTAACTCAACACCTCCTTAAAGATACAGGAGCCAGCCCCTCCCAGTGGCCAGAGTGGGACTAACCTAAACAAAACAGATCCACAAGGAACACACTCGGGGCAGATGCAGTGAGCATAAAAGCCCCACTGAAACAACTCTTGCCCCATAAGGGTGTCTCCAGCACAGAAGTTCTCCCACTGTAGATACAGCTGACTCTCATAACCAAGTGGCTTAGAGGTTAATTCCTCTCAGTGATGGCCTAACTTAGCAAGGGACGCAGCCAAAATGTGGAGACAAAGAAACAGGCCACAAATGACAGAAATGGAGGAAAGAAAACGACAGGATATAGAGTTCAAAACCATGGTTATTAGGTTTTTCAAGAAATTTCTAGAGACTGCTGATAAATTTAGTGAGATCGCCGATAAATTTAGTCAGCTCCTCAATGAATCTAATGAGACCCTCAAGGATATGATAAAGGGCCAACTAGAAATTAAGCGTACACTGACTGAAATAAAGAATATTATACAGACATCCAACAGCAGACGAGAGGATCGCAAGAAGCAAGTCAAAGATATGAAATATGAAGAAGCAAAACCCACCCAGCGGGACAAGCAA
>PVJC01000068.1:0-79737 GCA_004026665.1 Murina feae | reverse complement strand
TAAAAAGTATGAAGATAGTGTAAGGAGTCTCTGGGACAACTTCAAGCGCACAAACATCAGAATTATAGGGGTACCAGAAGAAGAGGAAGAGCAAGATATTGAAAACCTATTTGAAGAAATAATGACAGAAAACTTCCCTCACCTGGTGAAAGAAATAGACTTCCAAGTCCAGGAAGCACAGAGAACTCCAAACAAAAGGAAACGAAGGAGGACCACACCAAGACATATCATAATTAAAATGCCAAGAGCAAAAGACAAGGAGAGAATCTTAAAAGCTGCAAGAGAAAAGCAGTTAGTTACCTACAAGGGGGCACCCATACGACTGTCAGCTGATTTCTCAACAGAAACTTTGCAGGCCGGAAGGGAGTGGCAAGAAATATTCGAAGTGATGAATAGCAAGAACCTACAGCCAAAATTACTTTACCCAGCAAAGCTATTGTTCAGAATTGAGGGTTGGATAAAGACCTTCACAGACAAGAAAAAGCTAAAAGAGTTCATCACCACCCAACCAGTATTATATGAAATGCTGAAAGGTATCCTTTGAGAATGAGGAAGAAGAAAAAGGAAAGTAAATATTATGAACAACAAATATATATCAACGAGTGAATCTAAGAATCAAGTGAATAAAAAATCTGATGAATAGAAAAAACTGGTGAATAGAATAGAATCAGAGGCCTAGAATGGAGTGGATGGACAATTTTCGGGGGTTAAGGGTGTTGGGGGTGCGTGAAGAGAATGGACAATAATTGTACACCTATGGATGAGGACAGTGGAGGGGCAAGGACAGAAGTTGGGGTGGGAAATGGGAGGAGGGGATCTATGGGGGAAAAAAGAGGAACAATTGTAATAATCTAAACAATAAAGATAAATTTAAAAAAAAGATTTTAATAAACGTATCCATATTAGGTCTGAGTGACTGCTAAAGCTTCCATAGGGTGTCTTTCCCTGCCATATTCACTTTGTAGTTGGGGACAGTGGTCTAAATTTCTTATTAAAGACTTTGAGGCATTATCTTGTTAGGCTGAAAGGTGAATCTTGACCTGGGCATTCCAACAGCTGTAGTATTCAACACATAGATCCCTGCTTCTATCTCCTGGACATAAATCTGGTTCTCCTATGTTTCAGAAAATGATAACCTATTTGCTCTTTTGGGTCAGTGTCAATAAAAATAGCACCTGGATGGTGTGATAATGTCAAATAGCATACAAATATGCTGATTTCAATGTGATCTGAATTAATCTACCATTTTACTATTACCCTGCCTCAAAGAGTCTCAATATTTAACAAATGTAGGTAGAGGAGAATGAAAAGCATGAGTCCACAAGGAAGTTCTATGTCTTGTTTTTTAAACAGGCGGAGTCTGAAACCTAAAGAAGATGAGCATTTATGAAAGGCTACTCCCTAAGTTGGCACCAAAGCATAGCTGTTTGCAGTGGTTGCCAACCTTTCGGACCTCACAGACCACCAGTTGGTGACGGCTGGTCTAGAGGTAGCTGTACTCTTCCAATCAATCCATCAGCATGCCTTGTTACATGCTTGCTCTATATACTGCATTGTACACAAGCAGTATGATGTGGTTCCTCTCCTGGTTAGTTGGAGAGATAAGATGAAACAACAAGAAAATAAATTAAGGGTGTACTGTATGGTATGACTAGAACTGATGACTGATTATCCTTTCTGTTTTTCCTAAGGCTCCCTTTTATCTTCAGGACAAGTCCAAATCTTTGATCAGTTTTAAGGAACCTTTCTAATTTGTCCCTGCTTATCTTTCCAGCCTCATCCATTGGCACTCTATTCCATGAACTCAGGTCATATGCAATTTTATTTTATTTATTTATTTATTTTTATTTTTTGTACTCAAGGCCATCCCTTCTGCTTGAAATGCACTTCCCACTCTTTTTTGCTTAATTCCTACTCATCCATTTGAAAGTATTCTCCAGGAGGAAGTATTCTCTAATTCTTAAAGAGCTGTGTGCCCCTCCTAGGTGTTCCCATTATATGTCTCTATTTAACCATATGATAGCAATTTCACACCGTACTGAAATCTCTTATATGTTTGTCAATTCTCTCACTATCCTAGTTTTTAAGTGAGTATGAGGATCTGTACCTCATTGATCTGTACCTAACTGTCTAATTTGAAACCTAGGCACACAATTTGGTGCTCAATAAATATTTGTTGAATAAATTCCAGTGGGGGAGATGGCAGATGGCAGGTAGATTTTCCTCCATAGGGTTGAAAGATGTGAGCAAAAGAAAAGAAATTATAGAGCATGGTAGGGCAGAATGATTATGGAATGATACTTACAAAAACGTACAGGAGGTAGGTGAGGTAAACTTATCCAGTGAATCCCATAATATATTCTAAAACTAGGACCTATCACTAATGATACTTGAATGGAAAATTTAAAGAAAAAGGAAAAATGGTTCATCTAATCTTAATAAGTAGTACAGTTGGAATATGTAACTAATTTTTAAAAAGGTTAAAACTAGGAATGATTATCCATAAAGAACACTTTATTTTTTAACCTGATGTCAAGATGAAAACCACTTCTTAGGCTATAATGTTCTTAGTGCCTCAGCTGAAGAAACACTCTTTGGCTAGAACACAGATCTAATATCATATAATAATATAAAACTATTTTTAGTCATATTTTTGGTTCCTTGTGTTGTTATTTGTCAGGGATGCTCAGCTTGACTCTTTGCCCTGGTAGTGAGTTGTAAACTGATGCCAGGGCAACCAATTACTTTGAGTTGCCTTCGTTGGCTCCATGCAATCACAGTAGGACAAGGACAAGCAGGGGTGGGCGGAGAGTGGCTTGCATTTCTCCCAGAGATTGGTGGAAGGTATGCGGGGCTGTCTGTGATGCCACACCACAAAGTACCTGTGTGTCCAATGATCAGGGGCAGGTTCTGAGATGGAGAAGTAACCACTGGGGAGAGTGGCTGGTACTTGGGTAGGAAAGTGGAGGTGAGGATGGATGACAGGTGAGGAGAACTGTCGTGGCATAGGATCAAGGATACACAGTAGTCTGGATCCCCTTCCTTGGAAGAGATCTCAGCACTTGATTGGTACATAACTATTAATTCATAGCATGGTTTTTCGAAGTCCTCATTTTTGGTGACATGCTTACTGCATTTTAGAAGTATCTCTATCAGGTAAGGGCTTTTCCTGGTTTTCAAAATGGCAGCCCACTATCCACTACAGACTTGGATCCCATATATAGAAACAAGAATTTTCAGACTATATATACTCTTATTGAAGATGATGAACAGAATCTTCAGAGATTCTTTAAAGAGTTCTCAACGTGAGGGGCCTGCTGAGGAGTGGGGACAATGTCCTGTCTGGAAGGGAATAGTTCATTTTTCCTGGAAAAAGATCCGAGATATCCATCAACATCTCAGAGGCTCCACTGACCCTTCAAAAAAGGTTAAGAGCTCTCATTTTAGAGGAAATAACTACAGTTTCTACACTACAAATGTAAACTTTTTTTTTTTTTATTAGCAGTTTGTACCGACCTGCACGACTCACCAGGAACTCTGACTCTGAGCAGGAAGTCCTGAGAGTGGACCGTCAGATGCTTGCTCGATTGCTCATTCTACGAGAAGTCATTTCTCACATTGTTTCCTGATGCTGAGAGGGCAGTTGTCTAAGTTGCCTTCTAAGATAGCACCTACCAGCCCCAACCACATCTATTTCCTCCTGTTTCGTCCTCTGTGCTGAGGACCTGACCTATGGCTCATTATGAAGGTCACCGCAGCTTCCATGCTATCATAAAGTTTGCAATGATGACAGTTGAAACCAAACACTGAATCTGGCTACCTTCTGGGAAACATCACAAAGGCTCTGCATTCTCTTTAGATACTGCTAGTGAGAACATTTGTCTGCAACTAATTTGCAATAATAAACACTGGCTAAGTAGGCATGTTTACAAGCTGTGAAGGTATAACCTCTTCCCATAACAACTCAGAATCGGAGCCAAGATTTTAAGCAGAACAGGCAACTGGTTTTGCCCATAAGGAGCAGTCATTACTTAATATAGTTGGCAAAATCCAAATATTAGCAATCACAACTAATAGTCCTTACTTGGAAAGCAAACACACTGTTGTTCATTTAGCCCCCAAATTATCTGCAAACTCAACTATAATTCAAACTTATGTTAGGAATCAACTGGAAGCAAGCATCACTTGATACATAAAATATTATAGATGATAAAATATCTTGAGGAAGCAATTTTTTACTTAAAAATTTATAAAATATAATTTTAAATCACTGTGGTGTCTTGTATGCCTAACCATACAAGTAAACACAAATAACCATAATATAAAATTGTAACACTATTTCAAATATTGCAAAATTATGAAACTCTTTAGAATATGTAAAATTATAGAAATTTAAATAATTAACATCCTCAAAGCCGAGGCCCATTGCAGCCGAGTTTGCTCAGAGAAATCTCTGACATTAATCATATATAACTATACACAGTGTATTAATTTGACTCTTTTTGACCATTATATTAACCTTCATTTTAAATTTTAGCCACAAATTCTCAATTAATTTAGGACTTATTATACCTATATTTTGTCATTTAGAGACTTAAAAAGAGGGAACTGAAGGTGTTGGCTGGAACCCAGTGGAGAGTAAGCATATGGCTCTAAATACCAAACAAACTCTTTTGTTTCAAGCAGGGCATTTTGTCTGAAAAATGTAAGGAGAATCCAAGGTTCACTAGAGAATGAGCATTAACATTTGTCAGGGTTCTTTAATGAAAAGGGTGGATAATTTAAATTTCAATAAATGAATCCTATCTTGCTGAATTGTACCAGTAACGACTCTTGGGACTGAGCCAAGGTAGCTGACAAGTCCCTTGCTCTCCATCGTGAATATGGAATAAGATCATTCTGGTCCACAGCCTCATATCTGAATATCTCGAGGCCAAATGTATTTTAGAATTCAGAGGTTTTTTTTTAAAAACGATGGAATGGCAATAGGGTACATGTATTGAATATAGCATAACACTGCCAACAGGAAATCCAAATCAATAATATTTATGCAGTAAAATGTTTCCATATTCATACTAAATTGTGTAATTATACAGTAAGGGAAGGTTATTCATAGCCTCACATCAATTCAAACCAAATTATGTTGTCAAATGAGTTTTGGTGAAAAACTTGGGCAATCGTTCAATTGCCAGTGTTGCTGGGGTTTTGGAATTGCAGATTAAGGACTATGTCCTGTATGGATTCATGGAAATTGTTTCTCTAGCATATATAGTCTCCTAGCAGGGGAAACGATCAAACAACCTATCAACTTGTCGTGTGATTTGCTGGGACGCTGTTGTAATCATGCAGAAACTTAATTTTTTTAATATGATCTTTTCTTCTTTCTTTTGATTCAAAGTGGCCTCACCTAGCACCCTGACTCACCTGCCTTCTTCTCCCTTGCACATCACACTTTAATCATTAAGCCCTCAGGATATTGAGGCCCTGGTCAGCATTAAATAATTTTAGTAACAAAACCTATTGACCACAAAGACAGAGTTTCAATCAAACTAAAGATAACATCTAGACCTCAGTTGTGTTCCAGCTACCCCACCGACCATATCTCGTGAAGCCAGACTAAGTGACACCATGGCTGACATCAGGACCAGATGCACTGATCACCTAGCCTTATCCTAACACCCATCAATCAGTAGAGTTCAAACCCTAACTCCCTTAGCACCACTACATAATCCATCCCCTGAAAGGCATCCGGGAGCCAGGCCTTTGAACACTAGCTCACCTGTGCCTCTGGGCATGGTGCCATTTCCTCAACTAATAAACCCATACTTTCTTGGCTGCAAACTCCAGTTCCTGTCTTATTGGGTTTCGATGAGTGCGGGCATATGGACCCCCTTAGTTTGGTAATGCTGTCATTTTTGTAAAATTTGAACTTCAGTCAGCCATGTCCAATTTCTGCAATATATCTTAATGGCACTCAGTAAGAACAATTTTGATGGCATCTGAGCAAACCAGGCGATTAAAGGATAGGCAATCTGTTTAGTGAATGACTACCACCCATACCATACATACCCTATGCCTATTTCCAGTGTAATTACTGCTCCCAGAAGATTCAGGGTTGTTCCTCTCCTTCATAAACTAAAGAATAAAATGATCTGGTCCAGTGTTCATCAGCACCTGGAGAGACCATAAAGCTGAAAGAAGCTAGCCTCACTGGGGTAGAAACGGGCTTTGGACTCTGACTTCTTATCACGTCCTGGAAGACTCTGATACACAGAAAAGCTTTAGAATCCCTGACCTAACAATACCTCGTTATGTTATAACCTCATCTTTCTTTCTGCGTGGGAGACCTTTATGAGGCTGACTGAGTAGAGGCTGCTATACAGATTCTTGTAGGAAATGAGACACGACTGCCATTTTTTGGTAAGATACACAGTGACTTTCATGAGCAGAATAATAAATCTTGCTGAGAAATGATGTGATTCCAACTGCTTGTAATCAAAGTACGTTGTAAAAGCCTCAGTATCGTCTATAGCAAAGCACAGGAATAATCAAAAAGTCACTTCCTGGTGACCGATTCTAATTTGAACCAGTGCAAAAGACTGTGTTTTGTTTTTTGTTTTTTGTTTTTTGTTTTTAAATGCTACTGCACTTCGGGATGCTGCTTAACATTGTGAAGATCATAGGTTGGGAAGCTGCCGGCGTGGTAGAAAGTGACTGTAATTTTGCCCATGAATCATGGTGATGCTCACAGGAAGAGTGTGACAAGGAGACAAAGCGTCCCTGCTGTCCATTATAAACCACTAAATTGCTCTCAGATAAATGCATCTTGTCCTTTGAGTAGAAGCCACCTATCAAACTCCCCCGGCAGCCTGCTTTGTTCGCAGTAATGAAAATGCACTTGGTACAGTACAAGCTGCCTAATTAATTATCACAAGCCTGTGTGGACCACCTGCCTGGCTGGGGGGGGGGGGCGGGGGGAGAACAAGGGAGAAAAAGCGCATATTCTTCTAAAATGGTTGACCTTCACCCAAAACTGTTGGAAATCTTGTTACTGTGAAATGAAGTGTACACTACATGGTCAGGTATCCCCCTACGTACACCCCAGCAGGCTGACACCTATTTCCTCTTTTAAGAGGTTGCCACCTCAGTGTGGATGTTGGGACTGAAGATTCAGAGATGATGGCCACGAGTCTCATTCCGTTTTCTTCTCCGAGAGACATCCATTTACACAAACAGGCATTGGCACTGCATTGTAGATGCTGTGGTCAAGTGTTGGGATGGTAATAGCCCCACCCAGGCTCTTAAAAATAACTTTTGTATGACAATAAGGGTAAGACATGTTCAGAGAACTCTGTAAAAATATTTTTATAGAAGCACCAAATGACACAGACATCCTACGTTTAATCAGTCTGTAACTTCAGATAAGTGCTCTTTAAAAGCTAGGAGACTGCCTGGCTGGCGTGGCTCAGTGGTTGAGCACTGACCTATGAACAAGAAGGTCAGGGTTCAATTCCTGGTCAGGGCACATGCCCAGGTTGTGGGCTTAATTCCCAGTGGTGGCATGGAGGCAGCCAATCAATGATTCTCTCTCATCATTGATGATTCTATCTCTCCCTCTCCTTTCCTCTTTGAAATTAATAAAAATATATTTTTAAAAAGATAGGAGACTAGTTGAACCAGTTTGAGTGATGATGATGGGGAGATGTTTGAAATGGTTAAAGTCAAGCTTTCACCCTAAGAACGAAGGGGATAGCCGCTGTGGTGTACTGAGTTGGCTCTTGTTTCCCCCGAAGCTGCTGGTCGGGGTACAGGTGAAGCCTGTACAGCCTTATCAGATGTAAAAACAGTTTCATTACCCACAGTAGCCTAGATTCAGCATAAGTGTTTTACCCACCATGCCAAATCTAGGCTACAGCTGATAATGAGACTGTTCCTACATGTTAAAGGAGTGGCTGATTACTAATCTAAATGTTGTCTCTTCCAGATTGCAGATGACAAATACTCCATTAGCAATCTTCCAAGTCAGTTCAGCAGCCAATGAAAGGATGGAAGAGAGTCGCCTTTAAGGAAAGCCAGAATCTATAAAAAGAGCTGGATCAAAAGTAGACACCGATCTTACACCCACTATGGTTGGGCTGACAAAAATAGCCACCCGCACAGATTTAGTTCACTTCAGTGTCAGGCTTCCCCCTCCAACCGCCCTGCCTCCCACCCCTTCGGCTTCTTAAATGATTTCCATGGTGCGTGCTGTGTTCGTGGCAGGTGCCTCAGAGTCATCGGCTCCAAATGCAGGCTGCTTTGTGAAGTGTGGGCTCAGAATACTCCTCCTCCTCGCTCTTCTAACCAACACCTTCCCGGGAAAGGATATTTTTTTATTGCTACCTTTTAGAACGTGTGTTCACGGTGCCTGGTACTAGACGCTGTCATACAAGAATTCATGGAGCTCTCCAACACAGAGAGCGTATACACAGTCATTATACACAGTCATTACTGTCCTACCCACTACTTGCTCGATGAGGAAATGATGGCTCTGAGAAACAACTCGATTAAGGTCACACTGATTAGTGGGACAGCAGATTCTGAACCCAGTCAGATGGCAGAGCCCGCGCTCTGGGCCTTATGTTCTGCTCTCCTAGTTCAGTCAAAAATAGGAGATTCTCACATATCCCATTTAGTGCCCTCCTAGGAAGGTATGGCAATTAGCCATGCCCCACCCCCACCTCAAAACCAGACTCAGAATTCCAGTGTAAATGACTTGCATTTCATTTTTTATTTTTAAAATATATTTTATTTATTTTTTACAGAGAGGAAGGGAGAGAGATAGAGAGTTAGAAACATCGATGAGAGAGAAACATCGATCAGCTGCCTCCTGCACACCTCCTACTGGGGATGTGCTCGCAACTAAGGTACATGCCCTTGACTAGAATCGAACCTGGGACCTTTCAGTCTGCAGGCCGATGCTCTAAACACTGAGCCAAACCAGCCAGGGCATGACTTGCATTTTAAACAAGTGATATAAGACAAAGGTAAAGAAATAAAGAGACACAATTTGGCTAAAATCTCATTTATTTAGAAACCAAATACACTATAAAAACACATGGCTTAAAGGTAATAAAACTAAGAGTTTGAGCTCTTAGTATAACATCTGTCCATACTTAATAACAATAGCTTAATATTTTCAGAGCCTTTTTTCATTTTGTTCCCTTGTCTATCCTTTCCCCTCTACTAGTATTTTTCTTCCCCATTATCTCTTACTGAATAAATTTATTTAGTCATTCATGTACCTATTCTATTCTTTCTTCAGTGTCTTCAACAAATCAGGCAGGGTGCTGAGTGCTGGAGATACAAAGATAACATTACTAATCTCCAAGTGCTTATTTTTCAGTTGGGAAGACAGGTAAGTCCCAGGTAGATAATAGTCCATGGTGACATATGTTTTGACAGGGACAACACATTGAGAACTGTCTGAGCAACTAGAATAGCTGATCAGCCCAGACCTAGACAGGTACTAAATGCTCTTACATGTCTTATTTTTAACTAGGGGCCCAGTGCACGAATTCGTGCATGTGTGGGTCCTTCTGGATGGCCTGCAGGGATCAGGCCAAAACCCAAAATCCAATGTTGCCTGCAGCTTCTACCTGCTTCTCTCCCTCATGCTGGCCCTACTGTGCCTGCTGCAGGCTCTTGCCCAATCAGATTGGGAGAGGCTCACACTGACGCAGCAGCACTCACCAGTCATAAGCCCGGCATCTGGCATCCTCCCAAGGGGAATGGCCTTCAGGATCAGGCTGAAACCGGCTCTCCAACATCCCCCAAGGGGTCCAAGATTATGAGAGGATGCAGGCCAGGCTAAGGGACCCCACCGGTGCATGACTGGGCTGGGGAGGGACCACGGAAGGGCTCCAAGGCATGTCCGGCCCATCTTGCTCAGTCCCAATCGGCAGGACCCCAGCAGCAAGCTAACCTACTAGTCGGAGCATCTGCCCCCTGGTGGTCAGTGTACATCACTGCAAGTGGTTGAGCATCCTTAGCATATTACACTCTGATTGGTTGTTTTGCCATTAGGTCTATTTGCATTTTACCCTTTTATTATATAGAATAATATGCCCTATGTTTAATCTCAAGCATGGTTTTAAAAAAATCGTCATTAGATGGAAGTTACTCTAACATAACCTATTCCTTCCCCCAAGTCTACAGAATCATCAACAACGGGTCAATATCCAAATCACTGTCAATATGGACCTGGTAAGAGGTTCTAAGTGCTACTTTAGTTCATCA
Source organism: Murina feae (assembly GCA_004026665.1). NCBI lineage: Eukaryota > Metazoa > Chordata > Mammalia > Chiroptera > Vespertilionidae > Murina > Murina feae. The sequence continues at coordinate 69,459 of PVJC01000068.1, read as the reverse complement.
GTCCTTATGGTTTAAAATCATGAGAAAAAAATCTATTATCTAGTAGGCATCTCAATTCTATTAGTCATACTTTCTTGTCATGTCTAAGTATCCAAAGGGTAAAGAGTGACCAGCACGATGTGACCAAATGTTTCCTGGAAGCCTGTGGACTGCCTCCAGCAGGTTAGAGTCAAGACTGGCTATATGACCATAGCTTGTGACTCAAAGGAAGCTTGGCTCACAGTCACTTGTAAAGTCTGGGGTCTGGGTTGACGGAATGACAAACTGTAGCGTCCACAGGCTCTAGCTAAGAAGTAGCACCTTCTAACTAATGATCTGCAGCTTGAGACAAAGCTGCCTTCTGGAAGCAAGTAAAGAAACAACTCAAAGGCCAACAGAGAGAAAGAAAAGCAAATCTTCTGCGGAAAACCAAGGAAACACCCTGTAGTAGACAGGATCAACTTCCTGAGTGTGGCCACCATGACCTCCAACTCAAGCGCCCTCTTGGCCTCTGAAGGGTAAAAGGAGTCAGCAGGGAACATATCTCACTGTGTGAAAACTTCTTCCATTCTGCAAACATGAATTAGCTAAACTCATGGGTGCTCCCCGATGCCAGGTGACATCAGAAAAGATCGTCTTTAGGCAGCTGGTTGCTAGTAAACCAAAGTGGCCCCAGATCAACAAGATCGCCATGGCAAAGATCCAGCTTACCAGGCATGAGCTTCAAGTTTCTGAAACCAGTGATCTGTTCTCACAGAACACTTTCTATTAGAAGTCCTAGACATACTGGTCCATGACCTGTTTTTCTCTCTCCTTAGCTCGCTTCTTACAGCTGTCCTGAGAGGAGTATTATTTCACACCTCCTGGATGCTGAGAAAGGTTAAACGGTGTGTTCACACTTGGATTGAGCACTGCTCTCACTTGCTGTAAATGCTACACTGTGCACTGCACACAACATTTACCCTCAAGCAAGAGGCCTTGCTCAAATCAGCTGCTGAATGGCTACCTTTTATATGAAGCATCTGTCTTCGTCTTGTCTCTGAATGATTTTTAAAAACACAGTAACACTGGTTAATGGACAAATTTTCTATGCAGATACTTCCATGTTTAACATACAATGATGTTCAAAATGAGGACTGCAAGATTATGAAATGCCCTTTGAATCATTAAAATAAAATTATATTCTGCCCAATATGGTTTTTGGTCTTCTGTGCAGTTTATTATATGCTCATTCGTAAGTGAACCACTCATACACACACACACACACACACACACACACACACACACACACACACAGTATAAGGACTTTCCTGCAAATGAAATATTTCATTCTCTGAAAAAGTAGAACAATATATGTATAAGGCAAGGTGTTTTCTTCTTTTTCTCACCTTCTTTCCTGTTCATTTTCCATTCCATCAAGTCCATCATTACAGCATATTCTTTAAAGTGTGAGCCTCAGTGGTTGAGTGTCAACCTATGAACCAGGAAGTCACAGTTTGATTCCCAGTCAGGGCATATGCCAGGGTTGTGGGCTTGATCCTCAGTGTGGGGCATGCAGGAGGCAGTTGATCAATGACTCTCTCTCATAACTGATATTTCTATATCTTTTCCCCTTCCCCTTCCTCTCTGAATATTTAAAAATAAATAAAGTGTGAGCCTCTGACCATGGCACCAGAGCCGCCAGAGTACCACTCCTCCCTCCTGGCAGCCATCTGCTAGTGGTGATTGGTATGGAACCCAACAGAAGGATGGGTATGGGGAGAAGGCTTCCTTGTCAGGAGATATGGCTGCGGAAATTTGGCCTCCTGGTCACAGAAGTTCCATCTTCCATCATCATTGTTTTTGTAAAAGAGACCATCCCCCCCCCCCTTTTAAAAATGTTTTTATTGATTTCAGAGAGGAAGGGAGAGGGAGAGATAGAAACATCAATGATGAGAGAGAATCATTGATTGGCTGACTCCTGCATGCCCCACACTGGGGATCAAGCCCACAACCCAGGCATGTGCCCTGGCCAGGAATCAAACCAGTGACCTCTTGGCTCATAGGCTGATGCTCAACCACTAAGCTATGCCAGCTGGGCGAGACCATTTTCTTTTGATAAGAGATTTCCCAATCATTTCTAGTCCAAAGTGGCTTATTTCAGGTGAGGGTTATTTGAGTAATTTCCAGAGAATAAAATTTTAAGAAATTGGCTAAGTTGGCTAGTCTTTAGAAGTTCAGCTTTGAGTTTGATGATACCTATGATTCTGATGTTCTGAAAAAATATATCTGCTATATTCTCTCTCTCTTCACATATTTTCTCTCATGTAGCTGATTTAACATGGCCATTTTCTCGTTGGAGAGTCTGCATTGAAAGGGAAAATATCGAAAATAGAGCTAATTGCTTTTTTCTTCAAATTTCACTGTTCACTGGAAAGGAAAAACTGACATTAATTGTGAAGAAACCAGGACAAACGAATTAGATTGTGAGTTATTGCCTTATTATTCACTCAGTGAGACATTCCCGGATTAATAAAAGGCCAATCACAACAGGTAAAATTTAATCAATCATTAAGATAAGCATTATTCACTCTGTTCTTTCTTAATATGGTTTCAGCATTCAATTGACATTTCACTTGAAATGAATACAAAGTAATCTAGAGTTCCTCAAAAGCTATTTTAGACATCCATTTTAGAATTTATTGAAATAAGTTTGGAATGGGTGATTGACTGCTTAAAAATAAGGACAGTCAGAAGGAGAGATATATCCAAAGCAAACCCATGAGTGTACTTGGGGGCCTAGCCAGCCCTAACTGAGCTCAACCTCTCCCCCACTGACTAGGCAATTCTGAAGGTTTGGCTGCTAATGCATACCATAGGGTCTCTCTCAGGAGTAGACAGAACTGGGGTTCGCTTATGTGGGATGATGTCTTGGGGCATCAAGGAGGAACTCTGGGTTAAACAACATCAATAACAATAGCAGCATCTGCAGAGCCAGCAGCAGAATTTCCCCTTGGTTACTAAAGATTGAAATTAGCGTATTAAAAGTTAATTCTTTGTGTGCGCCCTGCTCTTAAGATTCAAATATTCTTAGGAGATGGAGTCACTGGACATTTTTGTAATTCATGAAAACTTTTCTTCCTGAGAAATTTGGTAAGAAAGGGTTATGTTCCAAAATACCCTGGTATCGAGTGAGACTTCCTAGGATGGCAGTTCACTGGGAATCTATCTTTCTCAGTAGAAAGAAACACACAGAATCCACATCCACATGGCTCATCAGGATAATGGCCTCCCTGTCAGTTTGCAATTAAGATCAGCTTTTAACCTTCAGGTTCCTCTATGCCCCAAACCTTGGAGCTGAAGACCAAAGTAACATTTGCAATTTAAAAATAGAAAATGGACCAATGGAATGGTATTCATCTCAATTCTTTGAAGAATAACACAAGGTGTAAGAGACAGTTTGCTATTCTTCTGGCAATGAACGATCTTTGTTGCTTCTTTATCTGGCAAACTCATCATGATACTTCCAGGCCCAGCTTCAGTGTTATTTGTTTTCTATAACTTCTCTTGTATTAATTTCCCTCTCCCTCCCTGCCCTTTTATTCCACAGGTAAAAATTATTATGAATTCAGCTCTTAACTCAGTATAATTAATTTCCCCATGGTGCTCCTTTATGCCCCCATTCCAGCGTGGCTCACATTACACATAATATCATAGATATCTCTCTACATCTGCTGGTCCCACCAGACAATGGCGACATCTAGGGCTGGTGCTCATTTTGTATTCTGGTAGAACCCAAGGCTTGAAACATTGTGCATGTACATGTTCTTAGAGGGTTTGCTCAGTCAAGTGTTTGTCTTTCTCTAAACTAGCCCCAAATGATCATTCCTTCATCTAGTCCTTCTTAACACGGAACATATTATAAGTGTAGCAGGGACTCAGACCAAGGAAACAAGACTAGAATGCAATATTGACAGAAAAGGGGATGATTCCATTTATGACACTCCCTGATCAGCCTGTTTCTGAAGAATAACTGAGTCTCATACCATCACAGTAAAGGAAAGCATTGTCAATCATTCAGGTTTTTGACCCAAACATTTAGTCACCAATACATGGAATTAATGTTTGCTTCCTCCTGATTTAAAAAGTGAGAGGTAATATCAGGAAAACTGAGTCACACTGAGAACAGGGCAGATCAGAGATACTTCCAGATGCCCCAGAATGGAAAGAGACAAAATGACCTCCGTTTTTTTTTAATGTGATTTCTCAAACACAGTGTGGTTCAGATGGGGAACAATGAAAACTGCCTCAAGAAAGAGATGCTGTTCTGTTTCCTACAGTTTTGAACTGGTTTTCATGCTTCCCAGATGGGTTCAGTTTTCTCTGAGGATAAATAATCTTGGTATTTAAATAAAATCTAGAGCCTGGCAGGTGTGGTTCAGTGGTTGAGTGTCCACCTATGAACCAGGAGGTAACAGTTCAATTCCCGGTCAGGGCACATGCCCGGGTTGCAGGCTCAATCCCTGGTAGGAGGCATGCAGGAGGCAGCCGATTGATTGATGATCCTCTGGACAGCAGGAACTGTTAAGATTATTATTTATGTGCTCACCATAAAATTATGCTTTAAAATGGCTACTTAAAGAATCATGTTGATTTCCTTCTGCCCAAATGGGTCAAAGCCATGTTCAATGTTCAGCTGTATGTCTTTCAGTCATGGCTTAGGATCTCTGAACCCTTGTGCCACCAACCATGCCACACCAAGTTTAGTAACTCAGCCATTTCTCAAGGGTTACGGTCACTCCACATGGCATGTGACGATGCAAGCAAGCAAGCATAACTGTCCCTCAAAAGGTTTCAACCACAGCCTTGCTAACTGGTGCAGATTTTGTTGGAAATCACCAAGCAAATGAAGGGACTGGCTTTCGAATGTAAGTTATAACAATGCTTCCATGTGATAGTGGTGCAACACACTTACACAGGTGTCCAGTCATAACTAGCTGTGTGACAAAAAGAAGATCCAGATGAGGGCAAAAGTCTTGGTTAATAAGCCAAAAGAAGGTAAGGCACATGCCCCTGTTTTTGAGTTTGTAGTGTAATTGCTAAGATATTTGATGGCTAGATAAATTTTCAGATTGTGCACAGATTAAGTAAATGGGAGAGTGCACACTGGGGATGTAAAATAGAGATGGAGAGAATCCAGTCATACCTGTGAAGCAACTCATTTTCTGTTTAAAATATTCCTCTCCATTTCATTTCCATGCCATAAAGGTCTCTGTAGCTCATTAAAATATCTTTCTGTTCCATCTTGTTAAAAATTTCCTGGTTCTTTTTAGCTTACTAGCCTTTTCATCCAATGAGCAAAAATATCAGGGAAATTGGCAAGTGAATAGCAATGAGATAAAAAGCAGAAAGAGAGGAAAACAGAAAGCATTTCCATTAGGCCATTAGGCGCGGTTCATGTTGCTACTGGAGCTCTGAACTCTGTCTCAACATTAGAGGCTGCTGGCTACAGCGGGGAGCTGCCAGCCTTCGCGGGGAAAGACCCCAGGTCTGAGGCACTGCCGCCTGCACAGCTACTTCACTTTCAATGTTGCTCCCCAAGATGAGTGTCGACTCATTAACAACAACAAAAACCTTTGAACTTATTTTTCTGATTACGGAAGTAAAATATATTCACGACCCAGAACTTGCAAAATATGGTAAAGCACAAAGAAAAATTAAAGTACAAACAAACGTGTAATTCAATCACTTGGAGACAATTACGTTTTGGTGTATGGTCTTGTATTTTTAAATAATGTGTGTTATGTATAGGTATTCTTTTTTTATAAAAATAGAACTACATGTAATAATTTATAGACTGCTTTCTCACTTAAATTTGATGAGAACTTCCCTATACTTCAAGTCTTTTAAAGAATGATTATGACTACACAGTAATCTATATGTGGATTTACCATTATTTATTTGACCAATATCCTATTCTTTGATATTTTCTTAGTCTGCTTGGATTGCTATTAAAAATATCTTAGATTGTGAGCTTAAAACAACAGAAATTTATTTTCTCAGCGTTCTGGGGGCTGGAAGTTTGAGATCAGGGTGCCAGCAAGATAGCATCTGGTGAGTCTCCTGGCTAGTAGATGGTGCCGTCTTGCTGTGTCCTCACATGGCAGGGAGGGAGAGAGAGAGAGAAAAAGTGCTTTGGTATCTCTTCTTAAGAGGCTACTAATCCCATCATGAGGGCCCCACCCTTGTGACCTCATCTAAACCTAATTATTTCTCAAAGTCCTCACTTCCAAATACCATCATATCTGGAGTTAGGGCATCAACCTGTGAATTTGGAGGCAAGCACAACTCAGCCCATAGCCAATATTAAAGCTGCTTTCCATTTGCACTACTAAAATGAATGTTGTGATAAACATGCTTGGACATATATGTCTGTGAATATAAAAATCTCTTTGCTTGGCATAAATTCATAGAATTATTGGATAAAATTACATGCACTTTTAGAGGCTTTTAAAATAGATTACTTTAGAGTAATCAAATTATATCCTCAATTCACTAAAAAGCAGCTCAGTTCACAAATAATTACTACGTGCTTATTATGTGTGTATAATGTCAATAATTCTCAATTCCCAGAAGTTGAGAGTCTGGGTAGAAGGATGAGGGTGTCAAGTAAACCAACAATGAGAGTCAAAGCACACTTATTTCTCCCCTGCCCTCTACAGAGCCAGTACATTTCAGCAGGATGATAAATTTTTTATTTTTTAAATGTATGTTGACAGTCTGCCTTCTAGAAAGTTTAATGCCCCTCCCAGTAAAGGAGAGAGTCATTCAGTTTTCAGAACTTACAAGATTAAACTTGACTTTCAATTGGCCCCATCACTGGAACCCCTGCTCTTCTCTTAAGCTGTTAGCCATGAATTTGCTGGCTCAGAGCCTAGAACTATTCCAAATGACAATAAAAATATCCTTCATTAGATAGAGAAGGCACAATACATGCATTCACCTGACAAATAAGCTGTTCTTAGGTACAATGAAGTAGTGAAAATGTCAAAACATTTAATATTTTGTGCCAACATTTTTAAATCCTCACCCAAGAATATAAGAATATGTATTAATTGATTTTGAGAGAGAGAGAGAGAGAGAGAGAGAGAGAGAGAGAGAGAGAGAGAGAGAGAGATATACCAATATGAGAGAAAAACATCAATTATCAATTGGTTGCTTCCTGGGGATCAAACCTGCAACCCAGGCATATGGCCTGACTGGGAACCAAACCGGTAATGTTTGGTGCACAGGATGGCTCTCCAACAAACTAAGCCACCTGCCAGGGCTTGCCTACGTTTTAATTTTGGAATAACCTGGTGTGGGGGTAAAACATTGATTGACCAAAAGTCTTCCTTTTCTAAAAATATGGTTTGCTTTAATAGAGAAGTGATTTTCTAGAGATGTTAAAAGAACTAATTTAACAAGTAATTGTGACATCTCCAGGGTTAAAAAAGAAAAGGAAAAAAGTCACATGTCTTTGGTGCTCAAGCGCTCAAAATGAAAGCATTTCTCTGAATAACAGAGAATTTTTGTGAGCATTGACTACCTGTGACTTCCCAATCAAGCCAAGGGAAGGGGAAGTGATACTCTAATACTTATTGAGTATTGGGTATTATGCTTGATTATTTCATTTACATTATCTCAAGAAACTGCTTTTGTTTCTCACAACCTCCTTGTAGTAGGGTTATCAGATTTAGAAAATAAAAATATAGTAAGCCCAGTGAATTTTTCTGATGCATGACAAATAATTTTTTAGTATAAGCATGCAATATTTGGGGCATGCTTATACTAAACATTGCTACTTATCTGAAATTCAAATTTACCTCAGCATCCTATATGTTACTGGGCAACCAGAGGTCAACATTTTACTTTCCAAACTATGGAAATGAAATAGCCCGGAAAGAAATCAAATTAAGGCGCCACTGTTTTTCTTAAAAACAAACCCGGATTCCACAAATTAAGGCCTTAGCTCCCCTCCAACATTCAGTTCTAATATCTGACAGCATATTTGGCTTGCATTCTTTGCCTTCACTTTGCCTTCACTTTGATTTAAGATTTTCTAAAATGATACATTCACTGTTTTCCACTTCTGAGCCAAGGCACACGTTAAATGGAGAAACAGCTACACAACTGGCATTGAAATATTAATTTGTTGAAAGATCAATTTTCCTGGCCATAACCACTCAACTCATATTTAATTTACAGAACTGTGGGTATGCATAACAATACAAAGTAGACAGTGACACATGATATCCTCATGTGCGATTATGAAATATGGTCATAATACTATGACAAGAAGACAGAGAAAGTCACAGGACAAGAGGCTATCGTGGAGCAGAAAAAGAGAAGCTCTGACTTATATGGGAAAGGTACTTGGAACCCGAAGAAGGGAAGCAGAAGGGGTGTCTTATCCTCAGGTATCAGGTGCACACACTGTGCAGAGTTAGTCCGAAGCTTCCCAAGTGAATGGATACAGGGACTGATCATGTTACAAATGCATGCACACAGGAGACTCTAACAAGTCACAGCCAAGTCCTGTGGCCTCGTTAGATAACCACCAGAGACAGAAACCTGGTTCTGAATGTTTCATGGCTCAGCATTCTTTGGTGGGCTTGGGAAATTCTACCATTCCTTGGTTCTCCTCAAGAGTATTTGTCGAACTGACTTTGTTTGTTCTTTTTTTCTTTTAATAACTTTTTTTATTGATGTTTTAGAGAGAAAAAGGGAAAGCGATAGAAAGACAGAAACATTGATGAGAGAGAAACATCATTGATTGGCTGCCTCCTGCACACCCCCTACTTAGGGGCTCAAGCCCACCAAACCAGTGACCTCTTGGTTCCTGGGTGACACTCAACTACTGAGCCACAGAGTTGTGTCCAATTGACTTTGGATTGAAATATGACCATGACTCTGGGCCTTTTGTGTTTTGGGCTCCTGAATGGTGAGGCTAGGGAAGCAGTCCCATCAGAATCTGAGACCTCGTGTGTGCCGGTGCTTAGCTACCTACCATGCACAGGAGGGACTGACACCTGGAAGCCAAGTCAGCGACCAAGGAGAAGGCAGAGCCCACTCAGCTGGCCTTCTGAGTCAGCCCAGCTGCTGGCTTACAGGGCTCTGGGCTTCAGCTGGGCCGCGATGGTGACAGTTGCTTCCTGAGTACACAGTCACTTCTTTGGGGCATGAGGGGGATGCACAGAATGAGGTTTGTAAAGGGACAGTTTTCACAATGGACACTGAGAAAGTCAGGATGATTTAGGGCAGCGGAGCTTGGTTTTTTGAATGACTATTATGGCTTTTAGTATCTTCAGCTCTGGTTTTACTTCATTTTACATGTTTTGGTTAAACACATCGTGCAGAGAGTACTGGGACTGTTCGCTTCAGAATGCAGAATGGGAAGACTGGGCATCTTTGGCATTTTATGTAAACATTTTTCCTGGTATATTTTCTAATAAAATTCATTTCCCTTTGTCTTTTTGTCTCATTTTTCAACTAGAGTTGATTTCCCTCCTTCTTTTTCCTCCCTCCCTCCCCTTCTTTCCCTCTTCTCTCTCTTTTTGTAACTAAAGTACTACAAATGCCAGACCCTCCGACCCCCCCTCAGTTCATGACAGCTACCTGGGATAACGTGACTAAGCAGGAGCAAAGGAGGAGAAAGTGTTTAACCCTTGGGCTCCAAAGCTTCTTTCTGCTTTTCTAAGAAAATTAAATCTATGACAAGACACTTACAGTGACTTTGGCAGATAGAAAATTAAAGGGTGATTTCGATCTTTCTTAAAGAAAATGTATTTTGATGGGAAAGTCCCAGTCATTCTATAAAACGAACTGGTAATTGTTAAATCAATGTATTTAGTAATAAATATAACAGCCTATTTTCAGCAGAATAGATCTGAGATGAGAGGAATGTCCTTATCTCTTATATTTTCAAACATTACAAAGTCAGATGGTTTTATGCCAAGGAGATCTGGATTCAGGGAAGAGGAGAGCAAGGACCACAGCTTCCCAGAGGCCTGGCTGCCACCATGGGGTATGCAGAATTTGAGGGTAAAATCAGAAGAGTCCAAACAGTGATCTGAGAGAACAGTCTATTCATTCCTCACTGTTGGGCATTGTTCTGGTGGAAGCTATGTCAGCCAATGCCTGTCACGTACATCTCATGGCTTATTGCTTCTATTGCCATAATCCTTATTTTAACATCTGAAGTGCTCACATTCACTGAGTGGCAGGGAAAACATGATCTCAACATATGGCCTTACCAATTTACTCCCATCTCTGAATCTCAGGTTTTTTATTTGTAAAAAAATGGGGTGGGCAACCCACAACAATACTCGCCTTACAAACTTTTTCTTTTTCTTTTTGGTCATAATGAATAAGTTCCTGGTCAAGTGGTTGTTAAACATTAAAATATCAAAGCACATAAACTATAGTGCATGTTCGGCGTTGATCACCATCTCTGGCATGTAGTAAGCATCCAAGAAGTGACAGCTATTGCTATGTTATTGTTAAAGAAGAAAACCACATTATCCAACAAAATGTTAGTCCACTTAAGCCAGTAGGCCAACTGTTTTCAAAACAAATGCATGTCACAGGATAAAAGAGGGCAAGCAACCTGCCATTGTAACATAGGAATCAGTGAGTAAAACATTACTATGTATTCCACCAGCAAGACTGTGGGGAGGCATAACAGTTGAGGGGGCACTGGGCACATCTGTAAAAACTTACTCCTTCTCCTCCTTCTTCTCCCCTTCTCTGCCCTCTTCCCTTTCTAGATTGCACTTGCTTATAGGAGTCTACAGAATGAAACATATATTATTAATTATTTCCACTTGCTTTTATGAATAGCAGTCATCATTAAGTAAAAGCCAATTAAAAGCATAGCTGAGCACATACTCAGAATAATATAAATAATACATAAATAATCAAGTAGGACAAAAGTCAAGCTAGTTAAATTCTAAAATGTTCCCTCAAGAGTGCTGCGTGTGGCTTTTGCACTATGTCCTCTGCTAAGAGCGCTGCAGGCCATCTTTTCCTGCCCAGCGCCTCTTCTTCCCTCAGGTTACATCCAAATATTGTTCTCTTGTGACTCTTTAAGAAAGGGTTAGGGTTCCCCTCCTGTGTACTCCTGAGCAATCTTTATCAGAGACCTTAGCACATGTTATTAAAGTTGCCTGTCTATGGATCTGACTCTTCAGTGTGAACGTACAGATCAGGGGGGAGAGACTGAGAGCTGGACCTCATCGAGGGCCGGGCACAGGTAGGCCATGTGGCAGTCGTTAGTGCTATTGACAGATATTCCAGGACCTCCTGGTCCCCTCATGGTTCTGCTGGGACAATCAACACGCGCTGGCCAATTAGTTGTGAGGGAAAGTGGAGGGTATCACTTCTGGACCTGTGCAATCACTTGCCAGTGCACGACCTAACACATGACTTTTTCCCTCTGCTAAGGGGACCACTCCCCAGAGGTTCCATCGGTCGGTATTCTGGAGCAAGGAGGGTGCCGAGCAGAGCCCCTAGCTAATTATGATGGACATGTAGGAAGAGCAAGAAACAAGTCCTCATCATCACAGACCACTGAGGACTGAAGCACTGCTTATCATTAGGGTACCTTAACGCACCCCGATACAGGAAGTCCATACTATTACCGAATAAAGAAAGAAACAGCACTCTGACCAATCGATCCGCTCAAAGAGCCTTGAGAGCCCTTCTAATCCATTGCCTCACTTTCAGGAAAACCCATACTTTAAATTTAGTCTCTTCCTGAAATCTCTAGAGATGACCAGGAATACATTTGGATGTTTACTAATGTCTTGGTTAGGAAATTCATATTCGTATCTAACCAGGGAAGTGACATGTGCATGTCCTTGGAACTACTGAAGAGTGCTCTCTGGTTTCACCATGCCTACTATGGGTTCTATAGACTGTGGCCACACATTGCTAACTCAGCTCAACATGAGGCCAACTGTCCCTATTGTGGAATTCAGTAAGCGCACTGCTCCCATCTGCTCTTCCCTTAGTTCCTACTGTTCACACACACACACATACACACACACAATTTTCCTTTCTCATACAGTTCAAAATATGCAGAGCATGCTTAATAACTAAGGCCATATTTCTCATGTCAGGTCATTTCTGGCTCTAATTATCTGTGTCTTTGGATGTACCATTGATCCTTTCCACGCATTGGTTTCTCATTTGGGAGATAATTATGATGAGATTTGAAAGAGACAATATATGAGAAACACAGGAGAGCTGGGCAGTATTAGCCACATCGCGTGGCGTGTGATGGGAAGGAAGCCAGAAAGCACGGCTGACCTCAAATGGCCAGCATTCCTCTGTGTTCATGTCTCTGCGAAGCCTCTATTAAAATGGATCAATCATTGCCCTAAAATATCTGCCAGCTTATGAGGTCCTAAGTACATTGGGAGGCAGGATTCAAATGTGCAGATGGCATGGAGGGATTTCAATAGGCTTCCTGGACAGGTAACTCAGACTCAAGGCCATGAGCATCTAGCCTTTGGGTGACTGACAGGGCAAGAAGGAGCAAAGTCAAAAGTTCTGTTTTATGGCTTCATCCAGGGTCAGTGGAGCTGTCCTCTGGCTGTGCAACCACTGGACCACTGAGACATCCCTGGGAGGAACATTGGACCATTCTGGGTACAAAGCAACTTACTCAGTGGTCCCACCATCATCAAGCTGAGAGATCGAAAGAGTCTGGTTATTTAGTTAAGAGAGTTAACCAAGTTTCAAACAGTTAAAAGTTAGTTGGGATCCTCTTTTGTCCTTCCTGTAGGCCAATGAAAATTAAAAAAAAAGTTTTTTTCACAGTGAACGTGATAGACTAGAGATTTTTCTTTCCCTTTTTTCTTTCAGTAGAAAAAATAGTATTCCTATTTCTGTTCTTCTAGTCATATTTAAGCAGAGAGGCTAAGGTCAAACCACTGGCTGCTTGATGAAAATATGTGAAGAGACAGTAAATAATGTCAGTACTTGGAGAGGGTGATGTTATCTATCAAAAGGTAAATGATGTGTCACATTTTTTAGTGCCTGCCATATTTTTCATCCTCACTCAAGGATATGTTTCTATTGATTTTAGATAAGAGGAAGGGAATGTGTGTGTGTGTGTGTATGTGTGTGTGTATATATATATATATATATATATATATATATATATATAGAGAGAGAGAGAGAGAGAGAGAGAGAATCTTTGAGAGAGAAACATTGATTGGTTGTCTCCATACATAGCTGAGGGGTTTGAACCTGCAACCTAGGTATGTGCCCTGACTGGGAATCAAACCCGCAACCTTTTGGTGTACAGGACAACGTTCCAACGAACCGAGCCACCCGGTCAGGTCAGTGCCTGCCATTTTTCATCAGCTGCTCCTCAATAACCTGGCAGGGTATATCCAGGTTACATATTTCACTACTGATGTTAGCTAGTGAGAAAGGTGATCCTAGGAGAGAGTTTCATTTCTAAAATCTCTTAGGTCACTAATTCTACAAATAAAAATAGGAGAGGGATGCCTGGCCAGAGTGGCTACTAATCAATGTCTCTCTCCCCCCCGCCCCGTCTTTTCTCCCTCCCCCCTCCACTCTATGCATGTCCTTGGGTAAGGACAAAAAAATAGCATAGGGATAAGAATAACCTTATGCCATATTTTCATTCTTTAAACTATAATCAGAATTTTGGAAATACACTGCTTCCATTTTTAAAAATACATAAAGGTAGAGAGACATTATTATGCAGTCCAAAGGCAAATCGCTGGGCTCCATGCGTCTGAGATAAAACAAGTCTGCATGTGCTTCCTGGCTGAGGGGAGAGCAAGGGCAGACTCACAGACATTCTGAAATCAAGACTGAGGAGTAATCACTCCTTCCATTACCACTGTGTCTGAATAGCTGAAGCTGGTGCAGAAAAGCACGCAGGGAGACTGAGGCTTGTTGCAACCCTTGATAACATAAGCAGAACTCTAAGACAATGCACCGTGATGGCCTTCCCCAGAATCAATGGCAACTTCCAGTCCCACTCAACTATCGACTGCTGACTGTCCCTGGGTGGGTCATTTCAGGAGACCTCAGCAAATCAGAACAAAACTGTAGACTCACCTCCAGCGGCACCTGGCTGTTTCTTGCAGTCACACTGCTGAAAGAATGTGCTTGCCAAAGGAAGAAGAAACTAAGCCGGAACAGATAACCCGGATTCTACTTTCGTAAGAAGCCACATTTCGTCGCACTCTCTGTGCCGGAAGCCTTGCATTTGCCCCCCGGGGTCCTGCTCCACCTTTGCCCACTGTGAGCTGGGTCCCCAGAAGGTTGAGTGAAAGGCCTGTAGCAACAGGTTCCCTCACCCGCTGGCTTCCTGCTGGGATTGGCCCTTGGAGCACACTAGCAGGACCTGGCTGAGGGGGGCGCAGTGGTATGGCTGATCCCCTCACCAGGGACTCTGCTCCTGTCAGGGGCCGCCCCACACATCCTCTCTGCATCTGGACTCTGGCTTCCCCAACTTGGCAGGCCTCCAATAAGAACAGAGCCCCACTAATACCGCCTCTTGGGGCTCCCTGCACCCTGCTCCACCTTCGGAAAGAGTCCCTTTCTTATACTGTCTTCAAGCTGCTGACAGACACCTTTAGTTTCTATGAAAATAACAAAAGTGTATTTCCCAGGCTACAACGTGATGATCTAGAAAATGGAGAAAAATAACCCCGAAGGGAGAAAAGTCAAACCTTCCTTGTGCCCTATCTTCCTTAGTTAGGAGACAAGCCAACTTATTGGCTGACCTCTGGATAACCTCTTTATGGGGTGGAGACTGGGAGGGGCTTCTGCATGTGTGACAGGTGTGCGTGTACAGCCTGTGCTTGCGGGAGGGAGGGAAGGAAGTGTCAGGTTTTCTGATCATCTCTCTAGCTTATGTACCGACACACCATGCCTCTTCTTGTTCCATTTTGCATTCTGTGAAATGGAGATAGAAAACAAAAACCTAAGCAACAAAACCAGGCTCAATGATCAGTTAGTTCAAGGAGAAGAAAGAAATGCAGGAACTAGTAAGAAGATCCTTTAGAACATCCCCCAACCATTACTCATCCATCTTGAGCTCCCAAGAAGAATTTAAGTGGCAGCATGAGGAACCTAAAGTAGAGACGAGAGAGAGAGAGAGAGAGAGAGAGAGAGAGAGAGAGAGAGAGAGAGAGAGAGAGAGAGACACTGACTCCTTGTCCATGAAGGGAATGTCTTTTGAAACACTGATGTGGGCTGGTAAGAAAGCTGTGAAATTACTTTCTCCCAATGTCTTTGAGATTTAGGTTCTTCTCTCTCTGGATGATCTAGTTCTGATGCTGCGAGGACAAGATCTGAGATGGAACACCCGGTCAAGGTCCCTTCTTCGCCCATAAAGTACCAATCAGAAGGCACCGACATTTACAAGGTGATGGCAGAAAGTGGTGCCGAGTTGGCATTAAACAAAGAAGACCTCGGAGGTCATGGGAAGACAGCGTGACTGAGCCGAGACCCGGCTGGTTAATGTGCAGCATGCACCCTAAACAAACATGGACTCGCATGAACACAGAGAGACACAGCTGTGGGTGATACCCCAACAAAGCAGGGCCAGCTCTTAAAACATTTCCGAAAAGCGCATGTGAAGCATGAAAGTGAAGCAATGAAATCCAATTGTTATTTTAACAAATTTGTGGCAACTCTGCTCCTCTCTCTCCTTCAAAGGGGCCTTGATATGACATGAAAATGATCCATGCATTTTCTTATTGAGCGTGAGACCATGAACAGACGGATCATGTTTATTTTCCTGACTCATGAAGTTCATCACATTGTGCACAGATGGAAGCATGATGATTCAGGGGATGGTAAACACACACACACACACACACACACACACACACAAAACAAACACTATAAACCTCAGTGCCTGTGTGCATGGCGAGAAAGCAGGCACCAAGACTCTAATTGGTAATTTGTGTCTCTGGGGAAATTAAGAAGCAATCTTGATGCTGAAAGAATTCACTCGCCTTAAAAGAAAAGCATTTCACTCAATATGGGCCATTGTGGACTACACTGATTGTTTACTTTAAGAATACTGTGGTTGGTGGTTTGAAACCCATACTTTGAGTCAAAACCTTTGTTCACTTTCACCTATACTCAGAGCTAAGTATTAATATTTAGATACTGAACCAGAGCCACATAGGATTTTTAATTTTAAAGCCAAGACTAGGTAGCGAGAGGAGAGAGGGGCCAGAGTGTTTACAAAGCTTTTAGGCTCATTTCAACGGACCACTCATCCAGTGCTGACCAGACACACACCCCATTGCTCAGCTGGGTGATGGCGATCGGTCCTCTCAGCCCTCTTTTAGACACACCGGAAGCACAGACATCAGTGTGCCCACCCTTTCTCGAAACAGGAGCTCTCAGATGGACTCTTTTCCTTTCCGTTTCCAGGAGGCGTAGCATCCCCCTGCCAGTCCCATGTGCTCTCAATGCCCTGCCCCCTGCCCCCTCCCCTGCCCAGTCAAGCTCTCCCTCAGCTTCCTTCAGATGAACCTAGAAGCCTGTCTCTAGTTTTGCCCTGCTGTGGACCATCCTCCCCTGAAGTCTCTGTCTCACCACCTGCCACCCCCCCCTTCCCCTGGCTACACCTGCTTTTGGCTCCTCCGATTGGGGAATTGCAACATCAGGAGTGGACATTCTGTCTATCCTCTAACCAAGTCCCTTCAGTACATTCCAGTCAGGAACTGGGTCCCTGTCTCGTCCCTCTGAGTCTCAATGTGCCTGTATATCCTGCATAGTACCTCAAGTCTTTAAAGACTGAGCCTCTTCTTCACACTCTTCCCATTAAGGGCACTTGCATGCCAATATCTGTTGCCAGCCATCCTGGTAACAAACACCTCACTCCCTGCTCACACACAAGACAAACCCACTCTGGTGCCTAAGATCCCGCCTCCACATCTGCCAGGACCTTACATTACCTACTGACACCCATGCATGTGTTGTCTACATAGCTTGATTGCTTTCCTGCACCCTCAAACAAACTCTACTAGCCACCCTCCTACCAGAACACACATTGCTACAGCAGGTCAGAGACACGTCCATCGTGGCCATCTTTACAGAACCTAGAATGACCTACCAGTGCGATTTATTTCTTCACAAATATAGTGTCTCAGAGGCTCTTGGTCTTTTCTTCCCTTATCCCCATTAGCAAGATCCAGCCTAAATGCTTCTGAGATTGCATTTTACTCTGTCTTTATATTTTATCAGAAAAACCGAATTGCACCCTCTGTGGGAGTTTCTAGATGGAGTTGGTGCATGGGGAGTGTCTCCTACCTATCAAATCTAGTGAGAGGGTCACCAGGATAACCTAGACAACCTTAGAAGGGTATATGTACAGAGGGAGGCCATCCAGAGAAACAGGGTCCAGAGATAACAAGTCTTTAGCTACATCCTTGACTGGTAAATATAGCCAGAGCTTCAGTCTCCTCGGATGATCAGGTAGAGAACAGATGGAGGAACTGAAAAAAGTGTCAAAAAGGATTCACTGAAAGACAGGAAGAAGCCTTCTGTCTGTCTGATTTAATATTTAAATCACCTTTGGGTTTCTTACTTCTCAAAACTTTAAATCTGGAGAGCCCTGCTAGATCCTAGATCCTTCATCTTTCGAGAGATCACTTAAAAGAATAACTCATTTATCCTAAAGCCCACTCTTTATTTTTCGTGTTGGGTAGGAGAATCCTTCTGATGGCTGAGGTCCTTTCAGGGACATAGTGCTCATCCTACCTGTACCCCAAGTTCAAGATTGCATAGCTGTAAAACACACACACACACACACACACACACACACACACACAGAGCTTTCTCAGATTCTCAGAGGGAGAACTGTAATAGTGGGATCATTTCAGTAACTCCTTTTGGATTGCAGACTTTTAGCACTTTTTTAGGGAAACAGTACCATCTATTATTCTCTGCTGCTCGAAACTGGGCAATTTACTTACTTTTCTGAACTTCTCGTTTCTCATCTATAAAATGGGAACACTAACACAATTCATTAAGTGAGATAATATTATGCTAAAATATTCTACAGGCAATGAAGGATGAGCCAAATGTTAGTAGTCATTATTCCCACTCCACTTTCGTAGTGCCCTACAACCTTCATCCGAAAGGTTATTTGCTCAATAAATGCCACTGACTAAATGACTGATAAAGTAATTAGAACCTGAACTCCCTCAATTAACTCTAGTAGCAAAGGTCTGTTTTTCACGGTCACTGACATTACCCAAGAATAGATTTTCGAGCTGTAAGGTGTGCCTGTGGGATGTCTCCCCTTTGGCAG
This sequence comes from Murina feae, assembly GCA_004026665.1. NCBI lineage: Eukaryota > Metazoa > Chordata > Mammalia > Chiroptera > Vespertilionidae > Murina > Murina feae. The sequence goes on along the minus strand of PVJC01000068.1, from coordinate 51,137 downwards.
CTGTACATTGAGGATTCAGATGCACACATCAGTCTTTGGCTTAGTACTGGAAACTTAGCTACTACATTTAAAAATTTAAGCATATAATCAAAGGTAATATTCTTCTTAGAGTGACATAATGGATGGATGGTTGAAGTATTATCTACTTTCCATAAATAACAAAGTCTTGAAACCAATGCTTCTTCCCTGAGCACATACATTTTCATCGGTAATTTTCAGGGAGTTCAATAACATTATACCCCTTGTCCCAGGACTACCCCGTGAACAATTTTAACTACCTACGACAGATTTTTTTTCTATTCTTAGTAGTGAATGCAGGTACATGGCCCAGTCTTTCCTCTACCCTGACCTCAGATTCCAAGTCCCCATCCTTCAGATCCTGGAGTAATGGCAGCCATCAGCTCTCAGCTGAGACTCTTACTGGGGAGTGTCCGAGGCTGAAGACAGTCCCCTGATCCAAGGTCATGTTTCTTCTGCGGACAGCCTGCACCAAGGAGTGACTCAAGTGGAGGTACAGAGGCCTAGTCCCTCATCCCAAGTATTGATGACTCTGAAAAGCCATCCAGCTTCAGAGCCACCCGTCTGATCAGCTGAGTCTGGGGATGACAGAGCAGTTGTCCTTTTCCTCTGCCCAGTCCTGTGCTCCCTGCTTCCCACAGGTGCTGGGCCCAGGGCCACTTACGAAAAAGCTAGTGCATTGGGACAGGAAGGAGTGTGTCTAGCATTCATTCTTGCACAAGCCGATGGTTAAGCTCTTTCCCTCCATTAGCACCACAACTGAGCTTAGAATCATGCATAAAGAATGCAGTTAGGAAAGGGAAATGCCTTTAATTGTCATACCCTTCTCTTGCTGGCCTTATGATTAAGTGTCTATTGATATTTACATAAGAGCTCGCAATTGCTGCTTCAGCAAGATGAGAAGCAAACCTAAAAGCTTTCTTAGAATCCAGCCAGGGAAGTGGTTCTTTAATGTTCTCCACTGGCCTGGAGGTGGGGCCAGGTCACTGGGAGTGAGGACAGCCCCAACAGGGCAGGGTAGCTTTGGGGAAACCCACAGACCTACAGGACCCCCAAGGTTACTCCCTAAACCTGGAGACCCAAGTCCCCTCCTCGAGCCCTCTCCCAGGCACCTTTCTAAATCTTTTCTAAGGTGTAGCAACAGCTCTGCCACATGATTCTCACCCAGGGCCGTGTCCACCAGGCTGAAGGGACTCCCAGAACAGAATACAAATCTGATAGCTCACTGTTTCTCCAGCAAATCCTTGGCAGAAGCTAGCTTTTAAAGCACACGAAAGGCACATTATGGTTCCATTGCTTCACATCATTTCTTTCCCTCCCTTCCTCTCTGATGTACAGGGAAGCCAACGTTTCAGAACGGCCCCTGGCCAAGTGATTGACTGTATGGCCTATTTACCAGGTTCCGGGGGAGAGAACACAAAACAAAAACAGAATCAGACTTCTGCCTGCGACAAACATGCAACCAGGCCTCAGTGTGAGTGCCTCCCCCCTCAGACGGGCATGAACACAAAATCTGAATCCAGAGATGTTAACATGTTGTCTTTTTTTTGTGGTTTTATGTATGCCTACTAATGAGATCATGTGCTGATACGGTGCAGGGCTTCTGACCCCATCATCGATAACAAATATCAAGATGAAAGTTTGCCTAATGCTTTGCATTTTGCTAGGTATTTCATACCCAAATTGGGATAATCATTGTAGAAAATGGAAAGTACACCCGTTGGAAAAGAAGAATATTTAAATGACTAATAATTCCACCTTCTGAAAATAATTTTTGTTTCTATTTTGAGTAACATGTTGGATATTTGTACATATGATATTATATATCTACTAGAGTCCCAATGCACAAAATTCATGCAAGGGGCTCAGTCCTCTCATCCCCGGCCAGCCCTTGCAGCCCTGACTTCATCCAGAAGGTTGTCCAGAAGGTCATTTGGCTGTTCAGTCTAATTAGCATATTAGCTCTTTATTATATAGTATTCTACATGAATAATTACTGCTTGGTCATTTTAAAAATTAATAAGTCATATGTCCATGTCACTTTAAATGGTTACATAGTTTTCCCTTTTATGTGCATTTCATAAATTATTTAACCATTTCCCCCACTACTGGCAGTTTAGGTGTTCCCCATTTGTTCCTCTGATAACCACCCTCAATGAACATCCCCGTAGTTGAATCTGCACAGGTGAACACAGGCATGAGTACTTCCTTAGAATGGATTCTTAGGAACAGGTCTGAGAAGGTCCTTTTAATGTTAATTCTGTCTACTCCACCCCATCCTCTTATCTAGTCTAAGAAGCATGAAAAAATGCTTAGGTTAGAAAACCTACTGCAAGGACAGGTGTAATGTATGGTAAGTTACCACAGCTCCCGCTGCACCTGGGCAGCATCAACATGCTGCTGCATGCAGGGCGGTGGGGGTGCGGAGGCTGGGGTTACTGATAGTAACTTGGTCACGAAACGACTTCCATATCTATGAGAAGTGCTTCCTTTTATGTAACTGGTTAATTTCTTAATGAATGTAAAGAAAATGGTTATAATTTCATGTTTAGTGTGGTGTTAGTGGTGCCTATGCCACAAGGAAGTTCAGTTTTATTTTGAAACGTGCTAGAGTGGTGGTTTTCAGGCCTTAACGTGCATCAGAATCACCCAGAGGGCTTCTTAACACATGGCTTGCTGAACTCCCAACCCAAGTTTCAGATACAACATGTGTTCGAATCTAATCCCTTAAAGTGATGCTGTTTGGGTGGGGCCTTTGAGAGGTGATTAGGTCAAAAGGGCAATGTCCTCATGAATGGAGTTAGTGTCCTTATAAAAGAGACCCCAGGTCTGGCTGGTGTGGATCAATAGTTGAGCATCGCTTATGAACCAGGAGGTAGAGGTTTAATTCTTGTCAGCACCAATCCCCGGATTTCGGGCTCGATCTCCAGTAGGGGGTGTGCAGGAGGTAGCTGATCAATGATTCTTTCTCACCATTGATGTTCTCTCTCTCTCTCTCTCTCTCTCTCTCTCTCTCTCTCTCGCTCTCGCTCTCGCTCTCGCTCTCTCCCTTCATCTCTGAAATCAATTGAAATATTAATAAAATAAAAGAGATCCTAGAGAGCTCCCTCGCCCCTTCTGCCATGTGAGGATGTAACCAGAAGACAGCACCTAGCAACCAGGAAATGGGCTCTCACCAGTCACAAAACTTCGATCACAACGGCCAGCCTCCAAAGTTGTGAGAAGTAAATTTCTATTGTTTATAAGCCACTCACTCAATGGCATTATGTTACAGCAACTCAAACAAACTGTGGGCTATGTCAATAACTGCTCCCCAATTTACATGTTTTGTAAGTTTGAATTTTCTGAAATTGGGTTGACTTCAAAGTCAATTATATCTACTGCAAATCCAATTCCCAGGGGTAAGGATCCCCTGGGTAAAATATTTGCTGAGTAGCATGTGGAAAGTCGTTAGCTGGAGAATCGGGGACTGAAAAGGCAAAGATAACATCGAAGGTGAAACTGAACATGTCCACAATGGGACAAGGATGATGATGATGACAGCTGACATTTACGGAGAGCTGACTATGAAACTGGGACTCCCACAAGCACTGTCCAGACGTTTTTTCACTCAGTCTGTACTGCAACTATAGGAGGTGGTTCTATCCTATTTTGTCTAAGGTGAGAAAACCATGGCATATTTCACATGCTATGGAAAGTGAATTGATTGTACCAGTCTCTTTATTTTTAATACAGACCTTGAAATACCCTGATAACACTGAAGGCAGTGTAATAAGCTTCAACAACCAGGTAACAGTGATGTTTACATTGACTAAATAGTAATTTGCTAAGATCAATGCTTTTTAGTCTTTCATATGTATGATTGGGAAGAAATGAAGTGACATCCAGAGTTTCTTGGGAAGATGGCCCCTTTTAGATGTATGCAGGAAAGATTAAAAAAAATAATTACATATACCATTATATTTACTTACTGTTCTCATAAACAGACTAATATATAAAAAAAATAAGTTATTAATAAAGAGAAAAGATAATTGATAAAAAGGAAGAATTTTATCAAAAGGAGAAACTTAGCATGTGTGGCTCAGGAGTCTCCCTAAAGTTTAGCAGGTGATCTACGCAGAAAAGTGGTTCTTCAACAAGAAAGCAGAATCCAAGACCAAAAAGGGTTGCTTGCTTGTGAGGCTGTGCTTCTCCTGTTCCTAGTCTCCTCCTGCAGCTCTCTCTGTCCCAGGCTCCTCTGTGATGTCCTCCCCTCCAAATCCCACACAACTTGAAAGCTCAAGTCAAATACTCATCCTCTAAGTCAGAGATTCTTAGGGCCTATCACGCGCATGCACGCGTACACACACACATTGCCCCCCACATATACACACCACACACACATACTGCACACATACCACACACCTGTCTACATACATACAACCCATAAATACACATCACACACATACACCATATTTATACTTATACACATCCTCCCACACGTATACATATACTACATACATACACATACACACACCCCATATCACACACACACACACACATCCCTCCAGTGGTTCCATATTCTGAAATTGTATGTTTCACAGGAGATGTATTTTTCCAGAGCAAGTTCTATAATCTTTATCATGTTCTCCAAGAGACTCACGTTGTCCTTTATTCCAAAAACTGCAACCATCCCTTCCCTATCCCTTTAGGCAACTTGCATACCACCTAGCAGATGCGTTCCAGTTACTCCTGCTCTGCCTCCCCGCTAGACTCCAAACCCTCACAGGGCAGGATCCATGTCTGATGTGCCCCTGGGTTCTAGCCAAAGCACTTAGCACAGAGGAAGCCCTTAATAAATATTTACTGAAGGAAGGAAGGAATAAAGGTGGGAGAGCAGTAAGGGAAACTTCAAAAACCACCAGATTTCTTCCCCATCTCCTGACAAGTCACACCAAACCAGCTCCAGCAGAAGACTCTGCAAGCTCCAGCACCCAGATCCCGTTAGAAAAATCACTTTCTCTGCGGTTCACTGGCTGCGGCCTAGGATCATGACAGCCCGCTCTATTTTCTCTCTCTGTCGCTCACTGAATGTCACCTTGTATCGCTAATACTTAATTGGCAAGAGGTCTTGGAAAATACAAAACAGACACAGAAAATATTAAGCAATTGGGATGGAGAAATCGTTGGCATGATTTGGCTGTGTGAAACAATGACCAAAGTTCTGCCAGTGGATCATTCAGAGCTTATGAATATACTGATGTGTCAAAAATAAGGTCTAGGAAATATATCACATGAGTTGAATTATACCAGAAAAGAAAAGACTATTTGGTAATGTTCTTGTTTCATTTGCTGATGGCTCTGCCCACGTCACTGAAAGGAAGCTTTGCCTCTGAACAAGAGTTTGCATAAATGAATTAAAAGAGACATCCAATAATGATGAAGGCTCCTATTTTTAAAATTGCTCAATTATTAGATTACCAGATTAACTTTTAAAATCCATCATCTTTGAAAATGTGTACTGTATCCTCATAATCACATGCACAAGGGGAAAGCCAGTCACTCTCTAAGCAAACAGGTTCTTGAATATCTGGCCCCGACTTTTCAGAGCAGATATTTTCATTGTACTGAGGTAAACTATTTCCAGTGCCAACCGGTAAAGTTTCCAGGTAGAAGAAACATCATCAAATATTCAACCTTCATTAAAATGTGGAATTTTTATTGCCTCAGTTCCTTCTCAAAATCTGATGAGAGAAATAGTGGGGACAGTGGAGGAGAGGTTGAATGTTTTTTAACTTTCATGTATTGGGCACTTACTTTATGCCAAGACTTGCACTACTTACTTCACATTGGTTACAGCATTTCTTCTTTAAATTTCCTTCTAAACTGGGAATATTATCAACCCATTTTACAGATGAGGAAATAGGGGCTCATCAAGTTAGTTATTCAGTTTTATTCAGTTAAATTAATGATAACTGGCACAAAAATCCATGTGTCCTTATTTCAAAAACATGTACTTTATCTTTTTAAAAGATGGACACACAACCCTAGCTGGTTTGGCTCGGTAGATAGAACACTGGCCTGTGGACTGAAGGGTCCTGGGTTTGATTCCAGTCAAGGGCACATGGCCAGGATGCTGGCTTGGTCTGCAGTAGGGGGCATGCAGGAGGCAGCCAATCAGTGATTCTCTCTCATCATTGATGTCTCTCTCTCTCTCTCCTTCTCCCTTCCTCTCTGAAATCAATAAAAATCTTTAATGATAAAAAAAAAGATGGACACACAGATACTATAAAACTTTTCAGTAAAAGCAGCCACTCTACTGCTGGTTGTTTGATTCACACCGATGATGTGAGTGACATTCTGTACTCAGTATTTAAAAATATATTTACCAATGGCTCTTATTCACGCATTAGATTATAAGATCCTCTTTTATTATATCTGACGAGGCTGGAAAACATTCAATTTTTAAATATCTATGTCTATGTTGAATTTGCCATTTTCTCAAACACTTTGATAGAATTTTTCCCTAGACACTAAAAAAGTGTTATTTAAAAGCTGCTGCTACTCGAGGGATTTATTTTTGGTTTTCAGAAGGATTGCTTAAGGCAGGTTTCTCTTTCAAATGCAAGAGTGCATAACGGGAACAAATCCATTCAACACAGAAATCCTGGGGCTGCTAGGTGCTGCAGGGAGCTTACCACAGAAAAGAGAAAAGGAAGCGGACATAAGCAAACAGAGGTGGGCGTGTATGTCATCATGCAAACTCTGTGATTTGACTCTCAAAACCAGTCTCTTCCTGGCCACCTTATGCAAAGTAAAGGGCTTTGCATGCCTGCGAGAGGCTATTTTAGGAGATGACCTTCGCAGAAAAAAATGAACAAAATTGAATTAGGCCTAAAGTGCTGCCATATCCTTTAATAGCTCTTAATTCAGTTATGCTCTCAGGTCTCACGAGGACAACAAAAGGCATAAAAACGCATGAATGGAACACCATGTTTCTATTTTTTCTCCCAATGTGTACATATCATTCGGTCCTCCGGAGGAGCATTTATGCTGCTTGGGATAATGATCAAGTTGAGTGCAGGTTTTGCTGTTGCTTCAGAAAGGGGAACACGGAAGGTTGAAGTGTAAACTGCAGCAGTGTTTCAGGGGGACATGCAGGTCTAGGACAAGCTGCTGGGTTTGGGTGAGCAGAGCTGATGTAGGAGCTGACAGAGACAAGGGCCATTCTTTCTCTCCCCTCCTCTGCTCCCATTTCTCCCTTTCTCTTCTCTCTGGGGACATCCTGAACTGAAACCCTGCTACTATGGGAGAAGTAGGTTTCCTCAGATAAGGTGAAACTGGCTAGATATTCAGTCATTCTGAGAGTGTTTCTGGAATTGTATTTCTGAGCCTGGACTCTGAAATACAACCTGAGGCAGAATGAGTGTCATTTCATATAGGGAGTTGTTGCTTTTTTTCTTGCTTTCTTTTTTATTGCTTTCAGAGAGGAAGAAAGAGAGAGAAAGAGGCAAAACATCAATGATGAGAGAGAATCATTGATCAGCTGCCTCCTGCATGCCCCACACTGGGAATCGAGCCTGCAACCCGGGCACGTGCCCTGAACAGGAATCGAACCACGTCCTTCTGGTTCATAGGTTGAAGCTCAACCACTGAGCCATGCCGGCCAGGCTGTTGCTTTTCTTAGAGCCTAGAGCTTGTCCTGGCTGTGGGCTGGACAGCAGGTAAACCAGCAGGTTTATGCTTCCTGTGTGGCACATTCTTTCAACAAGTCCCAAAGAGCCCTGTCCAAGGGCACAGGGGTTGCAGGCTTTGTGTTGGCAGCTATACCCTCCGATGCCACAATAGGTTTGACAGGAGGGTTTTGGGAAAGCATAGCCAGGCACCAAATGTGTGGTCTCCAATTTGCACGGAGAACAGATGCAAGTCACAGGTAAGAAAAGTGCTGCGGGAGCTGTGTGTTCCTGGTCCCCGCCCACCCTGCCCGTAAACACAGGCCCACACACAGCCATCCACGGATGTGCTGGAGCTGGGTCAGCCAGCAGCGCACACGATGCAGCAGTACCCAGGGTGCACTGTCTTCATTTGTTCAAGTTCGACAAGGCAGCTAATTATAGTGACCCAAAGAGGGCCGTCAGTGCTGATGATGCCATGCTTTTGTGATTATCGCAGTAGTCTATTTTTCCATCTTCAAAAGCAAGCTACATAATTTCACCACTAGCAAAAAACCTTAGAACACACAAAATGTACAAGGCGCACACCACCGGCAGTCCTATTACTCAGTTTAGGTCTTTTTAAAGACCTAGGCTTGCTCCTAACTTTACACGTTTGGGAAAAAAACCCACCCTCAATTATGAAAGACATCCACATATTTTAAAATCCAGTGGATAATGGAATACTTAGTATCAACCATCCTCAAATTAGGAAAAAGCAGGAATATGGAATACACCTTCAGAAATAAAACAGAAAGCTGTTTTGTATAATGTTTCATTTAAATTGTGAGATTATGTTTCTGGGAAGGAATGACATGTATGTGTGGGGAACACTGTGGATAGAAGCCCAGCATTTAAGAGCCAAGTGTCTCTTTATCCCAAATTGCAATCCTTGGGTGTTGGCATAATATTAGACAGAGGACACTATAGGTCACTGGAGGTGAAGAATTTTTACAAATAATAATGGACCATATCATCAGGGGGATACATGTGCTAGACTGGAGCAGTATTTCTTAAACTATGTGTGGGAAGGATTTGCCTCCCCTTCATCCCGGTCCTTCACAGACTAACACTTCTGTAAAATAAAACAAAAATCAATAAAAAGAAAAATGAATGAAAAAAAATCAAAAGTGTACAAAGTGGGATTCCCCCCTCCCCAAGTTTTATAATTAGATTTGGTAGATATGGTCAAACTTTTTCTCCATCTCTGCATTTATGTCATTATGACCCATTGATCAACCACTCACTTTAAGTAGCACCAAGACAGGAAGTTAGGGATCTTTAGCTATCTCATGTGTAAATACTGAAATTACAGAAGAAAAAAGGAGGTGCCAGAAAGGAAAGAGAACCCAGCATATATAGACATTAATGGGAAGACGATGGCATCGTCACAACACAAGCTGCCAGCAGAGTTGATGACCAGTTCTGAAGAATAGGAAACATTCAGGTTCCCTGTGAAACCCACTGGGCTTGAGAATTGGGAGGCTATCAAATGATGAGTGAGCTGCTGAACTTGTAGCTTCAATGTGTGAATTACCCTGTGGCACCTGCAGAGGGTGGAAATTACTGCAGCACACCAATTAGCTCCTTACACACGAACAGAACGAACTGTTATGTTCACTAGATTAAACATACTAGTAAAGCTTACTACTTCTGAGATTTCAGGATCTAAACCGAAGGAGTTTGTCATTAAATGCCAGTAAAATGGCATTAGTTCAAGTTGGTAAGACTTTTCTTTTTTACCGCAGCTTCAGCACTGGTGGTGGTAATGAGAGGAGTGAAGTCAACTGGCCATTGGTCAAAGGTGATAAAAACGTGTCTTTCCTTTTTATTCTGTGAGAAAGTTAGGTGCTCCTGGAGGCACTGTGGTATCTGCTGTTAGAGCTCGATCAGAGTGTTATAGAGAACGACAGGCGCTAGGGAAGACTAAGCCCATTTTATAAAACAGCAAGTTATATGAGCATTTCATTCAAAAGGAAAACATTAATGCCTCTTGGTCTGGGGAGCTGAACCAGCTTCATCAATGCAGCAAGTTCAGAGTCTGCGACTTTCACACACGACAAGCACCCTGCTACCCTCATGAACCCTACACATTCAGTTGTCATTGTTTTCAGGAAGACTGGAATCACACACTTTTGCAAATGTGAGCATCAACCACTCTTCTATGATTTTAAAATGTGAGGGGATTTGTGAGAGTCTTGTCTGCTCCTTTTTAAAAAAAAATATTTTATTGATTTTTTAAAAAAGAGAGGAGGGGAGAGGGAGAGTCATCCATGTGAGAATGAAACATTAATCGGCTGCCTCCTGCAGGGCCCTACCAGGAATCGAGCCTGCAACCTGGACATGTGCCCTGACCAGGAATCAAACTGGCAACCTTTTGGTGCATGAGACAACCCTCAACAACTGCTATACCAGCCAGGGTTTACCTGCTTCTTTCCAATATACTTAAACAGTTCTGGATGCTTCGTGTGCCATTTTATAGTTTTAATTTAAGGAAATATAGCTATGAATTTGATGACACAATGAAATAAAGTGGTCACATTCTATTTTCATGGTAAATTGTTAAAAGTTCTATCAAAAACTGAAAATGAGCACATCCAGAAGTAATGGCTCAGGACAAGTAGGGCTTGGTTAATGACCTCATAAAGGTCGAAGTCCAGTGGGGATGACAGATAAACCAAGCACTACAGGAAATGCCCAGTGCTGGGAGAAATGCAGGTTTAGAGACCATGCAAAAGCCAGGTAGACTTTCTGGACTTGAGAATGCTTATTTTTGGCGTTATTCCCCTAAAGGAGGTTTCTTCATCTTCAACTGGTCTCCAGACACTGCGATGACAGTTAATTTAACTGATGACAGTTGGTAATGACAGTGATTTGCTTCCTGGGAGAGAAGGAAACAGTAATTACTGAATCATATGGTTGCTCTTATTGACAAGTTCCCTTTCAAAGGAATCAAGATGCTCCACTCATGTCCATTTCTACATGACAGCCACTCATGGGAGCAAGTGACCTGAAGTTCTTCCCACTTTTCAGAGCTCAATGAATGCAGAAAACAGGACAGTGTGGCTTCAGAAAAAAATCTCTTACTGTGTCCCACTTGTGGCTATCTAGGTTTAAATTGGTAAGAAGTTGAACTTTTTTTTCATGGCTAAAGAAAGCTTTAATGCATACTTGATAATAGAATGAGGAATTTAGGAATAATAAATTTTGTTTTAGTGTCACAAATAAAAGAATTTGGGTCCCCGTCTGGTTTTCCAAATATAAAATAAAGACAGATTTTATAGGTAGCAATAGAAAACATAAGCCGGACTCACAATCAGAAGAAATTTTCTTAATTCTAAAGTTTATATTACTTCAAAACAAGTGAACAGCCAAACTCCCATCAATGAATTAACAGATAAAATATGTTATATTCATATAATGGAATCTATCTAATCTAATAAAAGAGTAATATGGAAATTAACCATTTCTCCGAGACATTTAAGCCACGCCCACCAGCCAAGCCACGCCCACCAGCCAATCAGAGCAGCTGTATGCAAATTAACCTAGCCAAGATGGAGGCGGGTGTGGCACAGGCAGCGGCAGATGGCTGAGCTCAGGCTGAAGAGGAGGCGGAGCCAGTGATTGGAACCAGAGGCAGTGACCAGTATGGCTGGCTGGGCTCAGGCTGAGGAGGGGCAGAGCCAGCGATCGGACCCAGAGGCAGTGACCAGCATAGTCAGCGGGGCTCAGGCTGAGGAGGGTCGGAGCCAGCGATCGGACCCAGAGGCAGTGACCAGCATGGCCGGCAGAGCTCAGGCTGAGGAGGAGGTTGAGCCAGGATTGGACCAGGAGCAGGTGACCAGAATGGCCGGCGGGGCTCAGGCTGAGGAGGAGGCAGAGACAGCCATTGGGACCCTGGAGGCGACCACCAGCTGCCTCACCCAGCCCCTCACCCAGATTGGCCAGGCACCCCAGTAGGGACCTGAACCCTTACTGGGCTTTGGGCAGGCTGAAAACGGCCCTCATCCAGGCTGGCCCCATGGGGTGAGGGTCCCCACTGTGGGGGTTAGCCAGCCTGCAAACAGCCATCAGCCCCTCACCCAGGCTGGCCAGGCATGCCAGCAGGTGGACATCCCCCAAGGGGTCCCAGACTGCGAGAGGGCACAGGCTGGGCTGAGGGACCCCCCACCCCCGAGTGCACAAATTTTTGTGCACCGGGCCCCTAGTTCACTAATAAGAAGGAATGAAATACTGATATAATCTATGCAATGTGGATAGAACTAAGAAACCTTATATTAAGTCAGAGACTCCAAATACAAAGGACCTCACATGTATGATTGTTATGAAGATGTCCAAAAAGGGCAAATCTGTAGAGACAAGAAGATCAGTGGTTGTTCAAGGCTGGATGTGGGAATGCAGAGTGACTGCAAAGGGACACAGGTTTCCTTTTAGTGATATGGAAATATAAGATTAGAACACAGTAACTGCTGCAAACAATTGCAAACAAACTGAAAATCATTGACATGTGCACAAAAGTGGGTGAATTTTATGGTATGTGAATTTTATCTGAATAACATAGCAGTTGTTAAATACTGAGGAGCAATTATATGAAAGAAATAACTTTTAAAGTACAATCTCTATAGCTGAAGTTGTATTTATATCCCTCTATCTTTCCTCAAAACATTACGGTTATTTACAAACATAATATACTATGAATTAAAGAGCAAGTGCATTAAATCCCCTCTCCTTTTCAAAAGTTATTTCTTTCAAAAAATTTTTTTTAAATCCTCACCTAAGGATATACTTTGATTGAGAGAGAGAGAGAGAGAGAGAGAGAGACACTGATCCACTGCCTCCCATTTGTGCTCTGACCAGGGATTGAACCCACAACTTAGGTATGTGCCCTGACCAGGAATCAAATCTAAGACCCTTTGGTGCACTGGATGATGCTCCAACCAACTGAGTCACCAGGCCAGGGCAAATCCCCCCTTTCTTTTTTTAAAAAATATTTTTTATTGATTTCTTACAGAGAGGAAGAGAGAGGGATAGAAAGCTAGAAATATCGATGAGAGAGAAACATTGATCAGCTGCCTCCTGCACACCTCCTACTGGAGATGTATCCGCAACCAAGGTACATGCCCTTGACTGGAATCGAACCTGGGACCTTTCAGTCCGTAGGCCAACACTCTATCCACTGAGCCAAACCTGTTAGGATTCCCCCTTTCTTTATTTCCTATGGTAATGAAAGTCTAAAGTACTTAATTAATTTGTTCAATGTTATTAAGCACTTTGTCAGGCATTGCAATGCAAAGTACAATGAGCTCTGGTCTTTGCTCTCAAGCAGCCTATGCAATAGTGGAAAGACAGACAAATAATAAGAAATTAGAGTAAAATGTGGTGAAAACTATGACAAAGACATACATAAGGTATTGGGTGGAGGGGAGATTTTCAACTGAGCCAACCTCAGAAGGTTAAGTAGGAATTAGTGAGACGAGAAGTTAAGGAGGATAAGTATTCAAGCAGAAGGAATCACATGGAGATAAGGAGCAGCAGTATGGACTTGAGCAAGCTGAGTGGGTTCTGGGGTTTCTAGTGATGTGTGCACCCCAGATATCAACAGGAAACAAGGTCAGAACAGTGGATAAATACCAGTTCAGAAAAGGTCTACTATGCCAAACTGAGGATCGCCAAAAAGGGTCTTAGATTTTCTAACGTGAAAGTTTAGGACCCATGAAGGATTTCGAGCTGGTGCATGAAAATCAGGCGGGTATTTCAGCATCAGCGTGGAGGACAGACATCATGAACCTTACAGAGAAGCTGCACACACAGAGGAGCTTTCTGCCACCTCCTGGAGGTCTGCCTCCCAGTGTCCAGACTTTGCTTCCATCTCCAGGAACCAGGGCTTCAGTAGCCCCTGGTGTTTCCCTATCTCCTCTCACAGACTCTGGCCTCTCTTTCCTCTGTAGTCAGGACTTCTCCAGCTGCCCTCAAAGGAATCCCTGTTTTTCCCTTGGTGTCCAGCTCCCAATAACAGCTGATGGTCAGGTACCTAGGGTGGCCAGCTGGACAAGGAGGTATCACACATCTTATTTAAAGAGACATTCATGTAAAAGACAGCAGACCAAAGTCACCACTTCCAAGGCCATTACATCTTTCTAGAATACTAGAGGCCTGGTGCACAAAAATTTGTGCAAATGGGGAAAGTGGGGGGAGTGTCCCTCAGCCCAATCTGTGCCTCTAGCAGTCTGAGACCCCTCAGGGGATGTCCACCTGCTAGCTTAAGCCCACTTCCTGGGGGATCGGGCCTAAGCTGACAGTCAGACATCCCTCTGGCAAGCCAGGAGCCCTCGGGAGATGTCCCCTTGCCAGCAGGGAGCAGGCTTAAGCTGCAGTTGAACATACTTAGTCCTGCTGAAGAGACTGGAGAGACTCCTGCCAACACCACTGTGCTGGTAGCTGTTAGCCTGGCTTGTGGCTTAGCAGAGCTCCCCCTGTGGTAGTGCACTGACCACCAAGGGGTATCTCCTGCATTGAGTGTGTGCCCCCTGGTGTTTAGTGTGTGTCATAGTGACCAATCATTCCCAGTGGTTCTGCTGTTAGGGTCAATTTGCATATTACCCTTTTATTATATAGGATGATGGTAGAACCATCACTGTTTGAAGTTCAGTAATGAAATTACTGAAACAAAATTAGTTTAAAAGAACCAACACCTCTTTAACTATCTGAAGCAATATAATTTGTGACCCTAGACTTAACAGTGCAAATACTAGAAGATGGTTTGTTTTTGTAGTTTTATTGCTGCAGTCATACTATTAATGAGTTCCAGTGTTGCAGCCCCTCCCCCACAGAGACAATTACACACCCACCCCTGGGCCACACATTGGCTGGAAGTGACAAAGAATAAATGTCCTCACATAGCTTTCACTTTCTTATCACTCATTGGGGAAGAAAGATGACAGGTCAAGCTTGAAAACTGGTTAAATGATATACATCCAAAATAAAATTACATTTACAGGAGGAAATTTTCCTGTTCTTGTCACATAGACTGTCTAAAATTTCCTCTCCCTTACCCTCCTTCCCTTCTACTCTCTCTGAAAAGCAATGGAACAGAGGTGAGAGGTAAAACACTAATACTATCCCCCGCCTCCAAAGTCGTGATAAAATACCATAAAAACACTTGCATCGATTAAGCAGTTTTAAAAATTGCTTTGTTTTCCGGAAGAACCATCAACATCAAAGAGCCAACTGAACCATATTCATTCATTTTCAAGATTTATGAAGACATCATTAGCTTTCTGTCAATGAGTGAGGATGCTCTTTATTATTCTAATTTAGCAATCCCCAGTGACTTCACACATAGCTTCCTTGGTAACTGATGCTATGAGGTGAACCCCGAGTGGATCAGGACTCTCAAGGGAATTCCGTCAGCATCTTGTGACACCACCACCTCCTCATTATTCTATGCCATCCAACTTGAAGACCACTGTCCTGGAGACAAAAGTAATTTTAAGATAGCTATTTAGGACATGCATTTAAGTCTAAGTATGATCTGGGTAAATATAATATGGGGTTAATATGAGTTCTGTGCCTCAGGGCCCTATTTTTAAGCAAAATCACCCAGGATGTTTATTCTATTGGGGATAGGGACGGGAGGGGAAGGGGTTGGTATCATTTTCAGCCTCAAAAAATAAATTACTTCTCACCCAGAGACAAGAAACAATTTCTTAGCAGTCACTGCAGGACATTCATTGTTGTACCGTGTTGGAGGTTAAGTTTGTTTTTAGGTCATTTACCATGCTGGCAAGATAATTTATTGACTGCTGTTTGCTTTTTTTTATTTTTTGATACCCACTTACTGTCCTATAACTTTGCTTCTTATTCTCTTTCAGGTTTCTTAGATAAAATATCTCACCCCCTCCAAAAAAAAAAAAAAAAAAAAAAAGAAAAGAAAAGAATGATCATACATTGCTAACATGGAGAAGCCCAAACAGAGCTTATAGGACTATGATCAGGGCGTTTGTGGAAAAGGCCACATGGCAACAGGCTCACACTGCAAACTCCATCTAAGGGATGCAGCATTTTTCTGTTTGAAAGTTCAAGGTCTTGACAAAACAGAAAGTTGAAAAATTTTGTGTTTCAAACAGAAAAAAATATAATCTTATAGATAAAGTATCAAACACAAAGGTTTGACATCTGAACTCTTCCTCTCATGGGCTGTACTTCCAGCATCTTGAACTACTTCTGCTTCCATGAAAATACCCAGATGCCATGTTCTCTCTGGTGTCTGGACCTTCTCAGCCTCAGGTGTCAGCTGGAACAACCCTTCTCCTTCTCTGAGCCCTACATTTAGCTAGGTGCTCTTGCTATGTGCTCCGTGGTTCTCTGGACCTCTAATGTCAGAGCATCCACCATTCTCCATTTTCATTTATTTTTTTGGTTGTTGTTAATCCTCACCTGAGGATATTTTTTCCATTTCTCTTCAGAGAGAGTGGAAGAGAGGGAGGTAAGGGGGGAGAGGGAGGGAGGGGGAGGGAGGGAGGGAGGGAGGGAGAGAGAGAGAGAGAGAGAGAGAGAGAGAGAGAGAGAGAGAGAGAGAGAAACGTCGATGTGTGAGAGAGACATCAATTGGTTGCCTCCTGAATTGCTCCAACTGGGGGATAGAACCTGCAACCCAGGTACGTGCCCTTGACCAGGTACTGAATCCATAACCCTTCGGTGCTCAGTCCGATGCTCTAACCACTTAGAAACACTGGCCAGGACCATTCTTCATTTTTAATTCTGTGCAGCTATCTTTCCCTATGGACTGCAAGCTGCAGGACAGGAGCCATGTTGGTCCCATTCAACATGGTACCTCCATTTCCCAGGACAAGGCAGGGCATATAGCAAGAGCTCAAGTAAATATTTGTTAAAGAATTCATTTAAAAAAAACCCAGGTTCTTATGAGCATGCATTTTGTAATACTGTTTTGAGAACTCAGAAGAAAAAAATGAGATGGTAAAAAAAAAAAATGGCAAAAGAATACTACTCAGCTAGAAGAAAAGAGGAAATACTGCCATTTGCAGCAATATGGTGGAGCTTGAGAATATCATGGTAAGCAAAGCAAGTCAGGGTCTTATTTTAAGAACCATGTGATTTCACTCATATGTGGGATATAAAACTGAAAGCAACAAATGAATAAACAAGAAAACAAACAAGAACACATAGACATAGACAACAGAATGGTGGTTACCAGAGGGAAAGGGGGTGGGAGGATAGGAAAGGGTAAAGGAGGTCAAATATATGGTGACAGAAGATGGTTTGACTTTGGGTGGTGAACACACAAGGCAATATACAGATCATGTATCATAGAAATATACACTTGAAACCTATTAATTTTATTACCCAATGTCATCTCAATAAATTTAATAAAAACACTTTAAGAATATGGAGTGCTGATTATAAGAAGTCTCCCAAACCCAAGTAATTCTTTTCTGAGAATACATATCAGTGTGGCCTGTCACAGTTGGCTTTATGTCAGAAGTTTTTTGTGGTAGTTTTTTTTTTATGATTTGTAAGAAGGGCATATCATGGTACATATGGGCTTTAGGAAAACAATGGAGTCCTGTCATACCTTAGAGAAATGTTCACTGATTTTTGTTTACCTTTGTGAAATTATAATTTTTTGCATAACTTGAAAACTTCCTAAATTTGTTTTGATTTAAGTTATTTAAAGATGAAGAATCATTCAAGAGAGTAGAGGAATAAGAATGACTGTGTTTATTCATAGATAGGGTAGAAGCACAATAAAGGTGATATTTATTTTTAATTTTTATTGAATTTATTGGGGTGACATTGGTTAATAAAATTATACACGTTTCAGGCATACAATTCTATAATACTTCATCTGTATATTGTACTGTGTGATCACCACCCAAAGTCGTCTCCTTCCATCACTGTTTATCCCCCCCTTTACCTTTTCTACCTCCTAAAGGTGATATTTAAATTATGCCGTGTGGACCTCATAAAGTAAGTCTGAATACATTTGTGTGACTATCTCAGCGAGAAGTACACAGCTCCTAAATGCACTTGGCAACTTTCTCATTTGCACACACTGAATGTGTTTCAGCTGCTTCAGTTCTTAACAAATTCTAAGCCTTCATGGGATGGCTCGTTTCAGCTCCTGATCACTGATCAAATATTCTCTTTAAATCTCAATCTTTAAATCTCATATACAAGAGCTCTCCATGGTGCCGGATGTACTGTACTAGGGACATGCTTTTTTTTTTTTTTAAGAAAGGAGTTTATTTGAATTTCTACAGATTTATGAAACGTACTCATAGTTGGGGGTAAGGCAGGGACAGATGACACTCTCTTCTTCCTCTTGTCTCTTCAATGTTGTGATTCCCAAAGACCCTAACTTGCCCGTCTTACCCCTTTCTACTCTCTCCCTGGGCAATCTCACTCACATCCCTGTATACACTGAGTGGCCAGATTATTATGACCACCTGACGTTTGTAGGCAATTTAGCTGTACACTGCATTGTATGGGATATGGAAGCTGAAGGCCTGTTCGAACACCTTTGCTATCTGCAGTTACCAAGATAAAACGTCTCCAATTTGCACAGGAACACAAGGTTTGGACAGTTGAGCATTGGAAAAAAAGTAATGTCGTCCGATGAATCAAGTTTCCAGTTGCATCATGCAGATGGCAGAGTGAAAATTTGGCGGAAACAGAATGAAAGCATGCACCCCACATGCATGAATACAACCCTTTAAGCTGGTGGGGGCAGTGTTATGGTTTGGGGCATATTTTCCTGGTGTGATCTGGGCCTTTTAATTCATGTGGAACAACATCTGAATAGCACAACATACCTAAGTATCATTGCTGATCAAGTTCATCCTATCCTGTTGAAGGCGTATTCCAATGGGGATGGCTTCTTCCAACAAGACAACAAGACAATGCGCCATGCCATGGTGCTCGTATTGTGCAGAAGTGGTTTCAAGAACATGAGGGAGACTCTACCTTGTTTAGGTGGCCCCCACAATCACCAGATCTCAATCCAATTGAGCATTTGTGGGACGAAGTTAAAAGAGCCATCAGGCAGCTGGTTCCACAACCATCAAATCTCACAGAACTGGACAGTGCTATTCATCAGGCATGGTGTCAGATTCCTATCATCACCTTTCAACACAACATCTCGTGGAGTCAATGCCAAGAAGAATCGTCGCAGTATTGAAGGTAAAAGGTAGCCCAACAAAGTACTGATGGGTGGTCATAATAATAATCTGGGCACTCAGTGTGTGTGTGTGTGTGTGTGTGTGTGTGTGTGTGTGTGTGTGTGTGTATCCTACGTTCAAAGGCTGTTAAACTGCATTGTTTACCCATATCTTCAGAAAAAAATCACTTCTACTGTCATGGTAAACAACCTGCTTCCCTATTTATAATGGTCTGGCCCTCTAGCACCTTCAGCGCAAAATTATAGCTAATCTGCCTACAAACATCCAGTGGTCATAATAATCTGGCAACTCAGTGTATACTGGTGACTACCATCTCTCCAGCCCTGACCTCTAAATCCTTATCCACTACTGCCTCCTAGGCTAGCGCCACCTGAGCATCCCAGGGAAATACCTGCCAACATGTCAAAAGTGCGGCACCTCATTTTTGTATTCCCTTTCTCAGTGACCAAATGGTGGCTCAGGCCAGAAACCTGAGAGCCACTCAGAATCCATCCTGATTCTCCTGCATGGACAGTCAGTCAGAAAATCCTTGACATTTTAATTATCTCTAGAATCTGTCCCCTTTGAACTTCACTGTGGATGCCCTTTGGCCAGGCCTTGTCCCCTCTGCTAATGAATCGTCTTGCTCCTAGACCTCCCTGTGTCCACTGCCTCACCAGCACTCACTTAGTGATTTAGTAGTTTTTATGTTAATAACCTTTACCCTCTATCCCGTTCTCAGGATAAAATGCAAACTCATGAACATGCCATAGAAAGCCCTTTGTGATCCAGTCCCTGACAAACTGTCCACGCCATCGTTTGCTGGTGTCTAACATGTGAAATCCCTCTTTCTCTCTGTGCTCTCCAGCACCCTGTCCATACCCTAAAAATGTGAGGAATGGCACCTGCTTGGCCCCTGCATAGCAAAAAGGCTTCTGCTCTTTTTGCCTGTGCAGAGTCTGGCCTCTCTTCCTTTGATCAGAGAACTTTGGAGGGCTCCATTGGAGGGCCTGCCAATCAAGGTGCCCTGCTCTCCCTACCCAAGGGCTGGGTTCCTGACCTAAGCTCGGCCAATTGGAAGCATTGCCTTAGTGGGACTGTCCACTAATTCCATGTCTAGATCCTAGGACTGATTCCAAAACTCATTTCTTCTGATCCTGTAATTTTTATTTAAGTGGCTCACAACCCTCCAACTATCCCCCCCAACATCCTTCAAAACCCTAACTGAAACAGCCATTGGAAAAAATAGATTTTATTGTTCTATACGGTCTGGCACAGTGCCTAGAAATCGATAAACATTTACAGAATTAATTAACTGATGCATGCATACATGAATAATAAGAACCCTTGAAGGGGAACAGAAAATATTGTGTCCAAAGCAATGGATTTCAAGGTATTTTTTTTAGTTGAACTTTAAAAAATTCATTGGTTAATAAAATTATATGGGTTTCAGGTGTACAATTCTATAATATATCATTTGTATACTGTATTGGGTGTTCAATATAAAGTCAAGTCTCCTTCCATCACCATTTGTTCCCCCATTTACCCTCTTCTACCACTCCCACCCCCTTTTCCTCTAGTAATCACCATATTGTGGAAAGGTGCTGACATTGTTCAACGTTTGCTGCAGGGTACTTAAGCTCTCTGTGTCTCCTTACATCCCTAATGTTTATTTCATATTTATTTCCTGAAGTTACAAAGGAAAGAAGAGAGCTTTTCCATTATGCCAGGACAAATGTTCACAAGGACCCAGCTTATTATTTAATCAGTCCTAGACCACATGACTCTTGATTTTCCATTTAACATGTTACAGATACACAATAAATATGAAACAATTATAACTTACAGTATTTGGAAGCACTCTTATCTCAATGGTGGTATTTTATCAAATTGCCCTAGATGATAATAAGGAATTTAAAAATTAATAAGTTAATATATAATTTATGAATGTATAAGATATTCTGTTACCTTGGCCTATACCAGTAATTGCCAAGTAAGTTGTGCTGAGCTTGTCAGGAGACGATACCAGGTATCTTAGGTGGGCAGCCACACTCCAGACGATATTTAATCATGGCCTGAATGCAATATATTTGAAAAGCTGAACCTTAGTTATTATCATAAAAGGGACTGTATTTCATATAAAAATCATATAATCACACAGGTTAATACTAACATGTTAACTCAAGAACACTAAATATATATGCTGAGAAAACAGGAAATTGAAACCCTTCTCATTACAGCCTGTGAGTTCCAATGTCTTGGTTAATTGTTTAGAAATAAAGACTTTGAACTATAATTCTTAACCCCTAGATTCAGATTGTTTTCAAAAGAGCAGTACTTGAAGCATCAGGGATCCTACATCATCATATCCTAATCTCAGTATTCTCTTTAGTAGGAAGGTTAACCTTCCTCATGGCCCAGGACTTTCCATCATGTCGAACTTTGTGCAGCCCTGCTGATGCTCTGGGTAAAGATGCGACGCCAAGCCTGCTCCATTTATGCAGGCAGACACTGCAGCCTGGGAAAGCCTCACTTCACAGAGAGCTGCCTCTCTGACTTTCCAAAGTCTGGCCATGCATGTCTTCCCTCACAGGCTGGGATTAAGGAGAACTGAGGGGGCAGTTGAATTCACTGAAGGTAGACTTCACCGACAAGGGCTGAAATCAGACTCCAAGACCCACAGAAAAAGTGCAGAATCACTAGAGACTTTTGGAAAGCAGAGACAAACAGGGGGACCTCTTCAGCATTAATTGAAAGAATTACAACTGCAGCAGAAGCAGATCTACTAGTAAGACCTATAACCTGGACCTAAGAGTCAGGGGCACAGACATGTACTCAGCAAAGAGGCAGGGCAACAAGAGACCCAAGAACCACATTGATACCCTCTGTGCAAAGGGAACCATTATACTTGATTTTCCATCAAGCCTGTGTCAGCATAGACCATGAGCAGCCTGTGCTGAAGCCAGAAGGGAAAAGACTCCCAGAAAACTCAACCTACCTGGTCCACACCTACATCCATGCAGGAACTCATGAACCCCAGGGCATTTCTCTCAAAGTAAACAGACAGACATTTCACTGGGGATTCGAACATGGGAATAGCTAATTTTTCTTCCTGCAGCCATTGGTTCCTTCATCCAGTGATGGTGCACCCCACGTGGGGGAGTAATAATCACTCAAGGGCTAGGTGCTCCCATCTCCAAGGCTCTGCTTATGCGAGGAGAATTCCCGATGGAAGGACACACAGCCCTCCTTCAGAATCCAGGACAGCATTCTTCATGGTGAAAAGAACTCTCACTTATGAAAGTCTGAAGCTTACACTGGGCCTTTCTCCCAGCATCTGCTGCCATGGAGTACCATGCCTGAGATGCAGGTGGAATCATTGGTCAACAGCTATATAACTAGACTAGGGGATAAAAAAAACTTTTATTGATGTTGTTAATTCTGCCATCTACCCAACAGTAATAAAGTGAATAAGTAAAGAGCCAGGCATAAAAGACAGCAAGGTGTCATCTGAGATTAAGCAAGGGGAACCTGGGGACAAAGATCTCACCTGACCTGTCCTTTCAGCAGATGTATGTCTGAGCAAATCATCTGTCTGCCTTTGGTCCCCACTTACTCAGCCAAAGCATGAGGGGGTTGAATCAGAGGACTCCCTCAGCTAGAAAATTTAGTAAATCTATATCTATATGTATTCTTATTTATGTTTTCTTTTTAAAAGCAGCCACATGGGAAGAAGGTCTAGAAAGTTCCATTGCTCCTCAGACAATACGATTGGCAACTTTTGGTTGAGAGCCCCTTGGTGAAATGATAACAACCAACTTCAGTGCTTGACAAATGGAGAGTTAAAATAAATCATGCTGCCCCAATAATAAAGGTTTAGCATTTGAACTTGGTATTGGCCTAACCGAAAAGCTCTTTTAATATTTCTGGCTAAAAGTTATTCTATTACTTTAAATTCAGTATCTCCCATTAAATCCTCTCATTCCCCAACCAAACTCCTTCCATTTCTTGCTGTCCCTTCTCTACCAATCTAACCATTTCATGGGTCACACCTTTGACTTATTTTTTGTATCATGCTTCATGTAAAACCAGCCATCAGTTCTTCTCCATCTTTCCCATGAGGTGTCCCTTTATTTTTCTGGCTCTCAGTTTGGAGGCTATCACAGGAGAGCAGAGCAGATACAACAGTGAGCAGAAATTGGGTCCTGAGTATATTTAATCTTCACAGCTCACCTTTGAGGCGGGCTCTGTAATTATCCTCATCTTCTAGGTGCAGGGGGTAAGTTCAGGATTGTGGACCAAGCTCCGCCCAGCACACAGTAGCTAAACCAGAACTCAGTCTCAGACAGTGGGCCCCACAGCCCAAGCTACACTCTTCTGCCCACAGCATTTCCAAGGGGCCTGGCATGATGCTCTGCTACATCACGCTGTATTTGCTCTCATTAGTCATCAGTATGACCTTGTGAGATCAGCCCACGTCCTCACTTTATAGATGCCAGGAAGTAGCTCAAACCCACATCTTTTCTAGTCTGCGATGCCTGCTTGCCTCACACCTGGACTGGGGGACAGCCTCAGCCCTGCTCCACCAGCTGCTTCATTCCACAGTGTCCCAGATGGGCTCACCACATTAATTCTCCTAAGACACTGCTTTAATCATGTCACTTTTTAAAGCTTCCCAAAGCCTCCCCTTGGCTGCATGATGGCTTTTACTTAACAAATTCCAAGTTGGTCACTCTGGCATTCAAGATCAAGTGGAGGGTAAGATGTGGCACTCCTCCATTAGCTGACCTCTTTTATCTTTCTGATTATATGGCCCATGGCTCCCTCATCTTGAAGTTCTCCACTCCTAACCTATCCCTTTCTCCCTCTCTGCCTTTCTCAGACCTTTCCTTTGTAAGCTCTTCTAGGTGTTTCTAGGTGACCTTGGGCTTCGTTCCTTGGAGTATAGACTGGAGTGAACCCCTAAATGTACTGAAGCTGAAACTGTGTTACAGTGTTCTGAAATTCAGGTAATTAAAATCCTATTAAGCATTCGATATTATTAAATTAAGTTTTGTACTAAGGTGGGCGACACTATAGTGCAACCTGGGTACAATATGAGCTTTCAGAATTTAGTCGCATTATTGATCTTGGCTTAATAGAATAGGATGAATAAAACAGGACCCATTACACAGTGATGCATCATCCCATTAGAGATGAGGATTAGGTCAGTCAGGAAGTTATCAACTGCCAAGAGCAGCCACACGATCAGAGAGCAGCCCTCTAGGCAGTGGGGTTGGTTCAGTGGCTGTCAGAGCCATGTCTAACAAGGATGGTGAAGTCTGCTGTTCCCCAGAAATCACATGGTGAGTTCTGAACCAGGAATTTAAATGGATGCCAGATCCCAAGGCTTACTTAAAGCCACACAATGAACATGGTTCATCTTTATTTTTGAGGATTCAGGAAAAAATGTAAATAACTAAACTGAAACTATTTTATAATCTTTTATGTCAAAACATAAAAATTCCATGGAATTAGTATGAAGTTGAATGGAAAATTCCATACTTTTTCATAATAAAACGTGAGCCAAATTTGAATTAGGTGTTGACTCCTTTGGTTTACACAGCCAGGCCCCTGATAGTGACTTCTGCTCTCTGTATTAGAAGCATTTCAGTGGAAAAGTTGGGGGTGGTGATGTAATATGCTAACTATTGTGGACCAAGACCCAGTGAGACCCAGTTAACATGTGATGAAAGTCTCTGGCATGACCCATTAATAAATATTAAAAGACCGAAGTTTATATTTGTCTCATGTGAGCCGAGAATAAATAAGAACATTATCTGTTCCTTAAAAATTGGATGTTCCTTTCAAACAAGTCTTAGCTTGTTTAACTGAGGCTTCACAACGTGCCCTGGATCTTCTAAAGCATGATTTAGTTACCATATTCTGGAAGATTTGTAATCTAAATTTCTTTAAAACAAATCTTATGGAAAAAGGTTACAGCAGAATCTATTTGGGTCAGGATGATAGCTCAAGATTAAAAACCTAAGGCCTAAAAAACAGCGATGCATTTAGCCATTCGAAACCATTTGCCACGTGATGGGCACTCATCTAGACTCTAAAACTAAAGGTAAAAAGAAACGTTCCTCAAAGGGCATCACCATAAGAATCCACACGGGACAACATGGCAGGATCCTGGGTGGAGGTCGCATAGCATCGAATGGAGTACAGAAATACAAGGGTACATGTGGCAGTGTAACCTTACCAGGCTAACCCTGGATCAATCAGTAATTCATTCAATATATATTTGTGTGCTAGGATCTGTTGCAATGGCCCATAATGCAAAATGAAATTCCTGGCTTCATGAATCTTGTAATGTTTATTTTTTAAAATAAAATAATTTAAGAGGACTAGAGAGTGATAAGCAAGCATTTGGTTAGGGAAGGCTCTCCAGTTAGATGACATTGGAGCAGAGAATTGAAGTGAGGAAGACAGTCATGTTACCATGTAGCAGGAAAGCATCAAAGGCAAAAAGAGGAAGTGAGAGGCCTTAAGGCAGAACCATGCTTGGCATGCTTGGGAGAAAACAAACCAAACCAAACCAAACAAAAAGCAAGGCAGGCCAGGGTGGCTGGAACAGAATGAAAGAAGAGTAAATTGGATGGAGACTATAGGTCATGATAAGGACTTTGAATGAAAGTGATTTGAAACCACTAGAGCTGGTGACATGATGTATGCTATGCATTGACAGGATAATCTACACCAAGCATGTAAAACCCATGGCCCATGAGCCACATGCCTTGTTTATTTGGCCCATGTTAGCCTTTGAGTTTGCCATGCTTGATCTATGCAGATTACAGGGCAATTATTAACACAGTATGTCTTCAATTTGAAGGCAATAAATGAGGTGACATATGAGGGTGGCTTGCACAGGAAGTGGAAGTGGCAAAAAGGGATTGGATTCTGGCTGTTACAAAGGTAAACCAACAGGATTTTCTGGTAAAATGGATGTGAAGAGTAAGAAAAAGGGAGTTAAGGATGTTTCCAAAGTGTTTAGTTTACACATCAGAAAGAATGGTGTTGCCGGTTTTAAGATTGGGGAAGAATAGATTTGGAAAGACAGGTTTACTTTGAGAAGCTTGTAAGAGATGCCTAGTAGCAGTTGATTACACAATTCATGAGTTCAGGGGTGAGAGGTCCCACCCAATGACAAATTTGGAAGCCTTAATATAGTGATATTTTATTTGATGCCAAAAAGATTGGATAATCATCTAAGAATGAATGTTGGTTCAGAGCATCGTAATAGGCCTGAGGACTGAGACTTGGAGCACTCTACTGTCTGTTTTTATAAAGCTTTATTGAGATGTAACTGGAACACAAGCGTTGAAAGGCAACAAAATGAGATGAAATGGAAAAGGTGACTGAGAGAGTGGCCAGTGGTTAGGAGAACAGAGAATGGTGTCCCAGAGGCCAAGCGAATGCTGCTAGTGGATGAAGTAAAATACGTACTGAGCTATGTGCTCTGGATTCGGCAATGTAGAGGCCAAGAGCAGTTTTGATAAAAGCTTAAATGGAGTTAGTTCCAAAGAGAATGAAGCAGAAGAAGTACAGACAGGGTGTGTAAACAATGTCTTCAATGATTTTTCTGTAAGAGAGAACTATGAAATGGCCAGAGCTGGAGGGAGCTTCCATGATGCCTGTGTGCTGATGGGAATGGCCCACCTGCAGGGGAAAATTTCATAATGCTGGAGAGGACAATGGCTGGAGGGGGGGCAGGGAGAAGGTTTGGCACCTGTATGAGTCCCTGAGGCTATTGCAACACACCATAAACTCAGTAGGTTAACATCAGAAATGTACTGCCTCACAGTTCTAAGTCCAAGTGAAGGTACCAGCAGGGCCATGTCTCTCTGATAATACGGAAGTTGTACTATCCCAGGCCTCTCTTCTAGCTTCTGCTAGTTGCTTGGGTTGTGGCAACATAAATCCAATCTTCACAGTGCATTCTCCTTTTGTTCTTGTGTCCAAATTTTCCCTTTTTATAAGGTCACCAGTCATATCAGATTAGAATCCCGCCCTCATCCATCATGACCTCATCTTAGCGAATTATATCTGCAATGACCCTATTTCCAAAAAGTCACATTCTGAGTACGAGGGTTAGGACTTCCACATACAAATTTTGGAGAGCCACAACTCAACCCCTAACAGGAGTCAATGCAAAGCTGAGGCTGGTGTTTGTAAAAGGTGGGAAGGGGAAGGCTGAGAACCCATTATACCCTTCCAAAACCTAAGTAAACCTTGATAAGGATTCAGATGCATGCAGAGGATTAGCTGTGATGGAGCTTGTGGAGAATTGCTTATATTTTCTCAGTGAAATAAAAGGCAATGCCAACATCCTAGGTGAACCCTTACTTGCCAAACTAACTTGAACCAGCTGAATACTAGCCAATCAAATTATAAGTGAGCTTCACTACATTTCAATGTAAATTCCATGGTACAAAATAAATCTATGTAATTCAGCAAAGTTCTAACTACATTTATGTTGTAAAGAATGGTGGCTGAATGAATGGCCGTGTAAACGTTAGGCAATAGGAAGACATAACAAGAGCAGGAACACAGGAAGCAGAAAGAACAGATCTGAAACAAACTTTCCTCAAGCCAGAAGAAATATGGTGGAATTTCCCAGGATGCCATGGGAAAGAAGAAATATTAATGTGGATTTTAATAACCTCAGAACAACAATAGGTACAGCAATTTTATTGTCCCTGGGAACTGAGGTGACTGCTCATTGGCCTTTGTAATTTTATAATTTTAATGAACTGTTTTCAAGTTTTCATGCTTAGCAATTGCCGCACTTGATTTTGCAATGGAGACCCCGGCAAATGACACACTGCGATGCCACCCCATTCTGAATCTCTAAATCTGAAGAGTTCCACGCACATGTGAGGACTATGCATAGGTTGGAAGTAGAGGAGATAAATGACGTGAACAAAGGCAATGTAACCAGTTTGGAAGGTTTATCACTTTGTAATGAAAACATCACTGCTTTAAATGAATGTTTCTAATGTTATACTTTACCAAGGCATATTTCTTCTTCCATGCACTCACATAATTGCTGTGAGCATTTTTGTCTGTCTTGAGTGTATAATGAAGGACACTGGCACTCTTTACAGCACACAGAATGATCTCATTTCATAAATAAAAATAAGACTTCAGGTTGTCTTATTTCTGCAATGAGCTTCCCATTAATGTCAGTAAAAATAGTAGAAGTGAACCAAGAGTAACATATTGGCCTGCAACCACCTAAAACTCTAGACACAAGGAAATGGAAAACATCTATTATATTGTCAGCTTGTTTATACCCTGGGGACTGGCACAGAACTTTTTTCTTATTGAATATTTTGTTCAGCTTTCCTCAATATTGCTTTGAAAAAAATCGAGCAAAGACTGTACTCATTGCTTCCATCAGGAAATTCATAAACATAAGAGCTTTGATTAAAAAAATCCTTGGCAAAGATACTTAAACACTTTTTTATTAATCTTTTTTTCCAATATACCTACATATACTAGCTTTCTTTTGATAAAACAATCCTTTTTTTTTTTTTCATATTGTTCTCTTCCAAAATGCCCTGACTGTTATTGCAGCCCTGTTGGTCATTTCTACATGAGTTATGTGTAAGCAAAGGGAATGACCAAAAGAACAAATAGAGGTTGACCCCTCCCGCAGTTATTCCTGGGCTGTTTTAGGAGCCTGTTTGACTTCTCATAGCCATATAAAAACATATTTTTTGCTTATACACAAGAAAAAAAATCCTTATTTTTTAATTTGCTATGACTTCATTCAAGGTGCAACAAGAACAATAAGGTTTTCTAACAACTCCTTCAACACTTCAATCTTCTCCAATGCCTCTGTGCTGCCAGCACTTTTATTTATTTTTATTTATTTTATTATTATTATTTTAAATTTTATTGGGGTGACATTAGTCAACATGAACATATAGGTTTCATGTGTAGATTACTAATTTACAAAATCTGTACATAGGATTATGTGTCATCAAAAATTAGTGACAAAAAAAAAATCCTCAAAGCATCCAGGGAAAAGAAGGAAATGACCTACAGTTCAAAGGAAAACCCATCAGAATTTCACACGACTTCTCAACAACAACTCTACAAGACAGAGGAGAGTGGAACCAAATATTCAAATGTCTGAAAGAGAGAAATTATCTGTAATGAATATTATATCCAGCAAAATTATCCTTTAAATATGAAGGAGAAATAAGAACACTCCCAGACATACAGAAGTCAAGGGATTTTATCACTAGGAAACCTCCACTGCAGGAAATACTCAAGGGAGTTATTCTACTTAAAACAAAGAACATAGGTCATAACACTACCAGTAGGATTGCAAAAAACTTGCAGCATAAATAGGGGTAATTTTTGACAATAAAAACATACAAGGGGAAGAGAAATATGTATTAACATACAAAGGAAGATGAAGATCAGATGCACTTGAAAGGGAAAATAACTATGGTACATATGCCAGCACTTTTAGAGCCACACACTTGTACTTTTCAACCTACAAATATCCTTCTCTATGAGTCAGAAGTTAGGGTCATTTGTTGCTATTCAAAACATGTATTAAATACTCAATATGTGCCAAATGCTAGGACTACAAATCCATCACCAGTGATTTAAGCCAATAGTGTCCTTATTCATAAAGAAAATTTTTATAAAACATCTTTTAATTTATACTGACCTTTTCTTTAATAAGCTAATGGTGTTCATGTTTATAATGGAGAATTATTGCAACAATAGCCTAAAGTTGCAAATGAGAAGTAACTAGATTCAAATCCATGATATTTTTCCAAAACCTAAGTAGGCTTTGATATGTCCTTGATCTTGGATGAAACCTATTGCTTAAAATGTTGCTAACATAAGTGGTATTTAGCAAGGGAAATGAAGGAAACTCAGAAGCCTCAGTGGAAAAGAAGACTTTTGAATTCTAAGATATTTAGTTCTTTAAAACCACCTTTTAAAATAGATACTATCATGAGCACCTACAGAAGAAAAAAATTAAGTGCAAGAAGAGGTTAATTAACTTGCCCTATAGCCACAGATGGGCTAGTGATTTGGACACATGATTCTGACTTTTGAGCATATGATCTGATATTATGATACCACATCATACTAGTTGTTTTTTGGGGGTGTGTATGTGTGTTTTTTGTAGAGATGGGCAATCCATAGGTTGAAGGAAAACACCTCACAACAACCATGGAATGTACTAACCCGATTAAGCTACCAATTAATAGGGGTTTTCTTTCTCTTTCATATTTTCACTGCAATAAAATATACTTAACATACAATATACTATTTTAACCATTTTTAGGCATACAGCTCAGTGGCATTAAGTACATTCACATTGTTGTGAAACCATCACCACCATCCATCTCCAGAACTTTTTTATCACCCCAAACGGAACCACCATGCCCATTAAACACTAATTCCCTCCCCTCCCCAAGTCCCTGGAACCACTGTTCTACTTTTAGTCTCTATTAATTTGATTATTCTTTGTACTTCCTATAAGTGGAATCATACAATATTTGTCCTTTTGGGCAGTTATTTCACTTTGCATAATGTTTTCTAGATTCCTTCATGTTGTAGCATGTGTCAGAATTTCATGATTTTTCTTAAGGCTGAATAATATTCTATGGTATGTACATGCTACATTTGGTTTGTCCATTCATTTATTGATGAACACTTGGGCTGTTTTCATGAAAAGACTATGAATAACACTATTATGAATAATTTTGCTATGAGCATTAGCATACCAATATCTGTTTGAGTTCCTGGCTTCAATTCTTTGGGTATATACCCAACGGTGGAATTGTTGAATTATATGGCAGTTCCATGTTTAACTTTTTGAGGAAATCCCACCAACAGTGCACAATTGTACATATCCTTGCCAACACTTGCTATTTTCTGGGGTTTTTTGATAATGCTACTAACAAAATTTTAAATTGCAATGTATTTATCACAGTATGTATGCTAAGAGTTATAAGAATATGAAGAATTTTAAAGGTCATGAGATCCCCATTGTCACAAGGAGCCAGGATAGTTGTCCTTGAGATTGAGATTCAGAGCAAGGAACCTTTAAAGCCAGAAGACTTTAAAGACATTGGAAACAGTTGAGAGAGAAAGAGGGAAAGAGGGAAAGAGGGAAAGAGGGGGAGAGGGAGAGGGAGAGGGAGAGGGAGAGGGAGAAACATCTTTTCACTAGAGGTAGTATCAGTGAATAGTAATCAGAGCAATGATGACCAAAAAAAATACAACTATTTTAATTGATTACAATTGCCCAAAGTCCTAGAATTGTCACTCAAAGAGCAATGTTCCATTGCCAAATTTTGTTAAATCATTTATAATTTAAGATGTGTTAACATGCTGATAATTGCTACTATGTTAATTTCCTGCAACTGTGGTAAAAATATCTATGCTAATATATTTGAGGGAAGTAAGTTAGTTGAGCATTACCTCTTTTATCGTTCTAAATAGAGAGATTCTATGATTTTTCTCATGCATTTAATTCAAAATAATGTAGTAAAATAAACTTTCCAGAACACTTTTGATTATTCAGTGACTATTGGATCCAGCTGCCCTTAGACATTGTAGCAAACAGAAAATTACCATACTTGAAGTACCTGTTACTCACTTCCTTGCTGGGGAATGTATGAATCTGAGAACTGTCCTCACTCTCACTGTATCAGTTACCTATTACCACAATAATGCTTCAAACAAAAGCACTGAACCTCGGCATGTTGGAATAACCATTTATGTAGCCCATGAGTCTCCAGGGACTGATCTGTCAGGGGTTTAGCTGATGGGAGCTGGACTAGCTTACCTATCTAGGGTTCACCTGACTATTGGCTATCCCAGGACAGTCACACTCAAAAGATATGGGGTACTTGGCCCAGTCTTATCCTCTAGTAAGCTAGTGTAGGTGTGTTCTTTAGATCATGGCAATGAAATAAGAGAGGAAACAGAGACAGGCCAGTATATGTTCAAACTTCTACCTATGACACAACTGCTAACATGACACTGGCCAAGGCAAGTCCACCTGGCAAGATTCAGTATCAAAAGCAATGAAAGGTACTCCACCTTTGGAAGGGAAGAACTAGAGGTTATATTGACAGTGGACCTGTGTACCGAGAAGGGTGAAAGATGAAGCCATTCAGCTAACAGCCACCACACTCACCTTTCAGATTCGTAGGCTGTGATAGAATTCTTCCTACAATAGCTTCTGGAACAGGGTTCTTTTGCTCTTTGGCCCAATCACAAGGTCCACAGCAAATATCTTGCTAACCTGTATATACTCCAGGGCAATAAGAGTCCAATGCAGTGCCTAATGCAGAGTAGCTATTCAATAAATGGTAGATTAAGGCATGAATGAAAGGATGAAAGGTTCTGTAGGCTATAGTTCAATATAGTAGTGACTTGTCACGCACGGTATTAATTACCATAAGAAGAATGTGTTTTGTGATTTTCTACATCAATACTTAGTTTTTCATATTGAGGTGACTGTCTCCAATTTAGCCAACAAATATGAAATGTGCATCTCTTTTGTGCAAAACACTATGGAAAGTACTTAGAAATTGAGAGTGTATCACTCTAGTGAGAATGCAAAGGGTGAGATGAAAAATCACTCTCCGTCCCTTTTTTAGAACTCTGCAGGATCCACAAAATAGCTCTCAGATGAGAATGGTCTGTGTAAGGTTGCTTTCAGCTCTAAAATTCCTTAATTTTATTATTTCAGGTACAAAATAATAGAAGGCAGAATATAAGTACTGTAAGAGAGAAACCCAGGATAGCAGATGATTGTAAAGAAAAAAAAAAAAAGGTCATATCCATTTGCAGTTGGAGAATAAGGTTTCCATGGAAGAGGCAATATTTAAGAACCTGCAGGACTTTAAACACCAGTGAGAGCAGTGCAGGTGCAGAGGTAGGTGAGGCTGGGCATCACTAGGGCCAGGGAGCGATGCAATTTTGCTGGAACAACGGGTAACTGGGAACAACTAGTGGGAGATAAACATGTAAAGGTGGATTGAATCTGTATTGTTTATGGCCTTGAGTAGCAAGCTGAAGATCTGTAGCTCTCTCTGCAGATATCCCTGCCTTAGAAAGATTAACCTGATGGTACTGTGTCTTGTAGGGAGATGAGGTGTGCAGGTAAGTCCACAGATTACTGAAATTGCCTGGGTGAGAGATAATGAGGATTTAACGTATGAGGATGGCAGTGAGAATGGAGAGGCTCAGGAGGAGAGAGGACTGCAGATCAGAGGACTACAGCCCAGCATCTAACCCATTAAACCTTTTCCCCTCCATAGGAAGCCAGTCAAATTACATGCCAAGTTTATACATTCTACAGTAAATGATAGTTCTCAAAATTTCCATCAATTTTTTATGAGAATGAATTTATTCCAAATCAAGTCCTACCAAAGGCAGAGATGTTGTAACAGCAATTAGCCTTGAAAGTGTCACTAGAGTAATAAGAAGCTCAACTTGATTTATCACTAAAAGTAGTGACCACCCATTAGAAGTACTTCACTGGTTTTTCCCCTTTCAACAGGCTGAACTGTCCACGGGCTGCTTGAGCAAAATTTTATCTCCTGAGAATTAATGACATCCTCTAGACCATCAGCACTTGGGAGATAAAATGCAGGCTTTCAGGGCCTTAAGCCATTTGAAGAGCATCTTGTTCAATCTCCTTATCTCAAGAACGTGGAAAGGGAAGTTTAGTGAGCTCTAGTCAAGTGACCCAGCTCCTCAGGGGTGGGAGTGAGACCAGAGTTCACTTCTCCTAACATACCTGGGCTCTTTGTATGAAACTACTCATCATGCAGGCACATTCCTGGCTGCTCGTATGTTTAAGTAAAAATTCTCAACTAGCCCTGAGCAGTTTGGCTCAGTGGATAGAGCGTTGGCCTGCGGACTGAAAGGTCCCAGGTTCGATTCCAGTCAAGGGCATGTACTTTGGTTGTGGGCACATCCCCAGTGGGAAGTGTGCAGGAGACAGCTGATTGATGTTTCTCTCTTATCGATGTTTCTAATTCTCTATCCTTCTCCTTTCCTTTCTGTAAAAAAATCAGTAAAATATTAAAAAAAAATTCTCAACCAGGGGATTGTTCAACTAGACCAGGAAATATTTGAGGACAGGAAATAGCAGATAGTAGGGTAAGGCTGATATGGAGAAGACCTAGGTGAAGGGAAGAGGAGGCTATAAATAGTGGCTGGCTCCTCAGTGAAAAACCAAGGGATTTAAAACCCTTGGAATAAATAATGTGAAATTGTGAGTCATGGAAGGATTTTACAACTGTGCTTTATTTAAAAGCACTATATTATCTCAAATTCTTGTACACAATCTGAATGAAATACATGTCACATGATTTCATTGCTAAGAGAGAACAAATTTTCAGAAAATTGCCACAGGCAATTAGATTTTTTTCCCAAAACTTCAAAACAGAAAGAAGTTTCTGTTTATGATAGTGACATTTCCAAAATTATACACATCATTGTGAAACTGTC
Source organism: Murina feae (assembly GCA_004026665.1). NCBI lineage: Eukaryota > Metazoa > Chordata > Mammalia > Chiroptera > Vespertilionidae > Murina > Murina feae. Next base: position 16,699 of record PVJC01000068.1, on the reverse strand, counting down.
TTTTGGATATATTTATCTCTTTCCTTTCTGTGTGAGGTTTCTTGGAATTGAGAAAGCTATCTTTTTTACTGTTATTTCTACAACTGTTATTAAATATTTTAGAAAGTTAAAGTCAAAACCAGATATTATGTATACTCTAAAGTCTTAGTGAGCTATGATACATTAATTCTACCAAATTCCCTGAGTAGCACTGATTCAGTTAAAATGTAAACGCCATACAAAGGCAATTCACAAAGCAAATGGAGACACGTTTGAGTGGCCACAAGGGATCTCGAGCTGTGTGTGGCTCTGGTAAGAAGTTAGGAAGAAACATGGCTTTCCCCAAGGGCCTGCCCTCTGCCCCCTGCTCAGGACAGGCAGTTTCACAGAGACTGAGAGGGCTGGCAGAGAAGTGGAAGTCGCCTGACCATCCAGGCCAGTCTAATCAACGCAAGGTTACAGGTGTGGCAGCCAGCATCTCCTCACACCTGATTGACAGGTTAGAATGATTGATAAAACATTCATTAAAAAGACAATAAAAACGAAGGTAACAAGAGTACATATAAAAATAACAGGGCACATCATTCAAAAAGTGTCTTTTAAGTAACGATCACATCTCAGACAAGGTGCTAGGCACAAGACAAACATGGTTTTTCTTGTTGCGGATCTTCAAAGTCCAGTTGGGGACACAGACAAGCAAGTGAAAAAGTACACACAAACACAATCATCACCTGAGATACTGTTACAGGGGATTTGATGAGAGTTCTGTGGAGAAGGGCAAGGCCAAAGGTTCAGGTGTAGACAGGTTAAATTTGAGATGCTGAGAGATCAGAGATATACTTTCGAGAGGGTAAAGCAGATAGACAGCTGGATAAAATTTAAAGCTACAGTAATGGATGTGATCACCTAGACAGAAAGTATGCAAGATAAAAGAGAGGGCTCAGAACTAATCTCTGATGACCTCCAATAGTCAGAGGTCAGGAAGAGGATAAAGAGGCAGCTTATTAAGTATCTGGCTTAGTACGACATGTTTTTCATGAGCTAAGTAGCTAATCCTCATAAAGACTCTACGAGGTAATTATTCTTCTTCCCATTATCTAGAAGAGCCAGGGAGACAAAGAATTCAGATAACTTGTGGTAAGTAAATCAGTTTCTTTCTCTTTCTCTTTACACACACACACACACACACACACACACACACACACACGTAGAATAACCAGAATCCAAACATCTAGCTCTAAAACCTACATTCTTTTCTGTTCCACTTCAATCTTACAATAGAAAAGAAAACAAAACAATAAAAATAGGCAAGGATTAAAGAAATTTCTAGTAGTTATAATTTCCCGAATCAGGATAAACACACAGACACACAAAAAAGTTATCACTAAAGTAAAAATAAAGTCTTTTCACTTCAAATTTGAAAGTCACAAAGAAAATATAAAATTGTCCACATTTCAGAGAACTAAGTAAATAAAAACACAGCACCATAAAATATGCTCCCTTAGCCTTTCATCCACAATTCAATCCAAGCTTCTGATTTTATCTTCTGTACAGTCAAGACAGTGTCATGAAGATTACACTTGAAAAATTACTCAAAAGTGCTTTGCTAAGTGTTAGAGATATTGGTCATTGTTTTCTCAGAGTATTTAGAGCATGGGCAAAATCACATCTTCTGTAGGTGGATCATATAGGAGTAAAGACAGAGAGGTCTTCTTAAATTTTATTTTTTGTTAATCCCCACCAGATAATATTTTTCCATTGATTTTTAGAGACATTGATTTTTAGGGAGAGGGAGAGGAAAAGGGAGAGGGTGAAGGAGAGGGAGAGGGAGAGGGAGAGGGAGAGGGAAAGGGAGAGGGAGAGGGAGAGGGAAAAGGAGAAAGAGAAAGAGAGGGAGAGGGAGAGGAAGAGGGAGAAGGAGAGGGAGAGGGAGAGGGAGAAGGAGAGGGAGAGGGAGAGGGAGAGGGAAAGAGGGAGAGGGAGAGAGAAACATTGATGTGAGAGAGACACATAGACTGGTTGCTTCCCACACAAGCCCTGGCCAGGGCTGAAGATTGAACCTGCAACCAAGGTACATGCCCTTGACCAGAATGGTACCTGGGACCCTTCAGTCTGCTGGCCAATGCTCTATCCACTGAGCCCAACAGGCTAGGGTAGAGGGTCCTTTTATAAAACAGTGTCAAGAAAGAATACAAAATGCCATTTTGCAGTGGAGGGAGATGGTATCAGGCATGAGCTCTTGGAAAGAAAGTGAGGTCTGCCAGAAGCATCTGCATAATAACCTTTCTTGGTACTAAATTTATTATTATTTTTTGTTTGTAAAGAAAAAAAAGTTCTGAAAATATCAATTAAATTCATCTGGTCTAGTTTGCCATTTAAGGCCGTTGTTTCCTTGTTGATTTTCTGTCTGAAAGATCTATCCACTGATGTCAACAGGATGTTAAAATCCCCTACGATGACTGTTTTACTGTTAATCTCTCCCTTTATGTCCATCAATATTTGCTTTATATATGTAGGTGCTCCATCTTGGGTATATAAATGTTTAAAAGGGTTAGATCCTGTTGTTATATTGATTCCTTCTTCTTTATGTAATGTCCTTCTTTATTTCTTATTATAGCTTTTGTTTTAAACTTTATTTTGTCTGATATAAATATTGCTACCCCAGTTTCTTTTTCATTTCCATTTGCATGAAATATCTTTTTTTTTTCACCCCTTTACTTTCAGTTTGTATGTGTCTTTCATTCTGAGGCTAGTCTCCCATAGACAGCATATATATGGGTCTTGTTTTCTTATTCATTCAGCTACCCTATGTCTTTTGATTGGAGCATTTAATCCATTTACATTTAAAGTGATTAGTGATAGGTATATATTTATTGCCATTTTATTTTTTATATTGTGCTCCTCTTTTTACTCTCTTTCTTAAAGAAGTCCCCTTGTATTATGTATTGGCTATATAATAGCTCAAATGAAAACTTGACAGGATTATCATTCATAAGATAATGTTTTATAGATATACATCATATAAATGGTATTCTTATTAATAAGTGGTTTATACCTAATTTGATTTTTAGTGTAAGTATAATATTTTCATTATAACCATTTAACAAGCCTCTTATATTGACACACACACTTTTTTGTTTTTCTTCTAAAGTATTTTGTATTTTTTCTCAAGTGGGGCTGAATTTACTCAAAATTAATATATTCAACTAAATAAATTTTGGTTTAAAAAAATCCTGTTTGAATTTTCTCTTTACTGGTTTCCATTGTAGGAATTTGATTTGATCCGTTCTTTCCTGTTATTTCTCCCTATAAATCTCAAAGTATTTTGTACTTCTTTAGTTGTACACTATCTTGCAAAATGCTTGACTAATTGATCACTTTCCCTGTATACTGTAATGTGTGTGTGTGTGTGTGTGTGTGTGTGTGTGTGTGTGTGTGGTGTTGTGTAGAGGATATGGTTCAATCAATGTGCCTAGTGCATGTTTTATTTTTTCATTTTTAACAATTTTTTTATTGATTTTATTTTTTTAATATATTTTATTGATTTTTTACAGAGAGGAAGGAAGAGGGATAGAGAGTTAGAAACATTGATCAGTTGCCTCCTGCACACTCCCCACTGGGGATGTGCCTAAAACCAAGGTACATGACCTTGACGGGAATAGAACCTGGGACCCTTAAGTCCGCAGGCCAACGCTCTATACACTGAGCCAAACCAGCCAGGGCTATTTTTATTGATTTTAGAGAGGAAGGGAAAGAGAGAAAGAGACAGAAACATTAATGATGAGAAACACTGATTAGCTGCCTTCTGCATGCCCCCTACTGGGGATCAAGCCCACAACCCAGGCATGTGCCCTAAGGAGGAATTGAATCTTGACCTCCTGGTTCATAGGTCAATGCTCAACCACTGAGCCACACCAGCAGGGCCCTAGTGCATGTTTTAAACACAGGAACATCAGAGGTGGTCAATACATCTTTTTGAAATTGAATTAAAATTACTTTGATGTTAATTAAATAAATGTGAAAATATATGGAGTGGTTGGTCTTCTACCATAATAAAATAGAGCCTGTGGCCAGTGCAGTGCGAGGCTGAGGGTTCTGTCCCGGGTGTGTGCTTATAGATAGAGATCATCAACTTTTCCGACTCAGGCAATGTGACTCCTCTCTCAGACATTCTCAGAATGAGAGAGGGAGCTGCTGGCCCGAAGTTGGACTTGGTGAGAAGGGATGAAGGTAACCCAGAAAATCTGTGTCCTGTTCTGAAAAATTGCTTCCACAGTGTATGCTCCTATTTCTACAGCGGAAAAGAATTACTCACAAATGAAAAGGACAACCTGCTTTTATTCCTTCATATGAAACTTTCCTGTAATATGCTGTGAAGAATTTAAGCCATAATGCTTAGAAAAAGCCTGAATTGGGAAAGTCTAAGGTTCTCATTATAATGGTAACTTGACTATATTGCACATTTTTCATATCATAAAACAACCTTGGAGAGTTTATCTAGATATTGAGAGACAATATCTGTGTACAATTCGTGTGAGTCAACATTTTAATGAAAGCCTCATTTCTGCATTTCCTGGCTTTTGTGCACCATTAGTATTATTTATGACTTGAATGCTGACAGCCAATTCAGCATGACATAAGCCATAGAGCAAGTGTGGTTTCCGCTGTGGGGCTTAGTGAATGAATTAGGTGATATATTTCATATTAAAACTTTCAACTCTGGAGATAGCAAACTCTTAAAGGTGCAAGTTGCTTTGTCTTTAAGACACTTGTCCTTTTCTTGCCTTACTTAACCTTTTTAAACTTTCACCTTAATTTGTGCACTTCATATGGAAAAGGTCATTGACACAATGAATGAAGATGTTAATTTGCATAAAGAAATGGTTGATCTGGTGTTCCAATGTTGCAAAATTAAAAGCACAGGGGTGAACCCTATGTTTATAGCAGCACAATTTGCAATAGCTAAGATCTGGAAACAGCCCAAGTGCCCATCAGTAGATGAGTGAATTTAAAAGCTGAGGTACATGTATACCATGAAATACTATGCAGCTGTAAAAAAGAAGGATCTCTTACTCTTTGAGACAGCATGAGGGACCTAGAAAGTATTGTGCTAAATGAAATAAGTCACTCAGAGAAAGACAAGTATCACATGATCTCACTCATGTGGAATCTAATGAGCAAAATAAACGGACAAACAAAATAGATGCAGTGTCATGGAAGTATGTAACAGACTGAGAATCCTCAGAGGAAAGCAGGGGGAAGAGATTAACCAAAGAATTTATATGCATATATGCATAACCCTTGGACACAGACAATAGTGGAGTGAAGGCCTGGGAGGGGATAGGAGTGGAGAGGAGGGGGAGTCAATGGGGGAAAATGGGACATCTGTAATACTTTAAAAAATAAAGATAAGAAATTTAAAAAAGCACAGTGGTGGAGAAAAGTCCATGACTAGGATAATTAAATTAAAATGAATTTCCCTTTGTACTTTAGTACATGCTGCTGCTTCTGCTCATAACACCCCTTCCTCCCTGATTTCCAGCTCAAAGGCTCTGCCACTGAGAAGTCTTCCTTGGTCTCCCATAGACCATACCTATTGCAATTGTTTGTCTCCCATCTGACTACCCACTCCCTTTGGCAGGGAGTATGCCTTATTCAGCTATATATCCCTAGCACCTCACACTGAGGCTCAGCAACTATGAGAAGTGAATGAATGAAACAGCCATCTTATCATTTTGGATGATAATGTGAAATGACATATGTGATAGGACTACTGAAATTTCACCCTTCAATTCAAAGTCTTACGAATACTTTCTGATTTCTTAAATTTTGCAAATACCTTACCAACAAGCACAGTGAAACTATATTTCTTATTTGATGACCAGGAACATGAAGAAAAAACAACCATCCACAGTAAATGACACAAATATCTAAATTATCTAAACCCATGACCTATTATCTTATCCTGTGGATGACCATTTGAGATTTCAAGAAAAGATTTTAAGCCACATAGGCCTTTAAATAGCACTGCTTTTTATTTTGTATTGGATATCAAAATCCAATTACATTTACTAATCATTGATTACTTGCCTCAATGTGTATTTTGCACTTTTCTAGACGTTGTGGGGGTACAAAAACATAGCATTGCTTTGCTCTGACTAAAATGTAAGATAAAACTTATGATTTAGAAAGCCTGGGCTATGCCTCATGAGGATAAACGTACATGGGGAGTGGTGGAAGCATGAAGTGGCCCCAGTGAGATACCTGGGTTTGCTGTCTTTGGAAGATGACTTTAGCTGTGGAATAGAGGTAAAAGGAAGGCATCTGAACCTATGGTTAAAGTCCAGTTGGAGTCCTGGCTTTGCCTCTTATTGTCTGGGTGACCTCATTTTATCTGCCTCTGAAATAGCATAATACTGACCTAATCGGATAATTATGAAAATGAAGAAGATGGTACATGCTTCAAAGTAATTTGGGATCTAAGAAGTGCAATCTTATCTTAATAGAATTTCCTCTTCCTCTTTTAACTACCCAAATTAGCATTAATTAATTATTCTAACTTAGAAACAGAGAAAAAATAACCCAAATATCTTTCTCTTCAAAATGTCAACCCTAAGACCAAATTAAATTTCTCTGGTTAGAAATAACCCTTTTCAATATAAACCAACAAATATATACTATAAGCCAGACACCTATGCTATACACCTGTAGCTTTCTCTAAAGGGCCAGAAAGTATACAGATTTTAGGCTTTGTGGGTCACACAGATAGTCTCTGTCATGACCCCTTCACCCTGCTGGTAGAGTATAAAAGCTGCCACTGACAACAAGTAAACATATGGAGTCGGATGAGCTCCAATAAAACTCTACAAAAACAGGAGGCAGCACAGATTTGGCCAATGGGAGACACTTTACTAACATCTGTGCTAGGTGATAGAGACTGAGATGCAGGCAAAGCACCTGTGCTGGCCAGTGTGGCTTAGTTTGTTGGAGCGTCGTCCCATGCACCAAAAGGTTATGGGTTCAGTCCTGGGCAAGGCACACACCAATGCTGCAGGTTTGACCCCTCTCAGTGAGCATAGAGGAGGCAACTGATCGATGTTTCCCTCTCACATCAATATTTCTCTCTCACTCTCTATTCCTTCCCCTCTCTCTAAAATCAATTTAAAACACACACACATATCTTTGGGTGAGGACAAAAAGAAGAAGAAGAAGAAGAAGCCAAGCTGGTGTTGCTCAGTGGTTGAGCATTGACCTATGAACCAGGAGGTCATGGTTTGATTCCCCAGTCAGGGCTTATGTCCGGGTGGCGGGCTCAATCTCCACTGTGGGGCACGCAGGGGACAGCTGGTCAATGATTCTCTCTCATCATTCATGTTTCTCTCTCTCTCTCTCCTTCTCCCTTCCTCTCTGAGATCAATAAAATACAATGGATTTTAAAAAAGAAGACAAAGCCCTTGATCTAATGGAGTATATATTCTAGTGGGGACAATAATCAACAAACACATACAATGCAATGGCTAATGGCATTAAAGTGCCATAATGAAGAGTAAAAGTGGAATGAAAAAGTGCAAGGTAAAGAGGAGAAGCTGTTTTAGATGGGCGGCCAGAGAAGGCTTCTATTAAGAATTATTACTCAAGAAGAAACTGGGATCAAGTGAAGGAGAAATTCCCTGTCTGCCAGGTGAAAACAAGATTCAAGGGGTAAAAGTGCAGGTGCAAAAGCTGTCATCGAGGCAGAGGCCTGAACAGCGGCTCTCTAAAAGACACGTCTACCAGGAACTTCAGAAGACGACCTTACTTGGACTAAGTGTCTTTGCAGATGAATTTAAGTAAAGGATCTTGAGATGAGATCATCCAACGTTAGGGTGAGCCCTAAATATAATAACCAGTTCTCCGCTTTTGAGACCAAAAGGGGAAACAAACACAAGGAAAGAGGGGTGAAGACCACGCGAAGACAGAGGTAGAAATTGGAGCTACGCATCCTCAAGTCAAGGAACACCCAAGACTGCCAACATTCGCCAGGAGCTCAGAGGAGGGCATGAGGCAGATGCACCCTCTGCGCCTCCAGATGGAACCAATCCTGCCAACATCTTGATCTCGAATTTCTTGTCTCCACCACTGTGAGAGAATAAATTGCTGTTATTCTGAGTCAACCAGTTTGTGGTAATTTGTTAATGCAGCCCCAGAAGATTAATGCGGATAGAAATAAGCCTGGTATGTTCCAGGAACAGCAAAATCAGTGTGGCTAGAGCCAAGGGGGCAGAGCCAAAAGAAATAATCAGGGCAGATACTCATATGTTTAATGGCTGACCTGACAAGGGTGCCCATTAATCAGAACAGATGCCTGTCACTAAGCCCTGCCTGTGCATATGGATACATTTTCAGCCTGAGACATCGGGCAGGTGGAAGGCTGGAGAGACAGGCAGGGGTCTAATCTTAGTGTAGGCCATAAAAAGGGGCTTGGATTTTACTTTGATTGTAAATGGACAGTTTTGGAAAGTTCCAAGCAGGGGAGGAACATGATTTGGTGCCTGATTTTATTTTATTTTTAATATTTTTTATTGATTTCAGAGAGGAAGGAAGGGGGAGGGAGAGAGAAACATGAATGATGAGAGAGAATCACTGATCAGCTGCCTCCTGCAGGCCTCACACTGGGGATCAAGCCTACAACCTGGGCATGTACCCTGACTGGGAATTGAACTGTGACCTCCTGGTTCATAGGCTGACCCTCAACCACTGAGCTACACTGGCCAGCTGAAGTCTGATTTTAAAAAGAACATTCTAGATTCTCTGTGGCGTAAACACTCACACACAAACACAAGACTATAGCAGGAGAGCTGGAGAGGAAGCAGGTCTTGTGGTAGATGGCTTCCTGACTCAGTGCTGCCACACAGGGTTCTGCAGGCTTTGTACAGCACACTCAGCATAGACATTGCATATTTGTCACATGACTTAATGTGTCACAATAACTTTCCAGTAGAGGGGCAGTCATGTGACTTCTTTGGAGAAAAACCAGTATGGAATAGCAAAATTCTGAAAGATGGTTGTTTCTTGAGAAAGCAATGCCTTTTCCAAATTTGGATAAAGGCATTGGCTAGGCTAATGATGATTGGGCCTTGAGAAGAGGTCAAATTCAAAGTAGATTAAGGAGGCAGAATTGATGGACTTGTGCTATTGGAAGTGAGGTAGAAGAATCAAGGACAGTCATTACTTTTTTGAATTAAGCCACTGGGTGAAATAATTTTCGTTCTACTTGGACATGTTTGTACCAAAATGGGACGAACAGGGTAATAATACTCATCTGGTGAGTTTGTGTGGAGTGGAGAATGGACCTAAGGTTACTTCTTCCTGTTACCTTTGGGATATCTGTTAAATATCCAAGATCAAGACTACAGTTGTATATATTACATTAGGAGTTCATTTCTGATGAGCTCTTCCCCAGCATTATTATATCTTGAAATAATATAATAAACTGATGTTACCTTTCCTCCTAATAGTGTAAGGTTGATTAGATGAACTGGATGCAGATCTAATGCTCAAAGACAACAAAATAAAAGCACTTTTCAAAAGGTACTTGGAATTGACTCTGATTATCTAGTAAAATTTATAGCAGATGAACCACATCTGGGCCTCCAGCCAAGTCACTGCTGAGCCTTTTATCACCAGTTTATGTGGCTCAGTGCTGCCTTCATTGACTTGGGGGGCAGAAAGTCTCTGTGGATGTTAATGTGAAGTAATCTTTAACAGTAGGGGTTTAATGAGCTGTTTTAGTGTTGGATGATAAGTACTTCAAATCCATAATTCCACTCCACCCTGCCTTTGTTATCCAACACCATCTTAATTGAAATGTAACTTTTGAAAGAATTCCCAAGACAAAATGGTTTATTATTCCTTGGCCCTTACTGAAAAATTATTTACCTATGGAAATAATGACTTTAATCAACCATAGGTCAAACAAGATGTTAATCAAAAGAGAAACTTTTTAATATGATTATTTTTATAAGGCTGGTAGAAAAATGACTATGTCTCATGAGTAAAACCTAACTATGTTAATTAAAAGAAAAGCATTATGCTTATGCTTTGGGTTTTTATTTTTTTCTCATTCCTGATACTCTCTTCATTGAAGTTTCTCAATGAACGCTGCAGAGCACAGGGAATGGTGCTTCCCTGGTGCATCCCATGGACTCACGATGGTAATTCTAGGGCTGGAAAAATGAATGTTAGTTTTGACACCCAAGCTTACCTTGAAGTGCCCAAATGGATCAGTCTACTAAATAGGTGTTGGCTGCTATATAGTAAATACAAGAGCCTCTGGGGAAATTCGGTATCATTTTGATGGAGGGCGGGTTATTTCTACATCTATATCTACAGTTATTTCTATGTCTTCCTCAGAGGTTAGAGATATCGACAGGTAATTCTTTAGAAAGCAAGACAAATGCTGACTTTCCCTTTAAAATAAGCAACAACACAATAAAATAAAATAAGCAACAAAAAATATCCTACAAATCCTGAAACTGCTCTTCTTGAGGCAGACTATTATAGCTACACTCACTCATCAGTGGGTAAATACACTGGTGACAAGATCTTACTTAGGATGTGGGATACACATTAGTGGGACCTGGCTCTGTCAAAGGTCATCGTCGTTGTCATCGTCAACATGACCTTGAGCCAGTTACTTAACCTCTCTGAATATTAGTGTCCTCATTGATAAAATGGAGATTGTAGCAAAGATTAAATGAGAAAGGTACTGACAGTGTCTAACGCAAAGCCAGAGCTCTTTGTATGTTATTTCTGTCTCTTTTTGCCATAAGAGCAAGTGGACCATAGCTGAGCTATGAGGAAAAGGCGGCCACTAAGTGGGAGCTAGGAGATGATGCCGATGCATTCAGCAGGTTGAAATCACAGGCTTGGGTTTCACTTAGCCAGGAAACGGGAATTGCTGGTTCAATGGACTTGTGTAAATGAAAGCAGGTTTAAAAGCTAAACTCATTCTTTCCATCTTAAAGTAAACCACTGTTATTTTTCTCCCAACACAGGAAACCATTGACAAGGTGTTCATCAAAGACATGTCAAACCTTGCTCATGATTCTCACATCTAATGTGACACAGGGGAACTAAAGAATAGCTTTAAAATCAAGCCTTTCGTTGCTATCTTTGAATCAGATACTATATTCCTTCCTCTGGAGACATAACACTTTTTTTATGGAGATAGATCATGAGTACTGAGAACTATAAACCCTCCACACAAACAATCCATTCAAACTTCTGCATTGAGACCTTTGAGCAAATGTTGGCATAGCTTCTAGCAGCCCACGGTGATCCCCGGGATGACCTAGTCCCTTTGAGAACCTGTCTGGAAAAAGCTCATGGCTGTTAAAAGAATTTATTGTTTCTTCTAGCCCACATCCAAAGATAGGCCATGACCTCCCTTTCTTAGAGCATTTACTGAAAAGGGCTAATGATTGTAACTCCTTCCCTCTGTCCTTTGGAAATGTAGATGTATTTCCCACAACTCAAGAGTGTCTCTGTCCAGGACCTGAAAGCCACTCCTTAGAAATGTAACTGTCAGGAATGATAGCTTTGATTGCTGTGAGAGAACAGAATCCTAACTGATTCTCCAGTGCTTGAGCCCCACCTGTGCCCCTTTAAAACCCCCAGTCAAGTCTGCATGATTTCAAGTGAATGGAGCCCCCTCTGTCTGCTACCATCAGCAGTTACTGAATAAAATCTGTTTTCACTGTTTGAACTAACCTCCAGCTTTATCACTGAGAGCACCAAGCCCTTGCTTTCTCATTGAAATATATAATTTCCATTAAAATTTCATTGAATATTTCTTTGGGTAAATATCTAAAGAGCTTGAATGAATTGAACACATTGAAGAGTAATATGTTTGTTGATACTGAACCGACTTTTAAATTTCTATTAATTTCTTTGGCACCAAAAAAGTTCTAGCAAACTTGATGGATGCTGTTCTTAAGAAAGAGGAGAAGTAGTGTTGCAAATTATTCAAACAATTAAGTATCCAAATAGGAGGAATTCATCAAGAAATGACAACGTGGCTATTAAAAAGAAAGCTATTTCCTCACATTCCTCTCCCTCACTAGACAGTGCAGGGCTGGGATACAGAGTCCACATTACTAAGAGAGCTTGCTTCCCAACCATCGGTTTTCAGAACTCAGAAGCTATTTAAGACATGAAAGATTCCCTGCAGGATGCCAACCCCTCTGTCCCCTGTCAACCTCCCTATGATGAAGAAGGATGCGAGTGTGTTCATCGATGAGATGCAGGGCGAGAGGCAGGGAGCCATCAGCTCCCCTTTGAGCTCTTCCATTTCTTCTTGAGGTTACTGAACCTCCTTCTTTTTGGATCTTTGGCCAAGAAAATATACTCATTATAACTTTCCTTAGAAGATTTTAGTAAAGAAATGCTTTCTCATAAAAATGTATTATTATTTTGCATCTCTGTGATCAACGTTGATTCGCACCTCAGAAACACTCCCTAACTTAACCTGGCAGATCTTTCATCTGTGTTTTAAAATAAAGGTGAAAAATTCTGCTGTCAACATCAGTGAAAAAACTGAAAAAAGGAAAATAATAACAATAACTGACTTTTTAGTGACAGGTGCCTACTTGTAATCTGTGGGACGGGTATGTATTGAATAACAGTGACAACAGGTGGAAAGATTCATCAACGCCCTCCGTCCCTACTAATCAAAAGGTGACATTGTTGATGGGTCAGGATTTCACACTGATAAACACAGAATTAGTGATGTTTCCGTTTGCAGCTTTATCCTCCAGCGGGTGTGGTCCAGTTCATAAGTGCTCAAGGCTGGATATCGGAAGCATCAGGACATCCTTTGGTTCTGATTCGAGATCACCAGGCAGCTGAGCAGACAGAATGGGAAGCCGTCCCGTACCCCCTTTGAAGCTCTGGCTGCATGCGGCACCCGTACGTTACTGTGGCACAGGAGCCCAGAAGCTCTGGTACCACGAGGCGCTGAGCCAAGTGCATCCAAGTGAACTATAAATAATACTTCCTTGGGCGGTAGAGGAAGTTGGAAGCTTTTTTACCGGCCTCACTAAGATGGAATTGATGATGTGATATTTATAAAAATGTGATGCACTTAGAACATAAAATGCGCCACTGCCATCTTGCAGCTGTACCTCTGAAGAGTCCAAGCACAGGCTGCGGTGTTGTGACAAGTAGCCTGTGTGGCAGAGATGTGGTATATCCCATACATGCAATGCCAAGTCCTGGGAATGAGCCCCTGCCTCCAGGGGGCTGAGCCCATCTTCTCAGTTAGGAGAGGGGCTCTAGGATTTGGCATCATTGCATATTAGACATGGTCAGTACCGGTGCGGTCCTAACTAGGCTCTTCTGAGGATCCATCAGCACTGGATCGCATCACGGTGCTGTGCCTCAGTTATATGCCACAGAGATCACCAATGCACATATTTCCTATTGCTAATCATGTAAGTGTATCCGAAATGCTGGCGCTGTTTGCTTTTCTCTACTGCAATCTGGAGCATTCCTGTCTCTACCACGTCAGCACGGGCTTCTGGCTTCCCCACCAGTAGGCCATAAAGCCCGGCACGGGACTTGGGGTCAGCCCACCTGGATTTCAGTCTTGACTTTCATTTCTTTTGGTCAAGCCATTTAATTTCTCCAGATAACAATTTTTTATTTGTCAACTGGGAGAAATAAGCTCAAAGGCTTCTGCAGAAACAAAATGAGATAATGTATATGAATAGTTCAGTGAGCATCTGGCACGAGGAAAATACTCAACAAATCTTAATGGAATTGTGACCTGAGATCGTTAGAGACCCAAGCAAACACTTGACACATGTTTCAAATGACATTTAAAGTGATAGCTCTCTACTTTACATCCATAGCACTGCTAATAAGATTCTCAGTCTAAGGCTGTGTCTCTGTTCTATAGGCGGTCGTGGGTGGTTTCTAATATGGTAGCTCTGATTTGGCAAAGCCCATCCTCATGCTGGTGTTATTACTTTGGGGCACCACCATATTATATTGCAAGTCAAAAGGAGTTTCACCCCTTGTTTTCCCCCCTTTTATTGTAAAGATCTCACACTACACCATCAGGGCTGGTCACCCTGCAGCTAACTGGCATAGGATAAAAATCTGGTAAGTTACCTGTTAGTCCCATCAAATAGTATAATTTAAGGAAAAACAAAATAAAACAGAGAGAACTACTTCTTTTCTATATAGCATTCATCTGAAGAGAAGGGGGCAGGGGATTTGTAAAAATCAGGGTTGGCATAGTTACAGGGTATGTGGATAATTAAATTTCTGGTATGAATGATTGTTTCCGGAGTATGAAAACAATTGATTCATGTACAGTACAAAACCCACTTTCAAAGTGGGTTTTTATGCACAAATGTAAATTGCAGATCCTAATGTTATAATTTATTCACTGCATACACATTTCAATGAACGAAGAGGCATTCTTTCCCCACATGTTCAAAGCACTATCACCTACTGAGGAAAAAAAAAGTTACTTCCTTTGATTTGTTCCATTTAAGTCAATTTCAAATCACTGGGACCATTAGAAAAGTTTATGTAAAATCCTTTGTATACATTTTTGAAGGGTTATTATTTTCCTTGAGCAGGTGCTCTCCTAACAAGTTTGCTCTATAGGTCTTTGCTCAGAGCAGAGCAATGTTTCCATCAGAAGTATCTCCTTTGCTCACGCAGAAGTCCACTAGTCCTCAAAAATCAGTTCTGTAAGGGAAGTCTATTTTCCACTAGGGAATCATGGCATAAAAGAGTATTTTCCAGAAAGGAAAACCTAGCATTGATCAAAAGTGACACAAATTCAGAAGGAAAAGATGAGTAGACGTCAAAAACATGCCCTTCATTCTTATCAAAAGGCAGATGAACAGGTCAGCACAGTGAATGGGCCCTGCTGCCCATGGTCGGGGGTTCTCCCTCCCTGAGATTTCCAGCCACACCATGAATCAGATATGCAGAACGGGCAGAGAGAAACAGTCTCAGTCTACACTGATGCAGGGCCTGAGGTGTGCCATACTGTTACCGTTGTTCTGGGATGACCAGGAAGCTTCTAGCTCCATACTTCAAATTACCTTCTGGACAGTTCAAGCCCATCATAATTTTCTCAATTAAACAAGTCAATGCCCAGCACAGTGCCTGGCACACAGAAGAAGCTCCACGAAGGTCCCATCTTTCCACCCTTACTTCCACGCCCCCTTCTTTATTTCCCAAACCCAGGCTGTAGGATGTTTTGGGTTCGTTGGCTGTGTGTGGAAAGGGTGCCTGGAGAGAACCCACTGGGTGGTACAGAAAACACAATGAAAGCATGCTCTTGAACTAGAAGACAGAACAGCCCCGTCACACTTGGCATCTATGAAACTGAGAATAAAGTTCTGGTAGGCTAGTTGAAATTCTGACTCCTTTTCTTGGCAGGCTCAAAAGCTGTCTATCTGAAAGTCAAAATAGCTATTTCTTGAGAAAGCTGAAAGCTTTAAAATGTGCCTTTTCTTCTTCTGGATTCAAGTTCTCTATATTCAGGCTTATTTCACATCTTACATTTTTTTTTCAGCTAAGTACTCCAAAATATATATCAACTCCATTGGCCAAAATACTACACAAACCAAGGCCAAGGGGGAAAAAAAAAAGATGTTCTTGAACAAAGAGGCTCTGAGATTGCAGAACCTGTGAGCTCCTCTACCTTCATTTTGCTATTTTGATCTCTGATTTTTACAGAAGACAAAGAGGGTGCTATTAAGACAGACAATAGTACAGTGGTTACCGGAGGGGAGGTCAACGAGGGCAAAAGGGGTCAAATATATGGTGATGGAAGGAGATGAGACTTTGGGTGGTGAGCATACAACGCAATATACAGATGATGTGTTAGAGAATTGTATACTTGAAACGTATGTAATCTTATTAATGAATGTTACCCCAATAATAAGTTTTTAAAAATTAAAAGAAAATTCCTGTTGCCTGGTGGGTTTTCAGAGGATGGCCACCCTTGTTATGACTCTGGTCCCCCTCCACAGCCACTGAGTGTAAAAGGTACAAGTGACCTCAAAGTTCCCAGTGGTTCTGACCCAGGTCATGCAAGGAAGGCATGCGAGCTCCTTTCTCACGTGGAGTAGGACTGTCTCCTTTCACTAGACTAGTTCTTAGAGTCATTTTTTTTCTCTGTTGGGCTGCATCACCCTAGAACAGTGCAGTCCATTAGAAACAGAATGTTAGCCACATATGTAATTTAAATTTTCTAACAGTCGTATTTTTAAAAGGCATAAAGAAGCAAGTGAAATTAATTATAACAATATAGTTTATTTAACACTATATATCCAAAATATTATCAGTTTGACATCTAATCAATGTAAATTATTAAACAGATATTTTCCTTTTTTTTTTTTTTTTTTTTTTGCACAAAGTGTCCAAAATCAGGTGTCTGTTTCACATGACAGCACACCTCTATTCCAACTAGACACACTCCAGGGGCTCAGTAGCCACGTGTAGCTAGAGACTACCATATTGGACAGTATAGATTTTTCTCCTCTCCATGTAACTAAACCCACTTAATTAAGCTAATCAAGCTTCCATTCACATCTCAGGCTTAATGAACACAGTCTTGTACTCAGACTATGTGATTTATAAGTGGTTGAAAATTCACTGAGGAAGCATTTCTGGCTTTCAGAGATATATGTGCGTAGGTATTATGGCTTCA